>CM060840.1:51662500-52062500 GCA_030762175.1 Metallyticus violacea | reverse complement strand
TTACGAGAATGAAATTGATCATCTTGTCTCAAATGTACTAACATTTATGGAGATTATTTTTGGGTTAGTAAATGTGTAATGGCACGCTTTCATTTCACTGTCCCTCATGAAACATAATTTGAAAGGAAATATTTCAAACTCTTTGAAGCAATGACGTATGTACCTGTAGCGTTGTGTTGTACAGGATCTGGTGCAAGGAGACCATCTGCTCCATTTGCCGTATAATTTATTGTTATACCGTAAATGTGCTGGAAAACCCCTGCCCTGTCTTTCAGCAGCCGTTTCACCCGGTTGGCGTCTACTGCCGCTCTGCTGTGGCTTAGAGATCTGAACCACGTTGAACACATCGTCCTTCCTGTGTTTGTGCTTCCTTCGCCTTTGGTGTTGTATCTTGCACGCCCTCCTTCGTGATCTTCTCTTATGAGGACATAACCTCTCCTCCTGAATTTTAGAAAGAATTGAAGATATATTTATCTTTTAATAAACTATTACATACAAGTTATCAATTTCAGTTATATCGAAACGGCTGGTACATTTTAAAGTTTTCATATTTTCACGAAAAAAGAAACTTTAAGTTTCACCTCTTCGCTGAATAAAGCTAAAAAGATAAATCAGTAAGAAAATGTGAACATAAAATGAAATCCTCTGAAGTGTCAATAATAATAATAATAATAATAATAATAATAATAATAATAATACGTTCAAACTGGAAGAACAGGATGACATTATCTCATCATACTCTCAACAGAAAATAATAGTAGACATCCCACGAAAAACCGGGCTCATCATGACTGCCAGACAATGAATGAATACTGGCGGAGACGGAAAGAAAAGAGAAGTTGAGTTGTTGTAACCCATAGGGTATGAGATGTCTTTTCTGCTACATAATTTCTTGAATTGTGAACTTTTCACATGCTGCCAAAAGATCAATGTTACTTTCTTTATCTTTGAAGCTTAAGAGGCCATTTGGAGATGTTAGCAATTCATTTTATACAAATATTTTCTCGAATAGCTGTGATAAGCCTAAATTTTACAACAGCTTATTTTCTAGGCAAACCTATGATTAACTATGAATTATTACGAAAAGCCTCCCAATTAATTTTTGCAAATACATAAGATGATGATCATAATTTGATATGAATTTATTTCAAATAATATTCATCATTGATTCAAATGAAATCCTCTGTTTCGCTGTTTGAATAATTTGGAAACCTTTCTTTGCCAGCATATTTACATGTTCGTTACTGCCCTTTCTGAACAATGATGATAATATGAGAATATTTTTTGCAGGTATATACTATATATTGACATATAAATCACGCTTTTATACTTTTGCATAGAAAAAGGAACATTAATATTAAAAATAAACATTGACAGAACATTGGATTTAATATTACCGATATTTTTTTTATTTTAATGTTAAACGTTTACTCTTAAAATTATCACAGGTATTTTTTTTTTAGGAAACCATTTAAATATTATTGATTCCAAGATATCTTTATACATAACTTATGCACATAAACTTCAGAGTGTCAGCGGATCTAGACGTGATGTATACACCAATTCCTTGCTATTTTCTCTCTCTAAAAAAGTTTCGATAATTACAGTATATTAGACTATCTAAGGAAAACTAGAACATTCAAAAGTTTCTTATTATATGAACAATGTTTTGTGCAAACTCTGACAAACTCACTGCATGCCGTACAGCTAAAAGGACTGAAGTTGAGATGGTGTCAGAAGAGATTTCTTATTTGAGCAGATTGTGCAATGTCGTTAATTTCAAACTTTCATGTGAATAGTGGCGCTGAACTTACTTTGAGGACGATGTTTCCACATTTATGAGGTCTCTGGCATTTACGTCTTCGTGTCTGGAGACATCTGTGATCGCACTTGGACCAATCGGACCATGCCGAGAAGAAGAGTATCTTGGGTGAATAGGCGGCTACAAGAGAAACACTGCTTGAAATAAAGCATCGTCCAGTTAAAAGAGGAAAAGCAAATATCAGCACTTTTCTTTAGAAAAATCTTGGTATTTACATAAGAAACCAATTAAATTTTTATTTATTGCTAAGACAAATTATATTCGTGATAGATTCTGCCTCAGGCCATTTTCCAGGCAAGTAATTCTTTCCAATTAAAAACAACCATGTAAATAAACAGACAAAACGTGTGCAATATAACTTACAAAATTTCTTATACACAAACGGAAAATGTTCATGTAATTCATGGAATTGAACAATATATCCAGTTCATCAGTATCCAGCCACATCTTCCTTCATTAAACTCGTATAGTTAACACAGAAGTAGGTTGCCAAACGTAACGTGATACATTATTTTAAAGGTAAAAGACTAACATATTTTGTGATTTAATTGTAAAGTTGACCACGGTAAATAACAATTATACAGTTTGTGTTTAGTTTATTGTTTGGAGATTGAGTTATTATTTATATTGAAAAAGAACGTTCTTTTCAGGTTTGATATTTATTTGGTTGAAGAAGAGATCATGTTGACCCCTGAACAGCGATTGAAGCGAATAATGAATGCTCTGTAGAATAACAACAATCTGCATACGATTTTAATCGTTGCCATTCTGATTTTCCAAACCATCTTACCAAAATATAGGCAAAATATTGCATGCATTTAAAACAAAATTCAATGTACTCGACAAGAAATGAACTGGTCGTCCCAAATCTGCTACTGACGAACAGCATTTAGTGGATATGATTGCTGCCCTAAAAGGTCAGTGTGGTTTGTGGCTCAAGAAAGTGGTATCAATAGAAAAGCTGTTCGCAGAATATTGAAATCAGCACATTTTAACCCCTGCAAATTTACACACAATGCAAGAACAGGATCCACACAAAAGGTAAACATATTACAAAACGTTTGCCTGTTATTCGATTCTTCCTTCAGCATGTTCTGTTCTGTTCAGCATGGACTATTCTTTCTAGATGCGCACATTCGTACACAAAATGTCCGATACTGGTGCAAAGAAAATCCAAGATGGATGCGTAAAGTCAACACCCTTGTACTCCAAAAACTATAGTGTGGTGGGGAATACTGAGTGATATGCTTGTGGGACCTAATTTCTTTGGTGAAAATGTAAACCAGCACATGTAAGAAATTAATCCACAGCATTGCAATGAAGTTCCTGTATTATTTGCCACTGAATAAACGGATAAGATTGTAGTTTCACCTAGATGGGGTCACGGCACATTATGCTCTAACAGTTGGCTAGATAAGATGTATGGTGTGCACTGGATTGGATGAGTGGACCTCTACGGCCACCAGATCAACCCCCCCCCCCTTTTTTACGTTTTTCAGATAGAGACTACGTCTATAGATGATTTGAAATAAAGTATCAACCATCCAGAACATCCCACCTGCAACTCTTAAAACGTGAAATGTCAGGATAGGCAATATCTTCAAGTAAATGGAGCATATTTGGAATCTTTGCGGTAAAGAATTATTTAAATAAACTATTGATATTCCGAGGAAGCTAATTTATTTTACTTATGTTTGTCATTTCCCATTAGAGTAATATTTCACATTTGCCAATTGACTTCTGTGTCACCGTGTATCAATTATTGCGTTATTTATTAAGTTTTAGCCTAACTTTAAGCAACTCATACTGCAAGACTCACACAGTTTCTATCCTTAATTAATTATTACTTTACTGAGAAAGTTATTTACAGGAATAATTGTTACTTCAACAAATTTGATTAGTTCTTTCTATCGATGTTTCCCATTCCAAAGTGCATCTCTAAGACTAAGTCAACTGAAGAGATCTCAGACGTGAGAACTTCAGCTAAATAAATACAATGTGTGCTCAAACTACACAAGCACACGAACCTCAGAAAATTCTTACCTGTGGTGGAATCTAAGGGAATGGTTTCTTCATATTCTACTCGGAACTGCTGGTGATTTCTTAATGGGTTCTTCAGTCGTTGCCTCTTCGTTGTTTTCTGTGTGGAGAGGAAACTTTAGTTAGTTTCTTTCGTAAATGAATTTTTATTTAAAATATAGATAACTTTACAGGTACTATGAGAAGCAACATAGTCACAAGAGTTACCACTAAACACTTCAGCAAGACAATTTATTTTGTTTGGACCCTAACACCCAATGTTAGTTTCTTTCTGCGAGTGCAAAGTGGAACTTTTTTTTATAGGCACCATAAGAAATAATTTATCGATCATTTAAAAGTGCAGCTTTAAATATCAAAGGAAGACTGGTTAAGAAACAATGACCAAATAAAATTTAAGTTAAAATTGGAATTTGAAATGTATAGAACATTCTTTCCTATATTGCAAGCGAAAACCTGAAGTTCACTAATATTTTAAATAGAAAAAATTTGTTATCTTTCTCCAGATCCAAATGAATTTCTGGTTGTGTTTACTCGCCTTTAAAATAGCGATCCTCATAAAAGGATGACCATTAAGCATAGTGAGCTTCTATCATAATTTAAAATTTGACATTTTTACGCATTAGAAAATAAAAAAATGTTTTATTATTTTAATTAAAATAAAAAAAAAAACGCTCTTAAGTCTCTTCATGGGTTATACTAACTTAATACCCCATTTGAACATTTAAATACATGCGGAACTGTATAAACATTTTTTTTGTCTTGTTTAACTTGTTTAAAAAATTAATAATCCGTGCATAGGTGATGAAAAATGTTACTACCTGAATTAAAATTGTTGCAATTATTTAGATATAACAAATGGCACATCATAACTTAGTCAATGAAGCTTTGTGCAAATAAATGAATGAATGTGTTTAACGCCCGTTTTTTCTAAAGAGGCACCACAGGCGATGGACACTGATGATACACGAGATGAAATGATATATTGGGAAAGAATTTATTTTTTTAAGGAAGGAATCGTTCCAGGCCTAAATTTAGGGTACCTCCCCAGCATTTGCCATTTTATGAGGACTGAGGAAAACCTGGAAAAAACCTCAGTCAGGGAGGACGGTCCTGGTGGGATTCGAACCCCAGATTTCCCGCTCATGAGTCCGCGTCTTAACGACCTCGGCCACCCGTGGTGGTTTTTGTGCAAATCATTAATTATGAGAAGTACTAAGTCTTTATTGAAGAAAGACTGAAAAATAAGTAAAACCATCTGTAAACCAAGTTCAGAATTGAATTAAAAGCTGCTAACAAAACAAAGCGATATTTGAATAGTAGAAAGACAACAGCCAAATTGTTAATGATTGTTTCTATAATTTTCTAAGCCTGGTGATAAAATATAATATGCATTATATTATATATAAAATTTTAAAAAGTATGCTTAAAGCACCGAGGTTTATTTTAATATAGGAATAAACTTCACACCCTTTCTGTAGTTTTAATTTTTTATTTCACTATAAATTAGCATATAAAGAGCGTACATGCATTTCAAAGTGTGGAGGATTTATCAGATTCACTCACATGAGCGTGGGTGTTATACTTTTAATTTGTTGAGACGGTTAGGGTCAGCGATTCATTAAGGACGGATAACATCAAATTAAAATGAGCATGATTCATGTTGAAACTCATTTTGTTGCATATTGCTCCTCAGCAACTAATGCATGTTGCATGCCACGTACTATTTATATCTGCGAAGCAAAGCTGACCTGAACAATTCACAAAATGTGCTTGCCAAAAATAGCAGCAATTGTATATTTGGTAATCCTATGCATCCGTGCTTCCTACGCTGAGGTCCCGGGTTCGATTTCTAACAGGTTTTTTTCAAGGGTTTTCCCTTAAGTCTTAAGGCGAATGCCCTAGGAAACTAAGGTCACAAAGTCTCCTGAGCTCATTTGGCCAAATTATCGTTCTATCGTCCCCTCTGTAGCTATCCTTGGGAAAACGAAGATCTGTCTGGACACCCTCCAGAAGTTGGTCACACTCTCGGCAGGCTGGGAGATCACACCACAAGTCTGAATGGACAATATATTTTTAGTGGAAGTGTGTTCAGCTAATGATGACTGAACCAAAATAATACTAGGTCGCTATTTAGTTTTGGGATTTTGAAGAAACTATGACAGATATACGTTTCCTGTTGGCTACCTGGAAAATGTATGTCTTGATTAGTAGTTGTAAGCAGGAGTTTTGTTGCAGCTGAAGCAAAATGTTTAATATTGTCATGGTCTCGTGGCCTGTTGTTCTAAAAAGGAGGTGGCTCTAAAACTTTTTTATGATAAGCGCAACTGAGTACAAGAATAACTGAAACAATTACAGAGAGCTTTTTTACACTCTGCTATTTCACTTAAAAAAAATCTATAATTGATTTGTAAAGTTAAGAAGAGGAAAAATAGTCTTTAAAGACAAGGGGCACACAGGATGTCCAGCAAAAGTAGTCACAGATGAAAAGATCGTGTAGAAGCCATAGTGAGGACGATCGGCAATGACTTAGAAATTCTCCATAAATATCTTCTTGGGAGAAAGCTTCGTTGTAGTTGGATACCCCACAACCTCACAAAGAGAGGGGAAAAGAGAAAGAATAAAATGCAATAAAATAAAGAGCAAGAATAAAATGGCTAGTCTTTCACGATATCTCCACAAATGACAAAAGCTGGGTTAACTAATACGACCCAAAATAGAGGCAGTCGGCGTCCTGAGTCTTCCCATATAATGACCCCTCCTAATGAAGATTAAGAGATGTCGAACTGTGAACCGGAAGAGGTTGCCAGCAACTGGTACACCACAGTTTATCTCCTCAGGATTTTCAGAGTACTAACAGAAAGAAGAACGAAGTTTGGGAAGCGAGGATTATTGTTTCATAACGACGTCACTACACATATCGCTTTGAACACCGCTTCCTTCAAGAAAGGGAACTGACACCCCCTGTAACTTTTTCTTATTTCTAACTGACAACGAAGAAGGGAATCCGGAAGAAGCTGCTGCGTCCTACGAAGAAGCATGACATGGTTGCTTGCTTGACTGGTTCCGGAGAATGCAACGTTATATCTAGAGTAGGGGAAACTATTTCGAAAAGAAATGGCCAGAGATTTTTTTAGTAGTGTTTAACGCCCGTTTTTACCACTGAGGCACCACAGGTGATAGACACTGATGATACATGAGATGAAATGATAAATTGGGAAAGGATATTTTTTTTTAAGGAAGGAAACATTCCAGGCCTTAGTTTAGGGTACCTCCCCGGCATTTGCCAGTTATGAGGACTGAGGAAAACCTGGAAAATACCCCAATCAAGGAGGACGGTCCTGGTGGAATACGAACCCCAGACTACAGCTCACTAGTCCGCGCCTTAACGGCCTCGGCCATCCGTGTCGGTTTATAGCTAGAGATGGCGAGCTATGACTTTTACTTAGTAGGTATAATCTCGAAAATTAAATAGATATTTTCGTAAACGAAGAAGAGTGCATAAGACTATTTTGTAAAAGATAGAAAAATAATAGTATAAATACAGTAAGTAAAAGAATAGATCTTATAACTCTGAAGGAATAAATATAGAATTATTAAAAAAGAAGGTTGATTTGATTTATTTACGGACGCTCTTTAACCTCTCAAGTCATCATCGTTCCATTCAATTCAAGGCGTGAAACGGCCGACAAATTTTGCTAGAGGCCTTTTCGTTCTGACTTGAGGTTCTTTTACGTGCCGTAAATGTCCGACACGGGATCCACAGCTTTACTTCCGTTCCGAAGGAAGTCATACTTAGGATTTTTAAGCTCGAAAAAAATCCATCCTACCTGGTCGGGTTTAAACCCGCGATCTTGGGTTTAGAAGGCAAGATGGTTACCACATCACCACCAGGAAGAATTTAAAAAAAAATACCATTAATGTTACGTCTATTGTATCTCGTAAATGCATGCTGGTTAAATGGAACAGTACCAGATACATGGCGTAATCAGAAGTGAAAACCATATTTAAAAAGCGTAATCGTAATGTACCAGCAAATTATAAGAGTATTAATATTCTTATAAATTGTATACTGACATATTAAACAACAGATATAAAATTGTTGCAAAGTTTTATTATTGGAAGAACTAAGCGAGTTTATAAGATATTGTTAAGTATACACAATATTTTTATTATTAAAAATGAGAATACAATTGGCTAACGCACATATGATTAATGCTTTTGAGAAAACATCTGATTTAGCTAAATGAGAAAAATTACAGTATTTCACTATATAAAAATTATAAAAAGGGAAATGATGCTAATAGTTAATCTATCACAGAAAACAATTAAGACAAAAGTGTAGCATTAAACCCAAAATTTAAACATATACTATATTGACGATGTAGTGCTTACAAAGAGAAATAATGCTATAGAAGGAACAAACTTGATTCAAAAGACAAATCCCAATTTGCTGTTACACTTAGACGATCCATTATTGATGATAATGATAATAATAACAATAATAATATAATACATTTATTGCAAAATATATCTATAAATAAAGGATGTTACTATATTTATTCACATAGATTATACATAACATTATTACTGTGCGAGTAAATTTTTTTTTTCTTGAAATGACCTATATTTACCAAGATAATTTCACTTATTTGAGAAAATAAAATGCAAATGCAACATAGGGCACTTACTTTTGCAGTTAATGGACATTAAATTGTCACAGAAATAAACAAATGAGTCAATTTTTTACACTACTTACAGTATTGGGGGAATCAAGAAATGATGAACAATCATTTTATCATAGCTGTTGACATTTCCTTTCTGTATTAAATTTAATTTGAAGAAAATGCTTAAACTAATATAATAATGGCAGGGTGATCTTGCATTATAATGTTTAAATGAATAAAAAATATAAATTATATTTACTTTACTTTAAGTTTAAATAACTTACAATATAAACCGTAAGCTTATATGATGACCAGGAAAACAAACAAATGAATAAAAACAATGTTGTTTCTTTTCCTAGATTGTGCATTGTTTTGCTCAAGTGTTTTTGGCTATAATGTTGCCAGTTTTCACACGTACTGTTTTGGAGTTGATGAGTAAATTTTAAAAAGTTTCTTTTATGCAATGAATTGAGTCCTGTATGTTTATGACTAATAGTAGTACTAAAATGAGGCAATAAATGTTTTTCTCCAAGCTACAACGCATAATATTCTAGAATATTTTAAAACTGTTTTCTGAAAAAAGACATAATTTTAACACGAAATGTGATTTTTTTTTCTGAAACACTTCAAAATGGAACACATTTTATTAGACATTTTTATACTTAAGGAATGAAATGTGAGAAGGAATGCATTAGAATTCCTTCCCCCCTAAATATACACATTAAATCAATTTTGTGGATATTATGAGTTTATAAGACAAAGTTTCTGGAATTTACAGGAAAAAAGAGAGAGAAATAGTAATAAATTGTAGAACAATATATTACTTTAATTATCTAGAATGCAATGTAAGCTATATCTTGAGATATTAATAATAAGTTGCATAAATTTCAGTATGTTTGAGGAACAATTACAGAAACATTTAACACTGCAATAAGAGAAATGCAGCTAAATTTTATAAAGTTATGTCCGTACTAGATACACTTTATGGAAATTAAATTTTGGTACTGAAAGGCAAGAGACAAATTCAAGTAGCAAAAATAGGATTTTTAACAGGTATTAAAGGCGTAAAAATACATGATAAAATATGCAACTAAAAAGATGACTTAGAGACTGGTGTTATACACATAATTATGGAATAGCATAAACAGAAATGGATAGACCATCTATACTGGGCGAGACACTTAAAACTGCCACCTCATATATCTCCTATGCTATTATTGATACCAATGAGTTGTTTTCACTAGATTTAAGGGAATATAAGAGTTCACAAATCTAGCCTATAGAGACTTTATTCTGATCAGAAAAATTATTATTATCGAAAGCTGGCCTGAACTCCTGATTTGACATTCCTATCTTTTTTCTATGGGGAAAATACCGCCACGGGTGGCCGAGGTCGTTAAGTCTCGGACTCGTGAGCGGGAGGTCTGGGTTCGAATACCGCCAGGACCGTCGTTCCTGACTGAGGTATTTTCCAGGTTTTCCTCAGTCCTCACAAATGGCAAATGCCGGGGAGGTACCCTAAACTTAGGCCTGGAACGATTCCTTCCATAAAAATAAATTCTTTCCCAATTTATCATTTCATTTCATGTATCATCAGTGTCCATCGCCTGTGGTGCCTCTGTAGCAAAAACGGGCGTTAAACACAATTCATATTATGGGGAAAACTGAAGGATATGGTCTACAAGGATGTGCCGACTGAACCAAAGGATGCGTTATCGTATAAAGCAATGTATGGATAAGATATATTCAGATAATTCAATTGAAAAAAAAAAGCAGAGAAACAGTTGAAAGTCCTATTTAATTGCTATACTACCGTTCAGTTGCTTTTAATGGACACAACTTTAGAAATTGTAAAATGTTTTCATTATAAATATGCGGTATACACAATTATTATTCTAATTTTATCTACTTAGTTTAGTTTTAGTTTTTCTGCTACAATTATGCTATTATCAATTAAAAGAATATAATCTTTTTGCTGAAAAGAGTATTTTTTCTGATCCGTATTAATTACCTATAAACTAGATTTATGGGTTATTATGTGCCTTAAATCTAGTGAAAACACCTTGTTAATATCTATAATAGTACAAAATATTTAAGGATCAAGTTTTAATTATCTCACCCTGCATAGAAAGGCGGCTAATAGGCTACCAAGAAAAATATAAATTATAAACCCAGAGAGAAAAGTTGTGGTAGGATAACTGTATCATAAACTAAACTTAAAGAACAGTTCTCTATTAGCGAATGCACTAGAACATCCCAGCATGACTTTAATGACATGCTAAGTTTATTACCTTGAGAATTAGAAACCAAGAGAGAAATTTATTGGGACGGAATTCCAGCTAATATGAAAGTAGTAAACCTCTGGGAATTCTTGTCAATTTGTTAGCATACAGTTTAAGATGCCCTCTCCAGTTTCATTTATTCACACGCTTCCAAATTTCTCACCCATTTGGAATAGTCTATCTCTGTTCAGTCTATTACTTTTTAATGTCATTTAGTTCCACAGTAATTTATGTTAACACTTCTATAGGCTCAATGGACTGGAACGTTATCTATTCTATGTTGAAATTTTCCATGGACTATGCTTTTAAAATTAGCGCCGATGTGTCATACATAAAATTAGCGATTCGAAAACAAAGAAATATACTAGGCGTGAGGCAGTGTTTGCTTCCCACTCCTGTTAAATATTTGCAACAGTATATTTTAGTGGCAGTTTGCATAGCCAAAAATTTTGCTAGGCGAACAATGAGGCATATTTCATGTTTATGTTCCTGCCCTCGTTTAGTCCCACCTTTAGAGATTTTGCAGCGTGGCCCTGCAAAAGAAAAAGAAAAAAAAAAACCCTCTCTGACTTGGTAAAAAGACGTGCCAAAGATTCTCAAATTGAATCTATGGGGCTGCATTATACGATAATAAAAAATGTACCAAATTTGCAATTTTAGTGAAGAAGGAGGTTTATATTATCGACACGACATAGAGAACACAGAGAAAATTAAACACAAGAGCGATTTTTAAATTTCGATTTTCAAGTATAACCTAATGGTCCAATAGTCCTATTTCCCTAATTTTGAGAAACCAATTTGCTTATTTTATTTAAATGATATAATGTGTTGGTGCTACTAGAGTGCTTTTTAAATTGTAGGTTTCAGGTAAAACCCCACTCCTAATAACCCAATTTACCTGATTGTTTTATTTAAATGGTATACATGGAGTTTCATTGCGAAAAAGAGCAAATGGTGCCGCTAGAGTAATTTTTAAATTTTGGGTTTCAAGTAAACCGCCACTACTAATAATCTCATTTTACTGATTTTCAGGAACTATTTTTCCTATTTGAAAATGTATATGCCGAGTTTGTGTGTGTGTGTGTGTGAGAGAGAGAGAGAGAGAAAATAAATATTGGTGCTACTAGATCAGTTTTTAAATTTTGGGTTTCAAGTAAACCCCCACTTCTAATGGCCCGATTTCCCTGATGCTCAGAAGCTATTTTTTATTTTATTTAATAGATACGTGCCGATGTTTTCTTTTGTAGAAAAAAAAACAAATATTGGTGCAACCGAGCGATTTTAATACGTTGGGTTTCAAGCAAACTCCCACTCCTATGGCCCAATTTCCCTGATTTTCAGAAACTATTTTTCTTATTTTATTTAAGTGGTATAGATGGAGTTTCATTGTGAAAATAATATTAATGTACATAGAGCGATTTTTAAACACCCCCTCCTAACAACCCGATTGCTACAGATGAACTCATAGACTGCCAGCTTTATCCCAGGACCAGACAATGCGGGAGGTTAGCGTACGAGGTGGAAAGACAAATTGAAGATCTTCGGAAGTCGATGGTCTACGAAGATGCAGACAAGGACTTGGTGCGAGAAATTTATTAAACAAGTAAATAATAATTAAATTACGCTGATTCTTCCCGGAGTGGTTAATCGGGTCTGCTAAAACAGTCTCTTTTCTGTCTTTGCCCTAAAGGATGCTCTAGGCCAGCGATTTCTAAACTGTGGATCGGGACCGCTACCGGGATCGCTAGGGGTGGAGGGGATCGCGGTGGATATGGGGAAAGTACTTTTATTTAAGAACTTGTTCATTTTCACGTCCGTTCTTATTAAGAATGTTTATCTAACTATTGTATTATACTGTACTATACTAATTTATACAGCAACGCAACAATGGCTATTGTAATTGAATAGATGTCACATTGTTGAAGTGTGCGCGCAAAGTGAATGGAGGGGTCGGCAATAATTTCATTCTCGATAAAAGAGTCGTGAATGCATCAAGTTTGGGGGCCGCTGCTCTAGGCTATCTTAAATTTTAAAACATCTTTGAAATTAAGTTGAGTAACAGTAGAATTCTATCCTTTTACATATTTTTTTTTAACATTTTTTGTGCCTTTGGAGGAAGAAATATTTCTTTTGCCGGTAAGAAATTCCAAAAGCAATAAAAGTCCAGGATTATTTATTTTATTATGGAAACATACTTAGATGTATATTTTTAGTTTAACAAATAAGCAAATTTTCTTAGTATTTATTGTAAATATAACGTAAGGTTAATCAAAATAAAATTAAGGAAATTTGAAAGCAAATGTGCCTATAATAAGAGTATCATGTATTAGGAGAAATTCAGTAATCTGTCAGCAGAGTATCGAATATGTTTGCTAATATACCACTAGAGTAAAAAAGAAACCGAATATATATTGAAACTTTTATATCACTTTTAAAAACAGTCTCGCAGTCCATATTTGGTCAGTTTGCGCACAGCGCGCGTAGCATACTTCTTAACCTCTTTGACCGAAGCGAACCTCCATACCTTGAGGTTTTTTTTTTTATTATTATTTCCGGAAAGAGATGTGCAGCAAGATCTGGAGGGTACGAAGAATGATGAGCAGACGTGTTACACTTTGCGGGACATTGACTTACCTGGAGCGACCGGTGCTGGGCGTTGTCGTGATGGAGAACTCAATTCTTTTCTTGCACAAATAAAGACTTTTTTGTCGCGCTACATTAGAAAGATGCCTAAGAATGGCAACGCACGCCTCGATAAGCGTAATCTTTGTCAATACGCTCATTCAATCGCACCTTATTATCGACTGAGTAGCCCTAAAGGAAAATATTTTTCACGCATGCATAGTAAAATCTCCTCTGGTTGGCTACCAGAGGAGATTTTACACCAAGATTGCATGATAAGATTCTATTATTTTTTCAGAATAGCTGGATAATTACCGGACATTCCTCATTTAACATTTGTGCTTGGGATTTTTTTTCTAAAATGTTATGTAAATAAAATGCTTTGTTCTGTTTAGTAATATTTGACATGTTCATAGTTCTCCATCTGTCAATATTACAAATAATATTTTGAAAAGAAAACCACTAACAGTCTTGCTTCATGCTGAAATACAAATCTGGTCATTATTGGTAATTCTGTACGTCAAAATTTTGTTTTTTATAATCATATAGCTAAAATAAATTTAGCTCAAGCACTCGTGTTAAGAAACGTTTGTGAAAAACCAAGACCTAATGAGATTCTAGTTTTATTTTTGGAGATGTATCAAAGTTACTACAACTGGTGATTGTATATGGGCGAGGTTGGATGTATCGTTGTTTGCTCGTGAAAAATAAAATATAGCTATCTTAAAAAGTACCGTTCATATCTGTCTATCTCCACCCATGCAATAAAACTTTATTATTTGTTCATTATGTAGCTTACGGTATGTGAAGAAAAAGAAAGCACAGCGGGAGTTTGACAAACTATTGCAATGTCGCGTTCATTTCATCCTATGGCCCGTTAACGAAAGGTGGGCGGACTAAAACATGCCTTTTATCTTCACTATTAAAAATGACGGTGGTTTCCATATTCGTAAACGTCATATAATGATGCCCCAGACATGTATCACTCTTTTGCGACTTTAAAACTTCATCTCTCGTCCCGTTGAGTGGCATTCAAAGGATATGAGTTTTAATCCCCGGCCGATGCAAGAGAAGTGTACTGCAGAACTTTCTTTCATCTTGGGAAGGGAACTTGCACGTAAGCTCAATAGAATCGTGCAGCGTTGGAAGCTACTTGTGATAAGCTGGTAGTTGGTTATTTGAGTTATTTTACTTTTATGAACAGAAAGGAAGAAAATCACCTTTAGATGACTGCTGGATAGTCGTTCACAACTAACGCATTTTGTTGTTTCTTTCTAGTGGTAGATGAGCATTTCTTAAAATGTCAGTAATTAAACGTGACTTCTGGAAGTAAATATTAAGTAGCATTATGTTTCAATGCACAGTGAGGTTATTTGAGTTACGGATCGCCTGGTGGGCTCAGTCTCGGCAACTGGAAAAGAGGTACTAGAGTAGCTGTCGCTAAAGTTAGTATTTTTACTGAAAGCACTATAATCTGTGTTGAAAGTGTTGCCAGCATCAGCGTAGGAAATTACTGTATTTCACCTTCTTCTGTAAGAGCAAGCAGTTAGAACACGTTTCTAGCCATTGAGAGATTTCTCTACCTGGCACATCCTTTCTTCCGCATCACCTTAACACTTCTCTTGAAGAACCCCTTCTTCTGTGCAAACACAAAGTAGCACACGACATGCATCCTCAAACTGCAAGCTGCTACCTGCAAATACACTATACGGCATTAATGAATGCCTTCTCTCAGTACGCAGCTGTGCTCTACTGGCCCATAACTAAAATAACCTCTCTGTACTTCTAGTCTATGTTATGTATTGATCAACAGTCACTTCTTACTTAAGTTAACTATATAGACAGTTGGTTACAACCATCCCAGAGGCATGTTTCTTGTTTCCGTTCTTATTGAGAATATATTTTTAAATTGGATGCTTGTTGTCGGTCGATTTAATTGCATTGGTCTTGCCACATTTATGAGTTACAGATCACTTGCAATCTGTAGTAGGTATAGTAGTGTCATGTTCAGTACCGCCTACGGCAAAATGCAAGTTACACACAACGAAAAATATGTTACTCTAAAATTCTGTCTTCGTCTCAAAAAAAAATCTTCACCCGAAGCGTATGCAATATTAAAGGAGGCCTTTGGAGAGTTTGTTCTTTCTTATAGCACAGCTTGAAGATAGTTCAAAATGTTTAACGAGGGAGGCAATATGATTTTATCGACTGCTTTCTCTCCCTCCCCTATTCACAAGCACAACGGACTGTGACAGCTGACCTTTGAAGAGTTGTCCAAGGGCGGCATTTACATTCTGGCGCTATATTTTAAGGTTTGAAGGGAATGACTTATAGTTTTGAAAAAATATGTACTCGTATGTATGTGCGAAGAATAATCCGAAAAAATGCCAGATTACTGAACATTCTTGTAGAAGAGTTCATTTTCTATAATAAATATAATCGAAATGAACGAGCACATAATAAACTGAGAAATACTGTATCAGGAATTCAACATTCTTTTGGGCGCATTCATTTTCTGGGCTCGAGGTATTTTTGAGAATCATGTACTCTAAAGGGGAAAATGTGATAGGTTGTGGATTTGGTTTATTTATGGACGCTCTTTAACATATCAGGTCATCAGCGTCCCATTCAAATCAAGGCGTGAAACTATCGATAACTTTTGCTTAGAGGCCTCTTCTTTTAGGTTTGAGGTTCTTTATCGTGCAGTAAATCTACGACACGGGACCCAAGACTTCACTTCCCTTCAGAGGGAAGTCATACTTAGGATTTTTACGCCCGAAAAATTCATCGATCTTGGACGGATTGAACCCGCGATCTTGGGTTTAGAAGGCAAGCATGGTTAACACTGCACCATCAGGACCAAATGTGCGAGGGAAGAAAATACACGAGTAAATACGGTAGCTCAAACTATTGAGCTTTTCCCGAGATGGATCTGTTTGTATGATCTAGTACATAGCACAGTGAAATATACTGGCACCACTGATATATGTTGAGGATTGTACTTCATTATTAAACCTATTTGTTTCCCAGACAACTTCTCAATGACCTTACATTGTTGGCAGAAATCCGAAGTACATATATAATAAAAATTAAAAATAAAATAACTCTTGGAACAAATATAATAACCATAACTATAATAACAAGAAATAGATAAAAATAATTAACCGTCGTTCACTTTTCGCTATAATTAGAAAAATTCGTGTTCCTATTCTTGTTCGAAACAACTGGCGTTTTTCTTCTTGCTCGAATATAGCGAAAATTGTGCATTATTTCTGCTTCTCTTGTTCTTATTATTTTAATTATATACACGCATTTTTATGTAGCAGCGATTGGCATATGATACGTTGTTCTTGGACTTAGAATCTTTTGAGTAATTATATAGTCAATGCAGCAACTGATATGATGGTAACTACCGCTATTTAAATACAGTGAGTATTTTATTTTAATTTCAGGAAAGAGTATTATTGATACTACTAATAATTTTATTTAAAAAAGAAAATGAAATTTAAAATTTAAAAAACAATTCTTGTTGATTTTTAAGAGTAATATTTTGTTTAAAAATGACATTCTATTTTAATATCTGCAATGTAAATAAAATATTACCAATATATTATGAATAAACACATTTGTGTAGTAGATAAAATATTCGTTTTCCTTCTACTGAATTATTTAATCCATTAAACTGCTCTCTCATTAGGAATGAATATCTATACGCGCGCGCGTGTGTGCGCGTGCGTGCGTGCGCGTGTGTATGCATGTATATGTATGTATTCTTGCATCTGCTATCTAACATGTTTGTAAGTACCTGACTTAGGCAGTTTTGATAAAATCCACAGATTTTTCTAATTTCCATTGAAGAATGCCTGCATGAGATTTAATGCTTTTTTTCTGTTAATATGGGATATTTTTGACTAATATAGTCCCATTCTCTTAATTTTTGAGCAGGTTCATAAGTAAAATTATAGATTTTTGTACTTTTCATTAATGATCAACACATGAGGTCCATTCTCAAAGTATAAAATGCAATCCATTTTAATCACATGGAGGCATATAAAGGAATACTACTCTTGCACAGGTGTAAGATTTATGAGTATGTTGATCTCAAAGTACAAGCAATTCTCTGTATTATTTCGCTTAAAATTCTGAGCAGAATTTACCATTGATTGTGTAAGGAAGCCACGAAATGCCACTTTAGCGCTATTATAATCCAGACTCTGCATTCTGGCCACCATCCAACTTCTTTGGTAGGGTCCGTATTATTGATTGCCGACGACAATGTTGTCGAAGAATGAAGATTTGGTGACTTAGAATGGACGACAAAGCCATGCTGTCCAAGTCCTGCATCTTGCATAAAACATTAAATGTAATGTCCTGGCTAAAGAATTTTATTTGCTGCTTCTTGTAGAGTGCACATACTTTCTGAGCAAGAACAGGCTTAAGCCACTGCAGAAAGTTCCGGCGCTAGAGCTACAACATAAAACAGCATGATTCAACAATTAAACATTTTTTACTCCACTGTCGCTTTCCAGTAATGGTGACATTCACTGGACGATTTTACCCCCGTGCAACGTTCCGGGTGTATTCTGCTCATTCCTTCTTGTAAAGTATTCCTTAGCAACTGCCTCTCTTCTCGGCCAACCTGCGACCTTCAGTATATCACCCATTTCCATTCTTTTAGTTGAATGATTAAGACAAGTTCATTGCAGTAGTTTTGTTTCAACTGGAGTTTAGATGTATGGCAGGAAGGTTCATTAGAGAAAATATGGTAGCTTTTTTCAGTATATCTGCATACTCATTGCCTTGATTTCACAATGTCCGGAGATCCATTCTCGTTGATGGATTTGGGTTGTTTTATTTACTGTATGCACTTAAGGTCTTTAATTGACGAAGGAGACTTAAAGAGGCAATGGAGGGTATGGCAATGGACCTGAAGGTGTTTTTGCATATATGAAGGCTCTATGATGTACATTGAGCTGTGCAAGTACCAGGCGAAGAGCTTCTACTTTTTCACCAAATACTGTTCTTTGTTGTCCTATTAGCTTATAAACAGAGGGAAACTTGCAACAATGAACTGCTACTTCCGCGCTCACACGATTTTCAATTTGAGAAGCATTTACATATGTAAGTTAAATGTAAAAAGAAAGAAAAGAAAAGAAAAGAAAAAGAAAAACCCACAAAAAAAAACACAAACAAACAAACCTACTGTGAAGGATTATTATTGTTAAATATGCACAGTGTTCACACAGGTATAGATAGGTGGTTTACCACTCTAATTGTGTACATTTACTGCATTTCCCATTATGATCATAAAATGCAGATGTGAATGGTGTTCTGATAGGTACAGAATCGTGTTTCCATTGTCATTAAAAGATAGCTTTCATTCTATCATGTTTTACGCATTTTCTACAATTTTTACATTAATCTCAATTTCTTACGTTTCCAGAGAATTTTAGAGGGAGGATAGATTAAATTACATAATATAGGAATAAAATGTCCAATTTAAGGTTAACGCAAATATTCCCAATGCTCCATGTTAAGCGTTTCATTATATTTAGAAGCTTTGAAAAATGTTTTCTTTACATGTACCCAAGAAACTTGCTGTCATTGGTGATCTCCAGTTAATAATTTTTATGGGCTTATGAAATGATTTGTAATGCTGTCTTCAACATATTTTTTTCATGTGGTTTATTTAACATCAATGGCCATGCTTCTCCAAGGCTAAATATCTTACAATTGAATATATATATATATATATATATATATATATATATATATATATATACACCCACATTTGAACTATCAAGAAAATCAGAAGTAACGAATAATATTATTTTTAAAGTCATTACTGTGCTTTGGTTTCAAAACTGGCCAATCTGAATAACCACATATTTAAAATAAAATTAATATAAATATATCCCAGTTTCAGATATTGAAGGCGTAGTTTCAAATTAATTCTGATTACATTTTAGCTTTCACCTCAGCCATTCCACTTTGAAATTTGTAATGTTACTTATACCTTATGAATGATAACTTTTGTTTATATCATGAATTTGCAATATGTATTGTTTTTTTCTTTGAGTTTGCATGGAATAAAATATGTCAGTTGTAGAATAAAATCATACTTTATTTTGGGCAATATTATGTGTATTAATGTTAAAAGTAATAGGTACAGCCTATTTCGGCGCTCCTGACCTATTCACTTAATTCTGTAACTTTTTTAGAAGTATACCCATTTTGAAGTAATTAATTACCAAAACGCAAGTATTACAATAAATTGTGTAATTTTACTCCATTATCCTATCCAAACTGAAACAATAATAACAACCCAGGTTGCCAGGCAACGATAGAGAATAAAATATTTGATAACACTGAATTCTCTATTATAAAGCAGGGAATGCATTCGAAATTTCAAAATGAGAATACTGAAGATGAGAAAATAAACCTAAAACGTAATCAACATTAGTTTTCAACGTCTCCTTCAATATCTTGCATGGAGTGTTTTTGTTTAAATTAAATATACTGGCAAGTTGTGAAATCAAAACCGTTTGTGTTTGTATTAGGCAGACATTAACTCCTTCTAGCATACCTACTTTTAAACATAATATGTTTTCTTCTATCCCATAAGAAACCAGAGATCAATAAGTGTCGAGGTTATCGTGTTCAGGCTATAAGTTGAGAGGGGAAAAAGAAAATCAAAACCATGAACATCTCAAACATGCACAAATATAGGCTGGCTTCATATCGATTCCTTTATTAATAAATTCTGAAATATGGTATCAGGGTTAGAAATTAACAACTTATCAATCAGAATGCCCCTACCAGAAAAGTGGAGCCCCCCATCCTAATTAAAGCCCTAAAACCGTAACAGACAGAAGGTGAAGTTCAGAAAAACAATGTCTGCTTTAACGACAGAGAAATCCCTTGAAGAGAGGGGACACAGTGCTTGTACCAAGCATCTGTGCAAGAAAGAGTTAAGAATATAAGGGTTAAACTCTAAATTGTTGCTGTAGTTTTCCTTTTCGATTTGTGATTGAACTTGGGTAACACTTTTCTGCAATACGATACCAAACAGGTCGAGATATTTCCGTTCATGTGTCAGTGGGATGAAAACTTATTGCGAAGTAGAACTTTCTCAGATTGCAGTATTACTCGTTCCTGCTGCGTGTAGGTAAGGTTCTTGCGGTTCTCCATGTGTGAAATCTATCAAGTGGTAACAATGCAGACACGATTCCTTCACTTTCTTCTTCCTCATGCCTTCTGCTGCATATATCATAAATGTTTGAGTAATTTTGTGTTAATTTATCACCTTTCATTACTCTAACGTTCACTAATTTTTTGTTGTTTCACATTTTTAGTAATATTCAGTCTTTCCTTTCTTCTCCGTCTCTCATTGTATTCAAACAGTGAAATTGTCAATAGTTCAGAGCAATATTTTCCATTTCACTTCCTTAAATTACATTTTAATCTCTGAAAAAGTACCCTTTATATGGACAAAGACAAAGCAATAAGACATACGACAAAGCTAACATTCAGTTCCCCTCCTTATATCTACGAATAAATACTTCCGCCTAATTGTTTATAATAATTTGCATAGTTTAATAACTTACGAATAGACAATGGGTAGCGAAGTATTATTATTATTATTATTATTATTATTATTATTATTATTGGTGGTGGTGGTGGTGGTGGTGGTGGTGGTGGTGGTGGTGGTAGTAGTAGTAGTAGTAGTAGTAGTAGTAGTAGTAGTAGTAGTAGTAGTAGTAGTAGTAGAGTAGTATCATTAACAATAAAACTTCAACAGGGGAAAGTGTCCAGCGGAGCATACTTGCTTTTTACGCCTGTGCTCCGTTTCACAAAACTAGTAAAACTAGTCTGCATTCTAGTATTACTTGCTTATTTAACAAGTGTTTGTTTCCAGAACTTAACGAGCTTAAACTACTAGTTACTGGCATGGCAGGCTGATATTATCGGCGTGTGATTTTGTTTTATCAGTGTTCTTTTTCACGAAACATTTGCGTATTGCGTATTGTTAACTAGTGGTATTGTACCAGTGGTGACTTTACGTACAAGTGTACATATTTTAGGTTAGGTATTGATTTTATTCATTAAGCTTGATGCATTTTAATTATAAAGCTCATTATAAATAAGCAGTGTAGATCTAAATCCATTCCCGTACTTCTTGAACTATCTACTATAGAAAATGAACTACTTATACCATTATTGGTAGACAATATGAATGGCGAATGTAAAATAAAAGCACTTACCATTGTAGCTCTCTTGATGTTTAGCCATAATGTGTCCCTCACATATGCTTAATCTTTCTCCGATGTAATTAACCCCAACGTTTTCGCAGTTTGCATTATTATTTTCCATATTTTGGCCATATCTTTCTTCATAATTTTGTCGGGGAATTGCCCAAATAGTGCTTCTTTATACTCATTAATTAAAGCAGCACTGTTACTTTGTTTTGAACATTGGAGATTTTTTTCGAAGTGATAGACATAATGTTATTTCTTAGCTTGAATGTACGGTAAACAAAATCTTCCCCGTAAACAAAATCGCATCAACAAACAGTCTACGGAGCAACATATCCCTGAAACAGCCTTCTGGACGTTCGGATATAGTCGCTGCACCAGTAATTTTGACAAGTGACTAATGACAAAATTTTACGAGTCTACCGTTGTGGAATAAATGTTCGTGAAACAGATTTTATTAGAACTGGTGGAATTACGACTAGTAACTAGTAAATTAGTTATTTCGTGAAACATGGCCCAGGTCTGTAACATTATATATTTCATAAGAAAATATAAAATCATGATAGTTTAAAAATAAAAAATAACATTAGGAATGTTTAAAAAAAACAGCCAAATTCACTCGATTTGTTTCCCTTACCCCTCCCCTTAGCCTTTGATTAGCCTTTTCAGATCTGAATTTCACATTAATCAAAAACTTACCCATTCTCTTCTCCTCTTCCTTGCCTGCCATTAGAATCCAGCATGACTTTTTTCTTCAGTTCTATCGTAATAGATGGTTTTTCCTTGATCCTTTCGCACCTTTATATTCGGGCGGCAGACATTCTCCAATAGCGATAGTTACAATATGGATTCGATATTTGATACCGAATGGCAATCTAATAAAATTTGTGTGGATTCGCGAAGTATTAGCTTTATCTCGTTTTGTGTAAAAAAACTGAACACTATACAAAGCTTACATTTTAAGTCTTTTACTTTGCAAGGATTGAAAGAGAAAATTGAAATTAAAGAACTGAGTAGACCAATTTTAAGTATTAATTTGAATCAAACTGTAATTTCAAAATATAGGAATAAAATACTTCTTTCTTTAGAGATAGACTTCATCCTGCAAATTCCAGTCTGTAGTTGTATGAAAATAAATAGCTAGATAAATAGATATATTACGATATTTTTATTAAACTCTCTCTCTTTCTCTCTATTGATATGTACAGTCTTTCATGTGTGAGTGTTAATTCTTTTATTAAGGTTCTGTAAACCTGCAATATATTCAGCAATAGCAGTAGTAAAATTGTGCACCCCTATTTTATGCTGCCGTTGCTGATAGCTTGTAGTCTTATACTCCTCATAAACCTAATTTAAACTAGACTATTTGTTTTATTTTTCTCATACCCGCCATGTAGCTCTTCCTTGAAAATAATTTTACATTTTATTAAATACGCACGCTCTTCTTTCCTCTAATGTGACCACATCCCATTTTTAAGCCTAGTTTTCTAAACCCACGTCACCTATATCATTCTTCACCAACTAGCTCTTTAAAGTTTTAAGAAAAATTAAGAACGGCAAAGACGCAGTCATCAAAATAAATGACCAGTAGTGGGGGGGGGGGGGGGCGACTGCAACGCCTGTTTCTTTGTTACACGCCCTTCGCGTTCCAGGAACTTAAAGTGAATGTGCGAAGTCACAACGGTGCATTCACCCATGTATCTGGCAAACACTTCCTTTGCCCTTCCGTTGCCAGCATCAGAAACGACCTTCGCTGTTGTTCACGCTCTTCTTGTTGCAATTAATAAAAGAGCAACGTAGTAAGTGAAAGAAGAGAAACAAGTATCCAGATTAATAGAGGAGAGTTTCCAATTTATGCCTTCCAAAGCTCCAGTATCCGTGACTTTGGTGAATCAGCTCTGTCCGAGGGCAGATAATTGGGTAATTAAATACTCCCGAAGTGAAACACAACACTGCTATATTAGAGAAGCAGCTGGTTTCAGGTTTTGCTATCTTCAACTTCAATAGCAAATGAACAGCTCTCATTCCTGCGTTAAGTTTGGACTTTAAGGCTCAAGGAGGGCTCAGACATGCAGTATCTCCTAGTCGGCAAACAGATCCAAGGTGGTGGTTATGGGAAGCTTTACCAGAAGCTTTCTCTCATTAGTCTTCTTTGCAGCGCATATAAAATTTATAAGAGAATGGAAATATTTTTCTATCAAACGTAGTTTGTACAGGCAGAAATGGTTATGGACAACTCTAAATCACTTAATCCAAAATTTTTTATTAAGATATTTGATAATGTGAGGAAAGATAAAATGCGGATTTTTAAATAAAAATTAATACCATTACATTTAATTCAGTTAATTAAAACCTATATAAAAGCAAATATGAATTAAAATTTATGGATAAAATAAGTGCAAATCTCTAATATCGTAAAGGGAGTAAGCCAAAGATGCGGTCTTTCGCCTTTGCTTTTTAATTTTTACATTGACAAAATTCTACGAAAATGGAAAATAAGGTTAGTAGCTATAATGGATATGGATTTAATAAATTATTTAATATGTACTTTGTGACTGATCAGGATATAATTGCTAAAAATTAAAGAATATAAGAATTGAAAAATATAAAATCATATAATTTAACAACATTCTCTCAAAAGACAAACTCTTTTGACTTCTGGAGTTCTTGTATAAAAAGAAATACATTATTATTGAAAAATAAACTAATGTAACAATTTCATTCTTTAATTTTACTGACTGTGAAATATTCTATAATATACATGACAGATTTATAAAATGAGTCAAAATTAATGGTAATATTTACAGGAGATTTAGAAATACTTTTACAAATTTTGGTGGCAGTACCTCACACATAAACAAGAGAAAATTTCCATATAAGCATATGTCTGAAAATCCTTAGTTTTTGAGTTATTGATGAAAGTTTACCAAAATAAGGAAAAAATATCCGTATAAACATATGTCCAGAAATTATTAGCTTTTTGAGTTATTAATGAATGTTTATAAAAACAAGAAAATAAAAGTCCATATAAACACATGGCCCGAAATCCTTAGTTATTGAGTTATTAATGAAAGTTTATGCCAGTGTTAAATGACTATTTCTAACCCATCTTTTTATACGGTTATAACCAAAACACACAATGACTAACTTTCAGCAATCTATTGCTGCATTTTGCGAATAATATTTGTCATATAAGTATGCAAGGCGGATGAGCCAAATACACCAGCAGACTTGTATCGATAACATTATTCGATTACTTAACAAAATGCACTTTATTTTCGGTTGCAAACTCAAGTTGTTTGATTGCATTTTGAAAAACGTTGAAGTAAACTTTCATTCATAACTCAAAAACTAAGGATTTCTGGACATATATCTGTATGGAGTTTTATTTTCTTGTTTTGGTAAATTGTCATTAATAACTCAAAAACTTAAAGATTTTCGGACATGATTATATGAACTTTTTTTCTTGTTTCGTGTGAGGAGTCCGCCACCAAAGTTTGTAAAAGTATTTCCGAAACATCCTGTATATACATTTAAAAAAAAAATATATATATAAACCTATTGTGCTTCGTATTTGTTTATATAAAGGAGAGGTTCGGGTTCTTATAGTAGAAGATGAAAGAAGACTCCAAAAAGTAGAAATGAAATTTCTGAGAAATGTGGAAGGAATATGAAGATCTGGAGTTAGAAGTGAACATATAGAAAAAATTTAAAGATTGAAAACATAACGATATAATAGTGAATCCAAGAAAGTGGTGGGGAGCTCATTTAAAGCCAATAAATACTAGGTTATCAAAACAAAACTTAAAATATATACCAAATGGAAAAGAAATTTATGTTGACTTAAGAACAGATGATTGGATCACTCTTTGTTGCAGACTAATGGGCCTATATAATTCAATGTATAAAGTAGACGATTTCTCTCCTCTTGAAAAGAGAATATCAAGTATTTTTAGACCCTAAAGGACTCCAGGCTTACTAAATGTACCATCATAAACTAATTCCATCGACGTAATGACACAAGTAATTGATTTAGCGCTCAGAAACAATATGTCAAAAGAGAGACCATAGATTAAAACCAATAATATCTATTTCTGTCATTGTTTACATGTCTTAGTGTAATGTCATTAACAATAGTTTGAGATGTACTCAATTTTATGTTATTTTATATCTCTGCTCAGCTCTTGTCAAAATAAAATTTAAAAGGGAAAATAAAATGTTAGTGAAGATACTGCTTTTCATCTGTTATTCCCTCTCCCCCCCCCCCAAAAAAAAACAAATGTACAATCAGCGGCAATAATGATCGCAGTATACATTATTGAGTAATTTAGATAAAATATGTAACAAATTATTAATTGTTTGAAATGTAATAATCAAAACCATAGATTATTAGGCTGTAAAGAAATAATTTTTTGTGCTGTTCAGTAAGAAATTGAGAAAATGTTAAAGAAGGCGCAGGCAGTCCTGTCTACCGAAAAATCCTAATGGTTTAGGCTTATTACTAGAACAATAAAGGGACAGATGGCCAAAGAAAGTATTTCAGTGAATTCTGATGGAAAGAACAAAACTGACATGAGCACAAGAAATTATCAGATTACGAGAGAACGAAGATTAGAAAATGAGTGCCGAGAAAAGAAAGAAGAATAGAAAAAGGTCATATAAAATAGAAAAAGATTCAGGACATTGTAAAATCTGAGAAAAAATAAATAAAAATTAATAATGGATCAAAAATAATAATATATTACAGTCTGAAAACTTTCTAGTCTGAATAACTACCTATTTAAAATTAATTTAATTAAAAAAATCAAGTCTTTTTAATTACTGAGGGAGAATTTTAAACCAATGTTCATTAAATTTTTGGTCTCATCCAATCAACGCTACTTTAAATTTCTAATAGGACCTCTAAATTTTGATGCTTAAATTTTTAAAGAGAATACGACTGTAATCACATCCCTTGTTTTTTATAATCATTACCTGGCAAGCTGCTATTGTTGTTTACATTTGGACAAAATAATAGTATGCAAACTACAGAGCATTTAATATAATGGTTGTATTTTGGTAATAATTGTTTCAAAAGGGTATATACCCCATAATAAACAACAATGCAAGCGGATTAATCAGGAATTCCAAAATAGACGTATAACTCTATTAATATAATTTAAATGTTAAAATAAATTGATTTAACCCCACAATTACCTGACGTAATGTTTATCCCATCTAAACTCAACCCACAATAACAACAGTTCAGGTTGCCAGGTAACAGTAGAAAACAAAAGATACGATAAAAATTGAATCATGATAAAAAGTTGGTCATAAACAACAAGGACGCAATTTGAAATTTCAAAGTGGGACATGCTGAGATGAGGAGGTAAATCCTTAAATTTAATGATATTTTTTTAAATCTTTCCCCAATATCTAAATTAACGAGTTTTTTATATTAAATTTGTGTTAAGTAAGTATTTATTAGACCTGGAAACTTTTAAAATGAAAGTACGTATAGCTGCATAATGTATGAAGATAATACAGATCCTCTTGTCACCCGTAATAGTTTAGATAACATTTAATTTTATATTAAGTATTTAGCATAATGTTTGAAAAATGGTTAAATGTCAATAAGTTAACTGTTAACATATAGAATTTATGATTACTTTAACCGAAAATAATTAAAAAGCAGATTAAACATTATCTGTTTCTAGACATTAAGCTTGATTGGTATTTCCATACAAGAGTAAATGTACTAAATAGATTTGTTATCCAATTAGAAAATTATAAATTTTTATAAATACACATTTATTACCGAAGGCATATTACGCTTTTTTCAATGTGGTATACATCTTTGAGGGAATTCTTCAGGTACTTAACAAGTATTTATTTTGCAGATTAATTTACAAAAATATTTAAATAAATTAAAATTATTTTTTCTGGTAAGCACTGTTTTATAGTACCAAGAATTTTGGTACATCTTCACTATTTATTTTAAAAGAGTCAATCAATTATATTTAGTTTAGTTAAGGTCTGACGTATAAGGTTTTACTTCTGGATAAAGGCAGGCAATTGGCACGTCTAACCGGAAGGCAAATCACAAAACTATTTTAAAAACATTAACCTAAAGTTTGTAATATATTTCCTCTTAATGCATTTGTCGTTAATATAAACTGATTTGAAGTAATATTAAAACAGTTGTTTGAAAATAAGCAATATTATAGTATGTTATATTTTGTAAACATATTAATGACCTTATTTTTTTATTGTGATTTATGTCTGCTATAATGTTTGTGTTTTATATTATTCTTTAGATTGAGCCCATGTTTTGTATATATTATGGTACAGCCACGAGTGGCCGAGGTCGTTAAGGCGCGGACTCGTGAGCGGGAGGTCTGGGGTTCGAATCCCACCAGGACCGTCCTCCCTGACTGAGGTTTTCCTCAGTCCTCATAAATGGCAAATGCCGGAGGTACCCTAAATTTAGACCTTGAATGCTTTCTTTCTTAAAAAAATCCTTTCCCAATATATAATTTCATCTCATGTATTGTCAGTGTCCACCGCCTGTGGTGCCTCAGTTGTAAAAATGGGCGTTAAAATACCATTCTATATATATATATATATATATATATATATTGAATGGATTTTTACTTTCCCTTTTCTGCTCTTCTATTTTATATAATTTTATTCCGTTGATTGTGTTACAGGGTCGAAAATGACAGGACGAGTTGGGCTGGCATGATGCCTTGCGCTTTTGAAAGGTTTCTGAAAGCGAACATTCTGAGGGACTCGAACTTCTCGGTTGGTGGCTGCATAGGTATAGGTGTGTTCTTTCTGGAAACGCTAAGGACGCTCTACGTCCATGCCTCATCACCCGTGGATCCCGTCTGTCCAGTGTTAACCTTAACCTACCTTCCTTCCTCTAGGAGATGCACTCATTGGGGACATTAGGCACAAACGACCAGCCGTGAGCAAGGCTGAAGTATCCAAGTATGCTTCTCCATCCTCAAACAATCAAATCCAATACAATTCAGTTATACAGATTAGTAAGTTGTTTTTACATATTATTTTTGCAGAAGATTTTATCTTAATCTTTACATACGAACCTTGTCTCACTTATTTAAAATAAAGTGTCAAAAATTGTCGATAGGTGTTCTCAAAAGTTTTAAGTTTCGTGTTGATGCCAGGATAAGAAGGTAGTAGTTAGTCTAAATATGCAGATATCAGCCCGCAGTAGTAAACAGCTTCGCCACTATTTCTCAAATATTTTACTTTTCTTTAGATCTTTGTTATTCCACACCTTCCTCCTCCCCCTTTATGGCGCGTCAACCCAATCGGGCAATGACCTGCCGCAGCGACCTCACCTTTCTCTACCTCCGTCTTTCGGTTTAATTGATAGAGGGCAGCATTGCAAGGAAGCAAGTGATCCGCCGTCGCCTATCACTCGGATTACGAAAACGAAGAACGCCATCTCTCTTCAGGTAGCTTTCCAATTATCCTCACGAGGTCGGGCGAGTCCCGTTCCAGAAAAGTTCCTGGCGAACAGTCATCAACACTAACCACTAGACCAAAGAAGTGGTCTGTTCCACGTCCAGTTTCAGTAAAATGCGTGGCTTTAGCTCGTAGATTTTAAAACTTTGTTTCGTTACTGGAATGATGCGTGTTGATTTTACTCAGGTCACTGACTGGTGCTATCCTGAGGATGATACGGAACTGTCCAAGAGAGAGGCAAAATGCACACTGATGGTAGGTCATTATGATTTATGCCGAATGAAGGTAATTATCTTGTGGAGAACTCGTTTCCCCCCCCCCCCTTTTCTCTCTCTTTTACGTCGTTCTGTATTCGGATCGGAAGTTGTATCAACATACACAATGTGATGTAAAGATAGTATAATGAGTGCTTTTAATGCCCTTCTATACTACCTGTTGTTATAATGAGATAAAGCTGGCCGGCGTAAAAACCCCTACAAAGGAAAATTATTCATTTGCTCGACA
Source organism: Metallyticus violacea (assembly GCA_030762175.1). Classification (NCBI taxonomy): domain Eukaryota; kingdom Metazoa; phylum Arthropoda; class Insecta; order Mantodea; family Metallyticidae; genus Metallyticus; species Metallyticus violacea. The sequence continues at coordinate 52,032,838 of CM060840.1, read as the reverse complement.
AAACTAGTTTCCAACCCGGTCCTATAAACATGTTTTTGTAATAGCGGATGCTGCAACAGCCACAACGGCTTCTGCTGAGTTTACGAACAGAATGTTTTGCTTGCCATTAACACAAGAGATATGTCTATTACAGAAATGCAAAAACTCAATTCCTCATATGAACATCATAAATATACAGATACATTGTCAGAAAATGCAATACTAGTGGTAAAAGAAAAAATCGGCGTTTATGTATAGCAAAGAATAATGTGAAGTACTTTTAATGTAAGAAATCAAATATTTTTATAAACAAAAAATTAAGTTTTATGGTAAAAAAATCAAGATACTTCTCTACAGAATAATCATATTATAGCCAAGCGAGTTGGTAAGGTCGTGACAATTTGTACTTATATGCAATGCAATAATTGAGGGTGACGGACGGTGAAACACCTTAAAAAGAATTGATTCCATTTTATTCATGAGAAGTTAAACAGTGATATTTAAGGTTGCATCTTCATGGAATTCAGGGAATAAGTTGACGACGCCTAGCTGAGGACTGTTCGATAACATTTAAGAAAACGTGAACATCCCGAAGGAAAAATAAAAACTGTTTTCTCACCACAAATTTACCTCCACAATATTAAAAATTCAAAGCTGTTGTGAAACTTTATTAGAATAACAGGAAGAAAAATTAGCTATCTAACGAAATGGAGTCTTGATTAGCAGCGCCGCTACAACACTAATCTGAATAAATCCTAAAACATTGTAAATCAACATGATTCAGATTAGTGTTGCAGCTACGGCTCCACTAGCTCAGATATATGCTGTTATAGCCAAGCGAGTTAGGGGGAGTCGTGACAATATTCTCTTTAGCCATAGCTTAGCTTTAACGGCTACCCTCATGCACATGTCATATGAGTAGATTGTCTCTTAGATGCAACGACGAATGATAAGTCCGTTAAAGGTTTTCAGACATTTGAGGCATTAGCAACAATGGGCTGAATGTCTTTGTTCGTTTCAGTAATGGCCACCTAGAGTCGCTGCCGCAATTAAATACATATCAAGTGTGACTCCCTTTCTCAAAAAGTATTACTGATTGTGGTAAGATTTATATAAATCACCTTTCAGCTTGGGTATCTTTTATCAACACAATAACTAAGTTCATAATATTGACAGAACAATATTTAATAATTTTATTAATGTATTAATACTTAACATAACGATCGTGGTAGCTCAGGGGATAAGCTTCTCATTCGAAGTTATTGGGTTCAAATCCTGTCCTTGGGCTTTTTTCGTGCTTTTGCCTGGTCGCTAGGATGCATCTTTACTTTCCAAGAAAATTCATGCCATTTCATTCCGTTGGTTTTATTACAGGTTCGAAAATTCCAGGCGATATGGACTGGTGCTGTGTGCGGTGTGAGGATGGTTTGCGCTTTGAAAGGTTTCTGTCCCTGCGTCTAATATGAGAGTGGCCATTCTTAGGGGCTCGAACTCCTTGGTGTCAAGGTGTTTTATCTGGAAACAATGCTAGGGACTTCGTGGATGCTAGCCGTCCGCTGTTTCCCCTCACCTCATCCCCTGGTCGTAGGCACAAACGATCAACCGTTGAGCAAGGCCGAAGTACCATTTCTTACAATCCAAACTAACATTTGACATTATTAGGAGAAAGTACAGCATTCATAACGATGGATTACCGAGGTCATAAATGTTGATACATCATGCTCAGCGTGAGTAATAAAATGCGTGTATTATAATTTATTGCTACATTACAAGCTCCATAAATCTTACCTTGCTAAATGGTGCAGAAACAGAGTAGTCTATAAATATGTTCAGGACTTTTATACGTGGTTTGAATTTAACATCATTTTTACACTCTTGAACATGCACAATTATTTTCTTTACATTTTGCTGTAAGGTTGTTGATAGGTTGAATATGTATAATGGTGGGAAAAGAGCAAGCTTTCTGTATTATTTTGTTATTATTTCCAATCCGGTGTATCCATTAGCTCTGATTTGTGCAATCAGTTGTAAACTTGTTAATCCTGTTATCTATGAAGCTCCGGGGTTTTGAGCTTGCTTGATTTTTTTTTTTTTTATTTTTTACATTAGTCCACTTATTTTCTATCCATTTATTTGAATTTGGATGAAGTCGCTGACACTTTATCTGAAAGTTTGCGGCCCGAAGGAATTTTTTGGTGTTTGCTTTCCAATTCTTCATTAAAGGTGCAGCACACATGTTGAATGTCTAATAGCGCACATTATTTTAGAATAAAATTGCAATATACCTAATTACACAAATGTTTAAATGCGCTAGGATGGAATATATGCGAAGTAAATTTCAAAATAAGCAATATGTCATTACTTAAAATGTCATTTAAGACATTAAGAGCACTTCTTTTTATTAAAATATGTTCTTCGTCGAAGTTATTAGATCAAAATAAAGTAATGGACATTAACTTCAAAATGCCCTACATTAGCAAGCCTACATCTAGACATTCAAGTATGATTGCCGAATGGATAAGCAGAAACGGGGCTATTAACGCTCTTGACGACTTTTACTTAATTTATTCACTTAAATTCTCATGCTGCAATTTCCGTTTTTTATTGCTCAGAAATAAGAATAAGTACTAAAACCAAGACACGTATAGCCGCGAGATATGCTAAAATGTCTACAGAGAAGCTTACTTAAATCTAGCCATGGATTAAAAAAAAAAAAAAAAAAAAAAAACAGGCATGCACAGTTAAAAAAAAATAATAATCGACAAGACTTAGCCACATGGGAGTTTTACAAATGTATAAAGAAGTAAGCAATATATGTATATAAAAAGGAAAGTTTAAATTGTGCAGAAACAAATAATTATTATCCACAGAGCAATTAAAAATAAAAAATGTAAAGTGAAGTGAAATGTACGATATTCTGCAGTAAACAAATGCAGGCTCAAAAATATAAACAAGCATTCATAATATTTTAAATAAATAAAATAATATATTGGACGTTAATGAATTATACTGCAGTAATTTCACTATAGAGGGGATAAGTAATGTGACATTGGTAATTCCATAGTCCACGATAAAGAAGCTGAAATTAGATGGTGATACGCCAGTGTTAAAGCAAAAGGAAGTAAAAATTTGCCTTATAATGTCTTCAAATGTCTTCAAACCTACCTCACAAACGGTGAAAATTCCATTTTCTATAGCTCATCTCAGCATTTTCAAGATTTAGTGGTATAAACCTCTTAAATTCTCGGACCAATCATGTGAGTACAGCACTGAACAATGGGTTAACTCAAGACACATTCATTGTAAGACTCTGCAAAATATTGGTTACAATATTAAAGGGAGAACAATCTTCATCAAGGGCAATTTGCTACTTCCATAAAATAAAAAATGGCACTATAGATACTGAGTAAAAGGGTTAAAAAGGGGATTAGAAATAATTGGAATGAGATAGGTATTTACAAGGAGGAAAAGAAACAGCAATTATATACATTGAGGAAAGTCAGAACAAAGCAAATCGAAATTAACAGCAGGACCTAAAAGCAGCATGCAGAGAAAAGCATCATTGGAGCTTAGTAATGAGCTTAAAATTAACTGGAGGAAAGAATTATGCACACATAACTTGACTTTTCAGAACTGATCAGTATAACTTGGCTTAGAATGGGGACTTGGAAAGCACAAACAATGACCAATCAAACAGGCTATAGAGTTTGCCCTCTTTGTGGAAATCTGAAGATTGGCAACATATACATATTGCCCAAACACAGAACATTGGCGAGGAACCTTGGAGTCAAGTTTACATACTCAAATAGTGGCACGTTAGCACGTTGAGACTTGCTTGCGCAGGAAGAAAATTGGTCAAAGCTGGGTGCGTGCGTTTCTATGTAAAGAGTGCACAATTAGAAACTGTGTGCGTATAAACAATGTATAATTGAAATATAAAGGCGCATGACAGAGAAAGTGTGTGTGTGTGTTTTCATGTAATATTGTTAATAGTTATGTCAGGAACTCGTCATGTATAAACACTATTCCCGTAGTTATATAGTCTGTCGGTGTTATATGTACATTCTCTGGGTCCATGCGATGGATATAACGCAAAACTGAATGTAAAGTTTGTAAAATAAACACCGTTATCCCTCCATCTGTCGTGTTATGTAACTTAGTCCGGAGGGAGGGAGGGAGTTATTCTGCTTTGTGGCCTAATATAGGGGTGCAGAAATATTCTGTGAATTGAGGAACCAGGCCAAAAATTTAGGAGCCAAAAGGGTTCGCATCAACCTTCAAGTTGCTACATGGTATGGATCACGGCACTTCCTTTTTTAATCAAAACTTCTAAACCATGCAAATGTATGTTATACAAATATAATAGTTAAAAGAGTTATACATTGTAGACGACAATACCAACTGTGGTTTAGTGGCTAACGTTGCTGACGATTGGTTGAGAGGCTCGGGTTCGAAAATATACATATACATATACAAAAATATATGCGAAAAACTTCATTCATTATTGTACATGTAGTGTTATATTACATATACGTTTCTCAGACGTTAAATTTTGATTTAATTCACGTCTAATTGATTAACCAGACGTCTCTCTAGAATTTAAATTTTGACATTAATTTTTATTTCTGCTTATTAAAGAGTTTTTGTTTTTTCTACTCCATTGTTATTATACAGAAACACTGTAAACACATTGTTAGAACTTGAATAGCGCTATGTGTGTGTGTGTGTGTGTGTGTGTGTGTGTGTGTGTGAAATGGATAATAAAGCGTTTTAAAGTTTAAAATGTAAATATCTCATAATAATGAAAATGTAACATTCATCGTCATTTTCCCCACTCTTCATGTTATTGAATCGAGTCTTCGTTTTGTTTTTCCTCGCACGCAGACCGGATCCGAAGTTAGCAGGTAACAGTTTCACACACCGACAGTCAACGACGCGTATTTCCGCTAGGTTCGGAACAATGAGAAGTTACTCTTTTATTGCGTTTCATTTCTCTCTTTTGCAATGGATTAAAATTTTAATACAAGACAACTCATTTTCATTTCCTGTAATTTTTTAAAAAAAAACGAATCACCTGTTCCGTGACGTGCACATACAATAAGGTTTTCCAGGTATTTATCCCCTGACAGATCTAGTTTATAAAATAGATTTAAATTCAAAACAACAGGACCAGAGTTGCACAATAAATTAAGACACACGCCTCATGCAAACAACTGAACGACATCGGTGCTTGATTAGAACAAATATCGCAAAAATCTCTTACAAAGGTTGCAAAACAAACATATCTACTGTACATCAGCGCATTCTACTACAAAATTGTTAAAATTTCATTCCTCAAGGTTGCTGAAGTGCATGCAGGGCTCGAAAAGGAGAAATGGCATCTTTTGTGAAAAAGATAAGCAGTAGTTTGCTGATTGTGCGGCATGGGCAGCTGCGCTGTGTGCTCCCGGCTGCCGGCTCGGTCCGCGTCGGGGAAAAATAAAACAAAGGTCCTATATTTGTATAACATGAAAAAAATAGACTATGTCCAGATTCGCTCAAGATAACTGTCCTCTTCCACCACGATGTGTGTGCAAAACTCCTATTATTGGAAAATTCATTTCACTTTCCAATTCTCCTTTCTATAACAATAAGCGCACATCCATGTATTTTATCATCAGTTTTCTTCTCAACAGGAAGAAAACTACGGTAAGAAACCTCAAAACTCGGTCAATGTAATATATAGCCTAGATGGTGGGCATTTTTATTTCTCTTTCTGTTCGTACCTATGCAATTTAAAGACATTTGTAATTCATCCTAACTGCGCTTGAAATCAGCAACTTAATATTTAACAAAGAGAGGTATGTATTGCTGTCTTCTTATAGCAGACTTGCACGGATCGTTGCTTTGCACGTGTGCCAGTCACACCCCTTGTGTTCATATGCAGAATGTTTGCTATGCTAATCTCACATTAAGTCAATATTTCACCAGCTCAGACAACCGATCAGAAATAACCCTGATGCAGGTGCTATGAAATTAAGATTGCGCATGGAAGGCCTGCAGTCTATTTGGAAGTCAAATTCACAGACGACACCTTTGTCAGATGCAATCATGGGTCTGCATAATGTATAATACGATGCATTGTGTTGCGTTTATGACAGTTACACGTTGAATATGTTGCCATACGAGAGGTGAAGGCCAGCTCGCAAGAGACAATTTAGCTTAATCGTGCAAATTTCTGTTGCATGTTTAGGTCTGAGAAAGCGAAAGAAAGAAGTTAGCTTGCGGCTTTGTTAAAATTAAGTTGTAAAAAATGAAGGGTACAAACCTAATGACGGCTAGTACAAGAATATTGGACTTGCGCCCTGAAAACAGTATCCCTGACAAAAGCATTTCTACCCATAGATTTGTCACAATGCTGCTGCTTCCTTCAGAATTTTCTGTGAAACTGCATTTATGATACATGCATCAACACCTTGGGCATAAACATCTTATGTTAACTTCCAATAACTCAGAGAGTGCTCTGACCAAGGGTAAGAAAAATTGCAGGAGTCTGTGTTGTAAATTAATTAGTTGTATAAATGCATTGAACACATTATGAAACAAGACTTTAAATACTACTGGCATTACTGCATTGCATAGATTACTCTGTGGTCAGCAGAAATGTAAAACGTGTTTATACTTCAATCTACACTGATAGTGGCTGAAAATTTCCATAAGGTCAACAATGCTTTCATAAACAGTGTTTTAGTGCCTATATTAAATAAAGGGCTTATTATATCGAATCATCCAATTATCTGATGACTAGAAATGGAACAATTCTTCCCGAAACAAGATATCAGCTTGAATCTAAAGGGAGCCTAGAGTATGTGACGTCAAAGGGAGGGGGTTAGTGTTTGTGGCTGCAATGCAGAAATCTACTATTGTTTATGTCGGAATAGTAGGAAGTGCAGCTACACTATATGTTGATGCTAAGCCAACTTTGCTTCCATGGTAGCAAATGTTGCATCATTACTGCATCGAACAGTAAGTCATCGCTCAAGGCTCTTTATGAATCGGAGGGTGCGAGAGAGATTTACCCAACTGCTACGTTGGCCTTGAGTTTATGCCACTCAGTAAGTGTCGTTTGAACAGTGAAAGAAACAAACATGTCTAATCCTTTAGTAAAGTCTGCTAAGAATACTAAATTGTAAATATTAAGGTTAATTAATTTTTTCCATAGCGAGTGTTATTTATGATTCGTATATGCATTCTTGTGTCGTTAGAATATTATTTAATAATACATTTCCAGTTGGTTGAGTTCCAAGTCAAATTACAATATTAGTTAGTAAAATTTGCCAATTGGGAACTGTTAAAGATAAAAGACCAAAAATACGTACAGTGCTTAAAGAAGAAACTCTTGTTGATCTGAAAACCACCCATCTAATCTCTTAGCCGTCTTTCTCAGCAAACGAAACTTTCCTACGGCTCTATACAAAAGGCTATGAACTAAGGTCCTAAGGCCCTACACTTTCTCAAAGATAATTAAGAAGAACAATAACTAATTTCTAGAAATGTACGAAAATAAAGGCAAACAGTTCCAACACCTCATTGCATAGCATGGTTAAGTGCATAATATGTATTTAAATGGATTAACTTTTATTAGACTGTCGTTATAGTGTTTCTGCCACGATTGTATTGTCCCGCTCGACCGTCCCGGTTCTGGTGCAGTTCGTATGGCCGTGAGCGGCTTATCGGGCCGGTATAACTCCACCCCCTCCGTGTCAGTCATCAGATAAATGGATGACACAATATTTACTGTAAGTTGTTCTTGTATATTTGAAGCATAAATCTTTTAAATTATTTATCTGCTTAGTATAATGCTTTTGAATTCGGACTCTCTTATGGTGATTATATTTGAAATATTTGTATTGCTGCGCAATTGTACACAATGTATTAGGTCATGTAGTAAAAACTATTGGGAGCTTAAACTTGATAAACATATTTTACTTAGGCGAAGGATATTTAGGAATTGGCGGAAAACAAGTGTGATATCTTAGTGAAAGTATATATCATTTATACGTAAGCTTGAATTTCACCAGTGGAACAAACTTTAGCCCCTTTGGTTAAAAAAGATGGGTTTAGGCAGATTTGAGGGTTCATATTGAAACCTAGCTATGACACCGATAGCATCGGTTAATGACAACGTCTAGCTGTAGGAAATATCAACGATACTTTTCCATTACTGTCAAATTGACGTTAGATATTGAATATCTCATCTTGATGTTGGAATCAAAAACACGTATTTCATAAAACCATACTTATACTCTTAAAGCAAACAAACAGTATGAATACTAAATAAACAGTGGAAGCAAAAATTAACGTTTTAAGTAAAATAATTGGTAAAACTAACCTGAGAAACATTGTGACGTATGACCTAAAGGAGAGAATGTGATTTGGGGTGTACTTTCTACTATGGAAGAGTAGATACTAACATTAGGAATCACTTAAGAATAACCCGAATATCGTTATAATTAATAGTTTACGTGAGTGATAAAGGCATTACCTAACTACAGAAATACTATTGCCTCATTCTGCTGTGTAATCTGAGTTTGTATACCTACATTTGTAGAAACCCGCTAACCTTCAGTGGACGCGCTCAACAAGACTGAAGCAGGCAATTGAACTTGCTCGTTCGCGCCAATTGTTTCAGTTACATTTCTGTAGGAAGTGAGAACATTTCATGTTCTACTATGTACTGTGGAGTATGCCGAGAGTGTGTTATACGCTAGAACAAAGAACATTTATTTATGAGTGTCATATGTAAAATAAATCGTTTAAGTATTGTAAAAGAGAATTTTATGCTAAATTTCCAGTAGTAGCATCTCCATCGGGAAGTGACATTTTTAGGTTAGTGAACAAAGTTCGGACCCAAGACGTTATTATTGACAAAAAAGCAGATCCAAAAAATAGTTTTAATAGAGGTATCCGGGAGTGGTTTACAATATTCAAGAGGATGAATTGGAGCGACTGTCTCATAATCCTTTCAAAAGGATTCAAACATGTCTTACAACGGAGAGAATGCACGTTGAGCATGTGCTATGATAGAGAGCACAATATTAGTTATTATTTACTATTAATAATTAATCACAAAAGAAACAAAAAATGCGCACCGTGAGTTCCGTTCGCACGACATGATTAGCTTCGACAGGTGGCGAGGCAGTTACGCAGTAACTTTCCTTCAGCAAAATCCATTTCTGATTACGTAACAGAAAAAGGACCTTATATATAAGGAAGCCCGTTTCAAAAGTTCAACATACTGCGCATGCGCGGCCAATAGAATGATTCAATCGTTCCGATTTTACATCAATTGTCACTCAGTTAAAACGTTATGTATATAACTCAGAGCCAAGTTGTTCCTGATCTACAATTAGAACTTTGAAATGAAAGAGAAAGAAGTGAGCCAGGTCTAATCTTGGGGAGGGAATACAAGTTTTACAGCAGAAAGTAAACTTTGCACAAAAAATATTTAAATGAAGTTGGTAATATTTTGCATGGTATTTACATGTTTTTTTTTTATTTATTTACGGACGCTCTTTAGTAGCTCAGGTCATGTGTCCCATTCAATTCAGGGCGTGAAAAGGCCGATAAATTTTGCTCAGAGGCCTCTTCTTTCAGGCTTGAGGTTCTTTTTCGTGCCGTAAATGTACTACACGGGACCCACGGCTTTACTTCCCTTCCGAAGGAAGCCGTACTTAGGATTTTTACGCCCGAAAAATTCCATCGATCCTGGCCGGAATTTACATGTTGCAACTCCGCCACGTGCGTGTGTAGCTAATACTTGTTACCAAAATTAAAAGAAGCACTACTTATTAGACTTTGTAAACATGTCTGATGAGGTGATCAACAGATACATAAAGATGAAGACTTCCTCAAAGTACATCTAACGTTGAGCTATTGCGGTAGAGCAATATAAAGAATACCTAGGAGGCCAGTAAAACAAATTATTTTAAGAGAAAACCTAAGGTGTAAAAATGTTTTTCAAATCACCTTCGATTATCTACATATAGATATTTAGTTATCGACGTTTTGGAGGGTTAAATACCCCCCTCCTCGCAATCTCTCTCCAGTATTTCCATTCCCTAAGTATTTATTACTTATCCAAATGAATACAGCTCAAACGTCTATAATGTAAGTCACCACGACAGAGAGAAAAACAAATTGCATATAAAAGCATATAACGGAGCTGAATTGAATCTATTTGGAATAACTTAGTGCCTCTGAAGTGCAGAGGTGGTATATTAACTACCAAATTAACTTTGTGTAGGTTGGTTTATAGACATGTGTATTTTTGTTCACAGATCCTGAAGAGATACAGATACTTAAAATCGTCGTTGTGCATAGTTATATAACCATGATGACCTAGATTTCTGTCCAACAAAACTGTAATTTAGCAACGGGTGTGGTAAGACAAAGCTGCTAATTATGTCATTCGTAAACACTCCTGTTCCAAATTTGGCAATGAGGGTTCATACAGACTTCGAGTTAAACTTGGCTCCATTTCATTTGCTAACGTATACAAAGAATTGCTTGGCCTCAAGCCCTAATGTCTATGCTAAGAAAGATGAATGCGAGTAACGTTTTCATTCGAAACAAACGTAGAACCTTGACATGAATGGCACTGCACAAGTTGCTAACATTTGAAAAGCAGCACAGCACACACCTGTAGTTTCTGAAACGTGTCCCTAAAATAATTATATAAAGTGATTTCCTAAAATACTTCTTGAATAGTACGGAGCTACTGGATTAATTTCCCATAAAATGTTACCTATTTAAGTAAATTTGCTTTTATTAAATGGATTAAACTTATTTGACGACATAAAATGTAATGCTTTGCTATCTTTATTATTAAGCAACAGAATTCTTAAGCATTTAACATCAAGTTAGTGCATTCAAATACAGGTTATCAGTTTACCGCTCAGCAGGTACACTGATGAGTTAGAGGTGTAAGGAGAAAGGACGGTTTGTAGCTCACCTGTTTTCCACAGCTCAATGCACATAACTTCATTCCGCTCTTTTCTGATTTCAGTGCTTAGAAACTCAGATGTCTATTCATTACCAGTAACAATATTCGCCAAAATACTTTATATTCCTCTTCTTAGGTTAGAAGTGATTCAAGAAATATCGCTTTGGACTTTCATTAGAGAAATCTTAGGTTCAAATCCTTTAATCCAATACTGAGATTGGGTCGTTTGTTTTTCTTTTCTTTTTTGCATTATTTTCCCTCAGCCTATTTTTTCCACGAATTTGCACTCTCTTATTTCACCTCACTGTATTTCACTGGTTCTTTACAGGATCGAAAGTGTCAAGCGAGGTATGCTGGTGTAGTGTGCGGTGTGAGGTGTTTGCACTTTGAAAAGATTTCTGCCCCGGCGTCTGGTATGAAAGCGGCTCTTCTGAGGGTCTGAGATTTCTTAGAAGGGGGGAGTCCGCCAACGTTGGGAAGCCCTATCTTGAAACAATGTCGTGCCTCACCGCTCTGAGTTCTGGCCATTACGTGTCTCCTTCCCCCCATCTCTTCCTCGCGGGTGTGCCCTCATTGCAGCACAGCTTAAGTTCTAAAAATTCGTCCTCCGTACCTACCAATCCAAACTCAGATACAGTCCCTGAGGCTGTGCGTGGAAACTTACACGTTTTAGGCTCCCTCCTCTAGTGTAGGTTTCTTAATGTGACACAGGACAGTAATTGCGTTACAAATGCAATATCATTAATTACTCTGTTTTTCGCAACTAGATGGTAGCAAGTTGTTCATTTTCCTCCCACTCAGTTCTCATGATGACGCTCAACAGGCATTTTATCTAAAAGCCGACCTTTGTAACAGCATTCAGGAGCTTCATCGAATTACGTTATTAGACACAGGAACTCGCCTAGTCAATATTGCGCTAAATTGAGGGAACAATGTCCCTGAACGAACACCAAAAGATCAGCCTTTGTAAATCTAAAACAAAACAACAACAACAAAAAGGAGAACAATATTAAAACGAATTCAGAAGTATTTTACAATGATACACTATGGTCTCTTAAAATACAACTGTATAAAAGATAAATTGTAAATTTTATAAGTAAAACCTTATCTGTGTTCTTGAAGGTGACAAAACATATCAAAATGGAAAATTAAATTTTAAGGTTAAGTCCCATATTTACTTAGAGCAGAGTGTTTGACTCTATATAATTGTAAATTCAATGAGGTTATTTGAGTTATGGGCCGGTATGCATGTTTATATACATGTAATACACACGTAAATATATATAGGATTTTCCTCCGAAACCTAGGGGAAATTAAAAAAAATGCTTGAGACAAAATTTGAAGGGCATAAGATAGCGACCATAACTCGTTCTTGAAATGTCAAGTTCAAGGTCAAATCGATTTTTTCAAATGAAATTGTCTATTTTTTTCCCCCAGGAATGGAAAGAGCATTCAATTTTCAGTATAAAAGTTCTAGTACAACTATCACCTTGGGGGTGATATTGGACAAATACGACAGCAAATGTTTTTCATTCACTTTCACTTTACTGGCATCAATTTACATTATCTGAAAAAGTTACCGTTTTGAATTTGTATTAGAGCCGCTGGCAAAATTCAGCATGCCTCTGAAAATCATTCTTATGAAGGGTTGATGTGATGTGGATAATATTTATAACGTTTAATCTCTCTCCTTTGAGAAATTCGCTTATCACATTCCAATTGACGGGAATTTCGGCTAGGATCAGTGGCAACTGCAGTTAATATACTTCATATTATAGTATGCCATTAGGCAATTAAATTCGAATAGGACCGTGCTGTGGACTCTTCATTTATGGTAAAGAAGGATTGGAATCTGATTACGAAGCTCCAATCGAAACAGAAGAAAGGTTAGATTTTGCACAGATCGAGAGTTTTGCTTTACTTTAATTGCGCAAGTATTATCTATATATTAAAATTAAATTATACACATTGCTCTGCGACGTTTATTGCAATACATAAAAGAACTTCCTTGCCAGGTGCACTTGATGTGGTGTCGAGTGTTGTACAATGCTGGTAGAAGAACTAAAGGCAATAAATTTGAGTTGGAAGAGTGTACTTCTCCAAAACGTTCATTGGCCCATTAATGACATCATGCTAGTCTTGATCATCCCACAAATTTACTAGTTTAGACGACCAACTCTATTCAGGGGGCGTTGCCAGACTTAGTTACCATCTATAATTGGTACAAGCCAACTTGCTGTGTAAAGCGCTCTCATATTTGCATTTCATAATTATTATTCTTTTGTGGTATCAGAAGCAATGATTATAAGGGCGAGGTATTCTGGTTCGTTTGTGTAATCCAAATATCTTTGTTTCTGACGGTCGACACCATCCCATCAAATCAGTGACAAGTTATTCATGACTCAGGTCTCCATCTGGGATATGTTTTGTCCAGTGTGGTAGAAGTCGTTAAACGAGATTTGTTCGTTCAATGTAAAAATAAAAAACTAAAGCTAAATAAGAGGGGATTGACCTCACACACTTTTTGAAAACTTATTTGATTCTTATGTACAGGGAGGAGCTAGAGGGCGTATGAAAAACTGGTCTGTCAGTGCGTTTCAGTCCATCTCGTGGTACAGTTGTCTCTCTCTTTCCGAACTTGCCATCCTTCTTCACTTTAATATTCGTTATATCCGCTAACCTACATGGTATTATAATTCCATTCTCTATTTCCGCAGCACCGAAAGTACAACTTGCTTCCAATTAGCATTTGATAGCTGCAGATGATTTTTATAGTAATCAAGCGATGGCATATAGTCGTTAAATATTGCAGTTTGTGTAAGAAGCTTAATTCATCGCCATTATTATGGTTTAGGCCTCTGGGCCTGTTCCGTCTCCACACCTTCTGTCAACTTAACTGATCGCTTTATCTCTTCTCCCATTGGGTTTATATTGCCATAGTCTCTCTTTAATTCCATTCTTTTTATGTTTACGCAAATTGTCAGCCTGGAATGCTATTGTTTGTATTAATACATAGCTCCTATTTTACATCTTCGTTTCTTTTATCATTCAGAAGGATGTAGTCGCAAAAGGTCTAACGAGTTTCATTTCTGCTGCTTCGATTCCTTTCTTGTCATTTACTACCAGTGTTCATTAATATATATGGGTAAAAATAGAGCTAAGTGATCAAATAAATTTATAAAATAGCATTTCTCCTAAGCTTTCCACACAATATTCTTTTAATTATACTTACGAATTGTTGAAATTTGAAAAAAATTACGTCAAGGTCTTTTAAATATGTACTTGTGCAGTCAAGACAGTTAATGCTATTAACCTGTTCGATTTTTGTTTATTATAGCTCCTAGAGGTTCTTAACCTGGGAATTTCATTACGCTTATTTTTATATGATGTTTTTAAATCATCTCCCTGTTCTATTTTATATCATTTAAAAAGTGCTCATTTCGATTCCTCTTCCTAGTATATATATATATTGTAGATGATATAAACATCTTTCATCTCTTGTTATTTTTATAACTATGTTACATAGTATGTTTATATATATATATACATAGTTAATTTATAGTTATAAAAACAAAAATTGCGACTGCTAGAGCGTTAAGGGAAACACACACATGTATGTGTGTGTGTGTGTGTGTGTGTAATTTTTTTCATTGTCATTTTCGTTGCCTGGTAGGGAGGATCGATGGAGATTTGAATTTTTTTTTAAAAAAATCGTTTCACGGGTACAACCGCAATAACTACATTCCTTCGAAATTCTCTAATAGGAAATTTATGTACTTCAGCAGATGTCATTTTGCGTCGAACAACTGGCACCATGCTTCATCAGAAATGAATATTAAGTATGGTTGACAAAACCATGAAATACCCATATACACCGCTACTTTATTTCTATACAGGTTTTTATGTGCATTCATCTCTTAACGAGTACCTCTAAAGCATATTAAAAGTTTAAAATTTTGTTTAAAACATAATTTAAAGTTCTTTATTCTAAGTATAGTCTCTACTTTGACGTAATTGAATTCAGGACAGATAAATAATTGCACTATGAACAAGGAAAGGGTTTTCAACACTAGCTAATTTCCGAAGCAAACAAATATATATCAATTTTCATAGGGTTAGAATGTGAATCTTAAACTAGTATAAAGTAAACTATAGGAGTTCATAAGAATGGATTATTATTTTTTAAATTTATACCATTCATTTAAAAACAGCTGGGATAAAGTCAATTGTGCAGACAAATTTATCTAATTTTCATTAAGTTAAATTCAATAAAACAATGAAACAGTTGTAGTGTACAAGATTTGGGTTGTGATTTCTCAAAAACTAAACATTTCTTCGTAATCTGCAGCAGGATGAATTCCAGTAAAACTACAGCAATAAATTTAGTAGTTTCATTCGCAAGTTCAGATTACCTCCTACTTCCACGTTGAACAAAGAAACTTAAGACTTTTGTCATGTCTACATCTTTAAGCATTTTCATCATCACATTGCCGTAAAAAACTCTAAGATGCTTATAGCATTTTACGTTACACTATCAATGAACTGTAAGAGTCATTTCGAATAGCGTCCATAGGTGCATGGAAAGCGTGACCTTGATTATGAGGAATAGCATGGACCTGGATCAACAGTTAACAATGAAGTGAAGCTTGTAAGTTGTTTTGCAGATCTCATCTAGTAACTTCGACACACACCAGTTACGAAATACAAAACAAGTGAAAGAAATTGGTTCATGCTATAGCCATCAACATTTTCATTCTCTATAAGTGAACACCTGTCTATTTCATTTATTTTTTATTAGATTAGATTTGGAAAAACATGAAAGTTTATAATCACTTCTTTTGAGTTTAGATAGGTAACAGTGTCCCAGCGCCGGAAATCTTCCAGTATGGCACAAACTTTGTTCTTACGATTTCCAGTGGACGATAGACAACTACGTTGTATTGCTACAAACGGACAGCTCATTGAAAGCTTACGGCAGGTTTGGACTTGCATCTGACGATACTAATATTTCTATTGGAAGTGTATGATTTGTGGTGCCTTATTTTCTGACTTTTATATTGTATTTTCAGGTGGGTGTAGCATTTTTGTACTCTTTTATAGGAGTGCACATTAGAAGGGCTACACAAGAATATGGTGTGGCACAAAACATTAATTTAGTGCAAGGTAGTTGTTCCCCAGTATCGAACAAGGAAACACCAATTAGGTATGAGGTTTATGGATTTTTTTTTTTATTTCTAGACCGTTGTTCTGACATAGACAAAAGTAAGAGAGGTATATAGGAGGAGAAGAATATAAATTGCGCATTACGGAAAGGAGTAGAAGATGTAATCACTAGACAGATTGTAATGATGTCTTTCAAATTAGCTTACAACGAAGCTTACAGCTCATGGATAAGAAAATACTCTCCCCTGAAAATATTCTTAAAGGATGTTTCTGGATTGATAACCGTTTAGCACTATCTGTGGAATGGAACTTGCCGTTCTGCATTCAAACGTATAGGACTTCACCTTCTAAATAAAACGTTTCTTCAAATATAGGTTTCATAGGCTCAACATCAACAGATACTCATTGGATAACTTTCGATCATCGACTTCTTCATCATCTGGAAGAGCAACAGAGCTTAGGCCTACAGAAGGAAATACCAGAAGTCCCGGGCCAAAATCTACAATAGCCAAGAGACAAAGGCATAGGCCAACACTTGAAGAAAAGTTATCCTAATTCTGGTATCTCAAAATAGAAGATAGCTGTTCGAAAATAAGGGGTAAGCAGAGCGAGGTTTTGACATCCTCGCCCAACAAAAAACTGCTGGAAGATATGACAGAGAAGGGAACTGAAAAAAGAAGAGATGTGAAGAAATGACTGACAGAAATGTTAGAAATGAAGGAAAGGGAAGATCTAAATATAGAGAGAAGTGCGATAACAGAAGTGGTCAACTTGAAAACAAATCAAGAAAAAGATTGAAATTCAAATCTGTAAAAGAAACAGGAAGCCGAAATAATCGAAGGAAAATTAAACGATGCCTCATTGGTTAAGAAAATAACGGTGAGCCTCGGTTACAGTGTACTTCAGTTTAGGATGGGGCCATGTGAATTGCACTGGTGAAGAAAATATTGATTGTTTTGTATGTGATCACAGTTATTAAAGGCAGTTTCTTCAAGTAGTGTGATAAAACACTAGATACTTCATAGTAAGTTCTGTTTTTGCCAATGTTCAATATGAGTGTATTCTTAATTTTTGTTTACAAATGTAGAACTATTTATTTTCAATTGCAAATCTTTTCATATCAACATTTATTATTATTTTTTTGAATGTATGCCAAATGATATTTACTAAATGACAAAATACTGGGGTTTATATTTTGTTTTAATGTAATATCAACAGTACTTTCAAACCACGAGACTTGCAAGAGTAAAAACCAATTGACATTTATATAATATTATTATTTCAACCAGGTATTTATATTTTACACTCTTGTTGAAAAGCCTTAAGTGTTCGGTACTGGGGGATCTTCTCTTATTTTGTGCCATATAAAAAGGAACTACTATAGTGAATACTATTATTAATATACTAAACCAAATACTTTTATTATAGCCACACAAATTTACATCTAATGAATTGAAAAATTCTTATTCACTTGAAACATATTTCCTTTTGAAAATGTTTTTTAAATAATTTTTTATAATTCAAGTACCAACAATGGGCATTTCCACACTAATTAAGGATGTATAATTCAACGATAAAAACTGGGAAACAAGCAACACATACGTGCATATCTACACAAAATAATAGAATAAAATATAAAAAAGCCACCATAAAGCGTAGCTTGCTTGTAGCTAAACTGCCTCGCAGTCATGTTCTGTAGTATTTGATTCTCTCCTTAGTGAAACTGGAATACAACACGCTGGATTCCTTCACATATTGACATTCAGGGAGCGACGTTATGAGCACTTAAATAAAACAAATTGCAATCGAAGGGTTTAACATGCAATAGTGACATGATGCACTTAAAAACAAGAAAGAGATGGAAAGGATAAAGTACTAAATATATTTCATGGTGAAAGGTAACGTTAAACGCTTAACTCAGCTGAGAACAATGGAAACGG
The DNA here is from genome assembly GCA_030762175.1 of Metallyticus violacea. Classification (NCBI taxonomy): domain Eukaryota; kingdom Metazoa; phylum Arthropoda; class Insecta; order Mantodea; family Metallyticidae; genus Metallyticus; species Metallyticus violacea. The sequence continues at coordinate 52,014,772 of CM060840.1, read as the reverse complement.
ATGCTCAGTTTTTTCTTCAGACATGTTAAGAGAACTGCAATACATAACCTTCTTTTATTGGTAGCTAATAAATCAACCATATCAACCTTTATTGGTTCGTATGCTTTTTTATTTAAACACTGTGTGTTCAAGACTATTTAAGTTTACTTGAAAGTAACCATGTGCAAAATAAAGACGTTAGCACATTAACCCAACAACACACACTAGAATGAATCATTGATTTTGTGATAAAATTAACTTAAGAGAAAGACAAAATTAATTTTACAGAATACAGTTTGTGTACCATGTCGTGACAGTCCGCCTCTTGAGTGCGCAGTAGTTTGGGTCATTCCACTTACAACATAGGTAATGAGAGATGTGACAGACCAGTGTTTTATGAGACTGTCAACACCAACTCGATACCCAGCTACTTGCTTGCCCTAAGCTCTACACCACTGTCATCATTTCCCTTTTTCCCCTCTATTGGTCGATAGACTGTCACCTCATAATAAAATACCTGTAAAATTGACCACTATGGAGTGAGATCACATATTATAATGCAAAGGTTACACAAGAAGTCAAACTTTCAACTGAAAATTAACAGAGTTAAATAACTTCTGGATGGTAGAAAAGATGATCATTTGAGTATTAAAGAACTTATGAATAGTGGATTTCCTTTCCTTTTTTACACAATACATTAAAAGATAAACATTTCAAAATGAGAATTTCAAATGAGAATTATATTACATTAATTAATTATATTAAGTTTCTTTCTTAACAGGTTCTTGTAATTAACATTTCAATTAATAAACATTAATTAACATTAATTTAATTCATTATTCGATAATAATGTATAATAAAATTCAGAGTTTGAGTTCACAAATTCAGAAAAAAATGTTAATAAAGAACCATATACAAAACAATACTTAAAACTATACCTTAATATCTTAATAACAATCTTAATAACAATACTTAAAATGTATTACAAATATATTTCAAAGATTTAGTAGTGTTAGTTATAAAATTAAAGAATGGTTTGGTAAAAATCTGTTGTCCATTATATTTAAAAGAATGTAAACCCATCCTATTTAGCGAGTAAAATCACCGCAGTAGATAACTCAAAAGTAATAATTCACATCTATTACCCAGATAAGTAAATGCACTCACTCCGCCTTAGATATGTGTACTTCTGTTAAATACTTGCGGATTATTATGGGCCAATGTCTAAAATGGCATAAACGCATTGCTATATATGTAATACAAAGAGAAAGACAATATATAAATTCGTGGCCCTTCCAGATTATTTACCTACCGATATTTCAATCAGTTATTCAATATGGAAGCATTGTGTGGTTTGGAATTACAAAACTAATGTTAGTCCAATTTATTAACATTATAGAAATATATATTAACTCTGTTTATACATACCTTTAAAACATGTTTTTTATTTTTATTGAATTCAACGTTTTAAAACATCAACACAATTTCAAACAGCGTTTACTTATGTTTTCACAATAATTACATAAATTTAACTTTTTACATCTGCAGGATTAAATCTGGAAGGAATTTTGCACGTAAGTTCTATAGCCATGTAATGATATGTCAGAGCTAAGTAGTTTAAACTTAGGTAGATTTGAGATCAAATGAAAAAGGGATAGTGTTTAACGCCCGCTTTTACTACTGAGGCACCACAGGCGATGGACACTGATGATACATGAGCTGAAATTATATATTGGGAAAGGATTTATTTTAAAGGAAGGAATCGTTCCTGGCCTAAGTTTAGGGTACCTCCCCGGCATTTGCCAGTTATGAGGACTGAGGAAAACCGGAAAGATTTGAGATCAAGATTAGATATTTGATAACTTTAGTTTCATAAACGATGGTTTGCCTGCGTAAATTTCAGTTGATGCATTCAGTTCCTAAAGCACCAGTACGCCACTGACTAATGAATCCCGTTCGAAATGACAACACGTTCTCTATGGCAGAGTTGATAAGATAATAAACATGAAGAAAAAGCGGATTATTTTTGCAACTTGTGTAAGCAGATTTCATTGTTAAAAAAAAAAAAAAACCGACCCGAATCTAAGATCTTTGAAACTACAGTCTCTAGCCTTATCCATTGACTTTCTCCTCTAAACTGCTATATGTGACGCTTTTGTAACCCAATAATAAAGATTCGACACCCTCCCTTTAATCCATTTTTAAGTTTTAGTCTCGATAGTGTACTGAAAGGAAAAACTCCAGGACATGGCCGTAGAAAGATCTTTACATTAAGGGAGAGTAGGGGTTTACATTTCCAAAATGCTTTATTAAACATTGATAATTGTAAATATAATAATACACACATCAAATACATTTGCTTTTGAAAATAATAAAGTTTACGCGTGTTATTTAGCAATACATACTGCAAAAATGTAGGTACAAACTCTCAAAATATACCCCAATAAAATACAATGAATTGAATAAAAATACTTATACAACAATGCAGGAGCCCTTAAGAAGTTTTGAAATAAGTGCTTAAAGAGTTTGAATGCTGCCTAAAATGACTGCAAACAATTTTGAAGATAAGCCAAAAAGAAGCGACTCCCTGTTAGGAAGGAAAGCGAGAGCTTACCTGCTTGTCAGAATGGTTAAGTCATAGCAAGTTAGAATTTTCGATAGGCGAGGAACCAATCATTAGCTGGCAAACCATCCTGACGTGGCCAGGCGAACAGAATGAGAAAGGGGACAATCAGCAAGAAGGAAATGGGAGAAAATACCGCAAAACACAAATCGTTTAACCGTTGTTTAGTGCCGTATTGTCTGAGAGTATTTACTAAATCTCGAAAACACTGATAATGAAGAGTATTAAAAACCGGGGTCTCCTCATAGGTTCGATGATGTTCTAAGATAAATATTTATCCCATTTCATTTTAAGACTGACTTATCAGCATCCAATTTCAACTCCTTTACCAGAATATAACTCCGTTATATTTCTTCGTAGACAGCAGATTTCCTATTACAAATTGCTTGTCTACAATCTCTGAAAATATATGGGACATTCCATCTCGAAAAATGGAAAATACATTTAGAAATGTTACCTCATATTTTTAAACATTTTTAAATATATGAAGTATCAATAGTTACAATTTCAGCAAAATATGAAACTCCTGTTCCCAGTAAATTTTGTTATAATAAATGTTAAATATTTGCTATTTAAAGAACATTAGTTTTGAAAATAAATATATCTGAAATTATGCATTGTAAAAACACAAAATTAAAGTTGTACATTACCTCCTTCTTGAAGAGTTCTTAACGATATATAACCAAATTTGTTTATTTAACTATGGGGCGTTATATTATTATAAAGTGTTTTAAAGAGCTGCAGTCACTTGAAAATATTGAAATAGATCTTATAATATTGTACTTTAAAAATGGAACATGGTGCGGTATCAGAACAGCTTATAAAAATTGAAACTCTTTATTGTGCAATGAGGCAGTTGATGCTCAGCACACGCCACTGTCATGCGTTCACTTGAGAAACTGCGCGAACGGAAGTGATTTGAAGCAATTCCCCTTTCATTCCAGATTTATTTACTCACTTCCTGTTTAAGAAGCCAGTAATCTGAAAAGTGGCATCTTATTCCACAGAGGGATTTATATAGGACTAATGCATTTCTTTCTTTATTCGAGATGTTGAACTAGTGGACGATGTAGAGCTGAGTCGCTTTCAACAAGATGGTGCTACATGCCATACATCAACCCATTCCATGGCTCTAATTGAAAGTTTCATTGACGACGTATATTTTCCAAGAAAGTATGGCCATCGAGATCTTCTGATTTGTCAATAACGGACTTCTATGGGATTACTTAAGACAGAGTTTACGCCCCACGCCCCCAGACATTGGACGATCTGAAGCACAACATTACACAGGAGATTAATGGTATTGACAACACAGTCCTCCAACGAGCGGTCAGTAAAATGGAACAACGTAATAAGTTACGCCTTATGCATAAGAGAGACGATTTTCAACATTTTCTGTAGAGGTTAATAATCTTCCAAAGATACCCTACATTTGAAGTATAATAGTTATGGCTAGCATCATTCGTTTTGAAATAACTAAAGAAAGAAATATATACGTTCTATACAAATCACTCTGTATGTAAATAAGGAATCAACATGGATAGTAAAAATATTTTAAAGTGACTGCAAAATGTTGAAACAAATTAATTTCAAAATCAACCTCCAAAGCCGAAATAATATTTATGAAATAAATATTTACAGGAAACAGTCTATCAGGATTTTTTTACTTAATATTAATTTGGTTTATATACTAGGAAATATTTCAGAGTTATTTAATTCGAAAGTTCAGAAATACTCTAACTTAATACTCTTCTAGCGTGGAAACTGTTGTGCATCTATTACTCATATTTTGCATGAAGTATCTACAATTTTACAAGGTTTCGGTTAAATATAAAAGTAGAAGTATTTTACTGCACGATTTCACATGGGACAGCCCCATATGTTAATATGGTCTTATTGCCTGGGTCAATGACAGGTATTTCATAAAACATTAGTTAAATGTATTTATATTTCTGAAAGCAAGTTTAATAAATATGTATTGTAACTGCTTCTTAACATACATATTAACTGAACTATGCCCGTGGACAAATTTTTATTATGTATGCATTACCTGTTTTTTTATTTGTGTGAACAAATTGATATTGAAATTGATATTTTAATAATAACTTTGTGCAATTATTTATGGCATTATTTCACCCAGTTGATCAGAGAAGCAATAATAATAATAATAATAATAATAATAATAATAATAATAATCATCAGCATCATCATCATCATCATCATCATCATAATACATTTTTAAAATGGGAAAGCTGCGATTCTAAGGAATGCAGATTAGTTGCGAACTGTGGTTTTTGGAGCACGCTCCCAGGCAAGTCTGGGCCCAGCAGAATATAACGTATATTTATTTTATGCAAATGCGATTAAATCAGAACGGACATCAGAAGGGGTGTGCCGCACGCACAAGAAAGAAAGAAAAAAATCCGTGTAGGTGTGTCTCAGCGCTAGTTAGAGTAACGTGACTGAGACCCCAAGTCAGTTGCTTTTAGACTCCAGGAGTGAGGAAGGTCATTAACTGTGCAGATTTACCGTCTGCTTCTAATTTTCTTGTTCTTCTTGCCTATTTACCGGTTTGTTCAACGGTTAACGTTGAGCAAGCATTTGCATGATGCGAAAGGTTATGTTAGCTTACAAAGACACGTTTTAAGCTAATTCTTTAAAGGTGGGACTAATTAACTAAAGTTTACAAAGTACTGGTCTCCTTACTTCACAGAAACATCCCAAAAATCAGCACATTTACTTTAAAATTCTATTGAAAAAAGTTAACATCAAATTAATAAACCAGTTGCTTGTAAATGGCTCAGTATCTATGTAATAAATTGGAGAAACCAGGAAGATTCTTGACAAACAATTGAACTAATTAGACTCAAGGTCCGGGTCAACAGATGTTGAAACATTGAATTGCGAGAGAAATTAGAAACCTAATATGTTGCTAGAATATTCACATTTAATACGATCTTAAAAGTATTGTTTACATGCTACAATTTCTTAAGCTTGCTCTTAGAACACTGTAGTCTTACATGTCTTTCTGCGCTGCAATTGTTTGTTCTTTGTTGACCTCAATGCACTTTAGCGGCTATAATCTTCATGTTAGTGATATAGTTATTACCTGTAATAAAACAAAATTATATTGCATTAGTATACAGCTGTAAAAGGGTTTAGATAAATATTAGTTATCAAATAAATGCACCATCACTGGATGTTAATATGGCTTTAATTATAAGCCTTGTTCGTTCACGTGGAGTTAACGTCTTGGTTACTAAGCAGACCCAATCAGCGGCGTCCTATTTTAACTCCCCTTCCAAAAATTTAGATACTTTTATTTTATTCCGCATAGTTATATCCTTATAACTTAATTTTATATCAGGTCATAATACTCCACAATTTTTATTTATTCCTCTTTTACATTTGTCAATACAATTAAATTGTACATATTTTCAAACTGCAGTACTAATACTATAACTAAACAAAACTAAACCGATACTAGAAGCCAGGACAAAAACTACTTTAACTATAAGTATAATTAAACGCATTGGTACCCAGGTAGCAATACATTTTTCACTTTATTTATGTTTTAATCAACGTACTTTTTAGATACCTTAACCTTTACAATTTTTACATTTTTATATTTATAATTTTTATACAATTCATAATCTAAATTTTTCATTTCTGCTGATGCTCCCCCACCGTAACTCCAGGCAACAGGACCTGGACATCCATGAGGTTGCTGCCGGTCTCAAGCAGCAGCTATACTCGTGGTGTGTTGACTTTGCAGTTTCCTTTCCTTCCTTTCTCTTTTTCCTTCGCCTTCTTCTACATTTCAACTTTTACCTGTGCCTTCTTCATCATAGATTTGCATTGTTCGTTGGTGCATTTTACTTCTATGCTTCTTTCTTCCTCTTTCTTTTTCCATATATTCCTTATATTTTCTTCCTTTTGTTCTCGGTTTACTTCTTCTCCCAGCTGTTTTCTTTCTCCCCAAAGACTACTATTATTCCCTTCTTCTGTTAATTCTGCTTCCTTCATCTATTTGTTTATGAGCTGACTCTTCTTATATATATTTCTTGCCTTTCTCTGATTCTCTGGGATCTTCTAGAGGAGTATACGATTTCTGGCAGTTGGATTTTCTCTCTTATTTGATTTTATTGTTTATTCTGTCATTTTACACGATATTTTATTTGTTAAATCATTCAATGCCCTAAAATCATGATGTTCCAAATGTATTTCCCTGCTAGTAACCATATTTCCTCGGCTGCAATTGACTGGTATTTAGGGCATACGAATGAAACACGTTCCGTTGTATCGATATTACTTTACAAACCTTACATGTATGTCTACGTGTAATTTAAATGTTTGCAAACAAGAGCAATATGAACCGTATCCTGTTACATAATGTACTAACCCCTTAATGGATTGGATATGTTTGAATTGTAATCTTCGCTTTAGCATGGAAAGATTTCATACACTCTTCTACCTTCTTTCATTTCATTCTTTTTCCCGTATTTGTAATAAAGATTCTTTGATTTGTATTATTTCTACATACTTTTCGAATAATGTCTAGTATTTTTAGTTGTTGTTTTTAAGCCAATAAGAGACCGCTCTTAAGCGGCTTAAACAACCAATTCGCCATATACCAAAGATTACTAATAGTTCCATTGTAGAAGATATGGAAAATGCCCCTGTGCATCTCAATAATTCTTATTTATTTATTTTACTTTTTGGTAGTTCCTTAAAGTGCGTCTACAATTTGCGTGCCTTTTCTCCGCAAACTCCTCCTCCATAGTGTAATATGACCGCAAAGATGCTATTGTGATAGCTTTTTATTCCATCAGCTTGTATATTGAAAATATCTTTATCCATTATTGGCCAAATTAAACATAATTTTTTCTGCTGGAGTTATTGTAACTTCTACGTGTATCTTAAAATTTAATTTCCATCCAAATAGATACTTAGATAAGTATTTACTGCTTGTCTTTTTATAATAGTGTTGTTAATTTTAATAATTGGATTTCTTTTTAAATTTCATGTTAAAAATATATATGGTGATTGTGAGGAGCTATTTCCAATTTTACTTTTATGCACCAATTGTTCCTAAACTTTGGATAGTGTGGACGGAAGAGACTCCTTCGGCATCTTGGCTACTCTATAGGCACCTACGCCCGCAAGAGGGAACCTCCGGGAGGAAGAGAAAGATGAAGGATACAGCGGACGATCACAAGATGGGCGATATATGGAGGCAGCGGGGTCCAGCGGTAGTTCCCAAACGCCAACAGACCCATGAGAACCACCCCGGTACCCGAGGGCCCCAAGCAAAATCCGCCAGACGCTGGGATTGGAAATTTCTCCTGAGCGCAGGTCACTAGCACGGCACACGGCACGACCATCTCTCTTGACACTTCTGACCCTACCCTGCTATGAAATGAGAACGGAAAATTCGTTAAATGCAAACATTCGTTCCAGCATTCGCCTAAGTGATCGGAAGAAACCATGATAAAGCCCAGGATGGCCGAGTCCAAGATAATTAACCTCCCGAATGCGAATCTCAAACACCTCCTGAGACACGTAAAATCCACCCTACAGAAGATGATGAAATTATCGTTCTTTCTTGACTATACAGGCATTGTATTGGCAAACCACATTTTAATTTACCGATGAAGTTCCAACACCGCAATATTTATGATTTCTTTGCTAATGTTTCCCTTTACACTCCGAAACCGCTACTCGTAGCGCTAATTTCGGGGGACGGTTTTATTGGTAAACGTTCAAGACATGCATCTATTACCTCCAGTTTTTCTCTTCTTAAAAATCGTATATTTTTCATCGAATGAATATATTAAATTTTACGCATATTGCAGTTTTACGAGTAAATTAATCAGGAAAGATCTAAATTAGTTCCTCATACACACGGCGAAGTGATTCTTGCATATAAAATGTATTCCTCTAAAGTCAAATGCCTCCATTTTCGTATTTTTCTGGATGTGGTGATGTGGGGTTGAGTTTGCTCCGCCTGCTGCGGTATGCCTAGTAGCAGAGATGAAAATAACTGCGTCAGTGGACAAGCTTTATAATTAAAGCCATATATTATGGATATAATATATATATATAACATAGTTTGCGAGTAACATTTTAGTTCAGAGAATAAAAAGAAGAAAAACTGTAATATTGACAAGAATTGTGTGTAAGGCGCTATATTCCCTCATTTGATTCATTGGGGGATGAAAATATTGGCGTATCTAATTTTAAAGATTAGTTTTTCTATCATTGGGAATTCATGAAACAGTTCGGCCATCGTGAGATTATATCTTAACAAACATGTCTTCCCTTTATTATTCACATAATATTACCATTGTATTAAGCACTTTTATTTGCTATAGCAATGTTTAATTTTAGGACTACTCTGCGAAAAAAAATATTATACAAATAACTACTAAACGGATTCTGCAGTGCTGAGATAACAGAAGAAGTGACATCATAAGAGAGGCAAAGCAATTTATTGTGCAGCACAAACGACAGGTAGCAGCATACCACATGGCGTAACTAAAAATATCTTATATAAACATAGGATACTATCATCGAAAAGCAATTTGGTGTAGAGAACAAATGAGGATCAGCTATAAAGATGCTGATTAAGGACTCCAAAAGTGAAAAAGAGGTCAACCAGAAGAATGAAGAAGTAAAGAGTAAAAAATTTAAAATGTTGGAGCAAAGAAAATTATAATTTTCTACACTTGGCTTACATTTAGAAAAATTTAAAAATATAAGCCAAAAATTATATTTAAAATTAACAACTATTAGCTATATGCACAATGTCATCGTTTTACCAAATTCAGTTTGTACTGCGTCACCATTTTAGAGCAACACTATTAATATTAATGATGGTTTCACGGGCAATCGTCCAAGTGAACATTTTGGTGTCCTACAAGCTTTCGGCCACCGTGACTCTTTGGCCTTCTTCAGTGAACTCCCGTGTCGAGAAAAGCGTGGAGGACAACAAGATTTTCACCCGGCTGATTGCCCGTGAAATCATTACTAATCAGTGCCGAGAAACGTTTAAATCCTCACTATTGATGTTATTATAAAATACCATGACATTACCAAGAATAATGTCAAAATCCTATTCTGTATTCAGAAGGCTTTAAAAACAAATTTTCTAAAACACAAACTCTTCTCGTGTTTTGTGTGTTTGACAGCATATTCTGTGTCGTAATAGCAGGACATAAAAGCATACTTGAAAATTATGAAAAATAAGCATATCTGCAATTTATCAATATATGTACACAACCTCATGGATTTAATGATCACTCTTTTATACTCAAGACTCTACGCCCAAACCACGCCCATAAACCATATACTTTCTCAATCCAATAAAAAAATGACCTTCACAATGCCATGGCATAATCACACAAAATTGGCATCATGCCATAGTCGAATTTTAGCTTGGGGTCTTTTCAAAAGAAACTCAAAAGTAATTTTTACAATATTATCTTCTTCAATGGGCTGAGGCTATGCAACCCTCCTTCAATGGACGACGGTGTCTGGACTGTGTTTACATAAATCATTGACGATAAATAAAGTAGATTCGAGAAAAGTCATTTCATGTTTATACGTATTAGTAAGCCAAGAATGTAATTTTCAAGAAAACGCTTAATTCATTTCAGTAAAGTCTTAAAGAGAATTCGGAAAAAAATGTTGAGTTAATTGATAAACAGCAAAGTGTACTTCCAAGTTCATAATATTTTGTACTTTTACAGGAAAATATCGACGTAAATATAGATTACTGATGATATTTTACATGCATTTTTCATTTATTTTCAAAGAATGGGCAAGAAAAGCGCATAAATTTCCAAAGCTATTATCTTTAAAAGTTATTAACATCCCAATATGTGCAAGGGCTATTCATTAAAGATTGATCAGAATTTTTTTTGGCAGTAAACCTTTACTCATACTCACAATTTTGATTATGTTTCTTAAAGTAGTCGTGGTTGGATGCAATGCACCTGTCTCAGCGTTTCTACCAGTTTTCAAACACATCCTGGCAACAATTTTCGGATGATTTTTCAGAATGGTGTTTGCCGCTGCCTCTGATGATGAAAAATGCCACCCACGATTCGGATTCTTCAATTTGCGATAAAAGGAAGAAGTCGCACGGGATCTAAATCTGGACTATAGAGTGAGAGACACACTTCGCATTGCTTTTTGTGAGACATTTGCATGTGCGGACATGCATTATCATGGTGCAGTATTCAGCTTGTTGCGCGGAAATATGATATGACTTTGCAGAGTTTTCAACATATCTTTCACCTGCGGTACCTCAGTAGTAAAAACGGGCGTTAAACACCATTAAAATATCGTTGTAGTTCCGCCCAGTTTCAGTTTTATGTTCAGTAACAAAAACCATTCCTTGAATACCGAAAAATACCATGACCACAGCTTTTCCAGCAGTTCTTTTGCTTTTTTAGTGTTGGTGATAAAAGAGATTTCAACACAGAGTTTTTCTGTGTGCTCTCTAGATCGAAATGGTGTATTTCATGAACAGTGTTCACCTTTGAAAGAAACTCCGCATCTTCCTGTAACTTCATCATTAACTACAAGCAAGCTTGCACGCAAATGTTCTTTTATTCTGGAATCAGCAGTAATGGAATCCACAGTGGGCAAACACGTCTCAAGTGTAACTTTTTAGTTACAAAAAGTGGGTACACACATTTAATTTTTCAAAATTTCTGAAAGTATTGTTAATGTATTAGACGATCATCTTACACAATGGCAGCAGCGGGTGCTATTTTCTTCCGTTAGAGCACAAACTCGAGTGCCGGTGTCCACCTCCCTTTGATATTGATTGTTTCCTCTATTTAAATATTTTAAACTATGTGCGCTATGGAGAAGGACAAACTTTCCATAGGCCTCCTGTAACATTTCACAGGCCTCAGCTGATGATTTGTTAAGACGAAGGCAGAATTTCAGAGCAGCATATTGTTCATCGCGTGTCACTTCCATTTTTCTGTAGGCGAAACTGAACATGTCTCTACTTGCGCACCTCTCACAGATGGGAACCAGAAAAATGAAACTGATACCGTGTATATTACGCATTGAGCTAACAAAATATTATAAAGTTAAACTTTAGCGCGAAATATTATGAGCATTCTTTATTGAATAGTCCGCATGTTTTTTTTTATGTGGTTTGTTTACGGACGCTCTTTAACACCTCAGGTCACTAGCGTCCCGTTCAAATCAGGGCGTGTAACGGCCGATAAATTTTGCTTAGAGTTCTCCTTTCTCAGGCTTGAGGTTCTTTATCGTGCCGTATATGTATGAAATGGGACCCACGGCTTTACTTCCTTTTCGAAGGAAGTCATAATTATGATTTTTACGCCCGAAAAAATCCATCGGTCCGGCCGGAATCGAACCGGCGATCTTGGGTTTAGAGGGAAAGTATGGTTGGTGTATATGAGGAAGCATCCCCCTCATGTTCTACCGCAAAAGAATGACCCAAACATTTTCGAATGGGTCGCGAAAGCATTGAAGACGAAGAGTGTGCAGATCTGCCCTAGGAAGTACTCATTCCTGAAAATATCGCTCTTGTGAAAGGAGAAATTATGGAAGACTGGCGGCTCAAAGTTACAGAAATAGCAGCAAGGTCGAGCCTTTGTAAAACAACAGTCCTTCGAATTATTCATGATCATTTAAACATGAATAAGGCTAGTTCAAGGTGGGTGCCTAGACTTCTTTCCTCAGTCCAAAAACAGCAACGAGTCATCTGTTGTCAGGCATTTTGGAGCTGTGCCGTGGTAACGAGAGAGAAGTTGTGCAAACCATTGTTACAGGAGATGAAACTATGGTCTACTATGATCCCTTTCCAAAAGAAAATCAATGGAATAACGTAAACCTTCGAGGCACCACCTCTAAATCACTCAGTCAACCAAGTCAACCAAGAAGATCATAACCACACTCTTTTGGGACTGTGACGGAATACTCATCGTTGACTTCAAGGAGAGAGAGAGAAAAAAAAAGCCGTGACTTCGTCCAACGACAAAGCCACGGCTTCTACATCTTTTATTAGCCCAGTACCTTATTCTTTAAACTGGGCCTTATATTCTTTATTATTTTTCCAATATACAATCTTTTATAATTCATTTGTTTTATACCTAATAACTACATGAAGAAAGTACACTACGATTATGCCTAACTACATTATTACAATTTTTTCTACAATAGTGTTTAGTAGGTTATATATTATTTCTTTCTAGGAATAAACTACAGTTTATTATTATTTCTAATAAGGCTACAATGACTACAATTATTACATCCTACTTTTACTCTTAACTTGTTTCAATTATTGACTTTATCGATAGGTCTACTACTCTTAAACCTAATGTTAATTATTTATTTGGTTAATATATGAATAACAAAACAACAATAACTACATAGGTTCTTAAAAACTAAGTCATATCCTGTGTTTCGGAGTGAGCTCACTGGAAGATCTCGGAGACCTCACCTCTTCGGGTCTTCAAGAGGGAACTCCTGGTATTCCAAAAGACGTTGGGTCTCCGGTGAGTCAGCGGACTCCATCCTCCTTAGTCAAATCAGGGAGGTGGCTGATTTCTATATCTTTTCAGAGCATAGCTTGAAAAGGAGTCAGCCACAGTATTTATAATTGTCCTGGTCTTTTTATCTCGTAGTATGTAATATAATTATCTGTCTTGAATTTGTCTCTGTAATTGTTGTCTAAGGTCACAGGTGTTGTCACATTCCCAAAGGGAATGCTCAGGAGTGTCAATTTGTCCACAATTACACAGATTATCCAGACTTAGACCAAACAGGTATTCACGATATGGATCATGCCCTGTTAAGTAATGTACAAGACCTCGGGATGGATTAAAAAATTTCATCCTTAATCTTTCATCTATGATTGGGAAAAACGAATAGGTCCTTCGGCCTACAGTACTTGCATCCCAAGAGTCTTGCCATTCGCTTAATAATTTATCTTCTATCTCTATTTCATCCTGTATTTGACAACCTGTAAGTTGTGAAGCTTTAATTAGGTCTTGTTTTCTGGCCCAATATCGTACTCCTCGTCTGCGAATTTCGAAATCTAAAGGTAAGATACCTAATATGACCAGTAGTGCATCTGCGGGCGTGGTGGAAAAAGCTCCTATCATCCTAATGAGGATTTTGCGTTGTAGACTTCAAGGAGAGGAACACCACAGTAAATGCTGGCCTACTGCACAGACTACGTGCTTCCATCAAAGAGAAAAGGCGAGGAAAGCTGAGTGGTGGTGTGCGCTTCCTTCACGACAACGCGCCGGTGCACACAACTCTAGTTGCAAAGGAAGCTGTGAAGAAAGGTGGCTTTAAGGAGATCGACCATTCACCTTACAGCCCAGATCTAGCTCCCAGTGACTATTTCCTCTTCTCAAAACTACAGAAGGACCTTCGAGAAAGGAAATTTAAGTGTGATGAAGAAGTGATGGATGCTGTTTATGTCCCATTTTGCTGACAAGACTTCTGACTATTTTGGAGGTGGGATTTAAATGTTAATTCACAGATGTGATAGGTGTATTTCAGTAAGGGGTAACTATATTGGAAAGTGAAATATGGCTTTTGTCTTTATCATAGCTAGAAAATAGTTAGGCAGGAAACTTATGGACCTACCCTCGTACATGAGTAAAAAGAGGAGATACTCCGTTCTTTCGATAATAGTTCAGCGTGCCGATTCGACGCCACCGGTGGCCCAGGTTGTTAAGGCACGTGTTCGTGAGTGGGATGTTTGATTTCCGCCAGGACCGTCCTCCCTGACTGAGGTTTTTCCTCATAAATAGCAAATACAGGGGAGATAAGCTTAACTTAGACCTTCCTTTCTTTCACACTTTATTATTTCATCTCATGTATTATTAGTGTGATACCTGTGATGTCTCAGTATTTAAAACGGTCATTAATCACTATTAAAAAATCGTGTCGATTCAAAGCCTTTCTTAAGCGTTACAGAGCCCGAAATAAAATATTACAGCAGGAAAAAAATAAGGGGCAATAGTTTCCAATATTTATATTCCAGACGGTAAAACATTTAACGTCCACACTTTATAATTTATTAAATTTTATCTTTGTTTTCCTTCCTTTTTTTTCTCAAATCTAGTATTCTAGAAAATGAACGATTTTCCGATTACATAAAAAAAAACTTGTGGAATAAATATACTGTAATAAGTATATGACGCTTAATGACAATGACTATTATTACACCCAACACCTGCTGAAAAGCGTGTACCAGAAATACTGCAGACAAGTACATTTTGTGCCTAGAGCCTGTTTCAAATATTGCAGCTCTGTCAAACATTATCTCAAAATTGAAGAAATATTGACATGTATCTACACTTAAATTATATAAAAATATAACATTTCTTTTTGTGAATCCGAAGGAACGAAGCTATTGTAGTTGTATCCATGAAAAGATTTCATAAAAATCTCTGTAAATCCATCGATCCTACTTGCTAGGCACCGAAATTGACGACGAATGTCAACGAGCGCGCGGGCGCGCGTGTCTATTAACGCCCTAAAGGCCGCAATTTTTTTTCTCAACGAAACTGGGCATATTGGCCCATGTTCGTTAAACATGGGTCAATCTAAAGCAAAAATTTAAAAATCGCTCTAGCGGCCGCAATCTTTGTTTTTCTAAACAAAACTTGTATATGCCTTTAAAATAAAACAAATATATTTTCTGAAAATCAACGAAATCAGACTATAATGGGTTGGGTTCTTTTGCGGCGAAACTCGTTATATACCATTTAAATAAAATAATAAAATAATTTCTGAAAATCGGGAAATCGGAACCATTAGGGTAGGGGATATGCCTGAAAACCGATTTAAAGAGTGGAGGTTAACCTAAAGCAAAATTTTGAAACTCGCCTTAGCAGCCGCAATTTTTTTCCTCAACAAAACTCTGTATATGTCATTGAAATAATAAAAATACTTTCTGAAAATGATCGAAATTAGATTTTTAGAAGTGGAGGTTTACCTGAAACCCAAAATTTAAAAATCGCTCTAGCGGTACCAATATTAGTTTTTTTTTTTTTGCAACAAAGCTCGTTATATATCATTTAAATAAAAATAAGAAAAATAATTTCGAAAATTAGACCAGTAGCAGCAAGGGTATAGCTGAAAACCGAAATTTAAAAAGTTCTCTAGCGTTTAATTTTCTCTCTCAGTTGTTTAAATAAAGAAAATTAAATAATAATTTATAACGGTGCACGTGTTTTATGTTTGACAAAAGCATGGTCGTGAATATAGAAACTGTGAAAACTATTACTGACCCAGCCAGTATCAAAAGAGGCAGCAAACTTTTGACATGACCGTTACTCTATATCCCAACAATAACACTGATAAACGCTCCCGCAGCTGTACGTATTCTATTGTTAATTCTAAACTCCCATTGGCTGAAGCTATTACACCACTCCACGTAAAGTTTGTCTGTTGTTAAGTTCTAGACTGTTTTTGCTGAAGCTAAAATATTATTGGTGCGGTAAGATAGAGAATCTCAAATCTATATTATCAAAGGCTGTGATAAAAAAAATGGCAGCTAATTACACTGGCTTGGCCCGTCTTCTACAGATAGTCAGAGGTGAGTGTTTTGAATTGTGATCTCCTGGTAGTAGACACACGAATCACTGCCTACTCCCAGTTTCTGTAAATTCAATATGTAACTTTTCTGCTCTAGTGCTCTGTTTTAACGTTCTCAAATTCAACTTTCTGAGGAATTTGCTTAGTTTACGCAGCTCCTGCGCGACAGACTCTTTAATATTTTAATTTTATAATTGGGCTCACATTAGTTATTAAACTTGAACTAAATGCCAAGTATTTAGCTATTTAGGTGCATTGTTCTTTCAACCAGGTAAGACATGCACCGTCAAATGTTTGATTTGCACTTTCATTTGTTATAACCTGATAGCAGATTAAAACGAATTCAGGGTGGAGTGGGGGAGCAGCACTCGCTTGCGTGCCCACACATGAACACATAAATACACATTAATCTGATTTATGTGTTCTCTCCTTCGGCTGTTCTTTTGCATTATCTAGTTATTGCAGAAGATTAAATGGTTTCTTACATGCAAATCAGACATTCATTCACGATAAGTTCAATTGACAATAAACAAAACGCATAACTTTCACTATCAAAGCGTACCCAGTATAATAAAATTAAAAGCATGTGACTCAGCTTGCCCTTGTGCTCAATCACAGTTGCAGCATTATGACTTTCACGATTACCTTTTTTTTGACTCTAATTATATATTTAAGGTATTATTGCTACTCTTTTGGGGTTCACGAAATCATAACAGTTATGGTAGTTCAGTTGACCCAGGAGAGTTTAATTTGTAACAAATTTTGCATTTTAAAATATTTTATTTAAATTTGAGCCATATACTTTTAACTATTTTGACAATGTGTTGACTTATTATAAAAAGAATATTCTGGTGTTTACTATTTTAGAACCAGAAATTTTTTAATTTATGATAAAAAACGCTTAGAAAACTTTTGAAATGCCACACCTTTATTCTCTGGTGATTACTTACTAACTCCTGAAAATATGCAATACTTAGAAAATTTAAAGATTTTACTAAAATTGTGAAAATGTCACGATATGAGATTTAAAAAGGTGATGCTTAAAATGTAGATAAAATATATATTTGATTGCGAAGCATGATTATTAGTCAGTAAACTTTTAGGCATTTAACATCTTTTTTCTTTTCTTTTCTTTCTTTCTTTCTTTCTTTCTTTCTTTTTTTTTTTTTTTTTTTTTGGAACTCATGCAAATTGCGCTGTACCAAAATCGGGCTCTTTAAGTTATTTGCAAAGACTGTTCTATCCAAACTTTGCTCCTGCTGTAGTTAACTTCATTTATGCATGCTATACAAAAAATATAATTATTTAATTAAATAGCAGTTGCGGTATTGAAAAACCTTTTTTATGTAGTATAAATGATACAATTTAGATTTACGTTCTAAGTTTAAAGCTTCAGAACATCATAGGTTTTTTTTTATTTGTTTATTTAAGAACACTCTTTAACATCTCAGGTCATCAGCTTCCCATTCTATTCAGGGCGTGAAACGGCCGACAAATTTTGCTCAGAAGCCTCTTCTTTCAGGCTTGAAGTTCTTTTTCGTGCCGTAAATGTACAACACGGGAACCACGGCTTTACTTCCCTTCCGAAGAATCCATACTTACGATTTTTAAGCCCGAAAAATCCATCGATCCTGGCCGGGTTTGAACCCGCGAACTTGGGTTTAGAAGGCAAGTATGGTTACCACTACACCACTAGGAACGAACAGAACACCATAGATAAAAGAATTATTTTAAATATCATAAAATGTTCATGACGTTCCTTTCTTAATAAAAATATGCATTTAAAACTTGAGAATTTGCGCGAATATTTTTTCAGTACACACCAATATACATGTTTGAACCTTCTAATTAAATTGATATTCAACTTGTAAAATAAGAAAAATTATATTCTTAACAAACTCATAGGGACTAGCTCACCATATGAGAAACCAATGAACCCCCCGCTTGCAGAGGGACCTAGCCCTGGATGGGACATAAGTAGCTTAATTCATTCATTCATTATTTTTCTACAATGCAAATCATAGCATTCTTCACTATTTGTAAATTATTATTATTATTATTATTATTATTATTATTATTATTATTTCAAAATAATATTTCAGAACTGAGATATTGAGAGCAATACATTCTAAAATATTACTAATTTTATTTACTCTTTCCTATTTTCAAATACACCTGAAGCTAAAACTTCAATTTGTGTGTTCGGTTGACTTTAAGTTAAAAAACGACTAAATATTTGTGCGCCAAGAAATGCATGGAAAAAAGGCAAGAATTGGAAAGTATTAAAACACAGTAAAGGAATTGCTATAAAATGAACAAATATATTTTATAAAATTACAGCTGTGAATAAATAATAAAAATAATAAGGATGTGTGAAAGGAAACAGATAAAATGTAATATTGAAATTGAAGAAATTGAAAGCCCGCATTGCATTCTGTCGTTTTTCATTTCAGCAGTTGCAAGGGATTGCCAATGTTTAGTGCGGTATCATTAGCAACTGCGTTGTAGATCCATATTTTTAGCAGAGAACATTAAACGGGCAGCGATATGCATCATTTCTGCAAGACACTCTATTCCTTCTCAAGAAGGACGTGGGATTGAAAATATGTCTATCAATAATATGATTCCAGTCTGTTCGGTGTCTCGCACATGTTTCCAGAGAAGTTGCGAATGCTGCTTCCAAATCGATGAATAGGATGATGTGCTGGTCATTATGAGATGGCCAGCTCGTCCCTCGACTTGACGCCATTAGACTACTGGGGCGCATTGAAAGAATGAATGTATCAGAAACTCCAAACGACACTAGAGAATATGAAACATTGTATTACTGCGGCGTGTGCTGCAATATCTGTGCAACTCTCGCTTGTTCACCGTCCGCAAGTGTATTGATGCAACAGTGGTCATTTTGAACAGCTGCTAAAGTGACACAGTTCAAAAGATAAGACATTGCTGATTATTTGTGAATGCGTTTCCTGTGTCGGATATAATTTACAAATATGACATTTCTATGAGCAATAGTCCACTAGTAATTTTGTTTAGAAAAGTAAAAATTCTGTTATCACTAACTGTATCTCTAGTTTTTAGTTAGCTAGAAAAAACATACATGTTCCATTTAAATAAAATGTAACGTTGAGTTGAAAGCGATTTTTTTTTTAAATTTTCTGAATTGTGCATACTCCCTATTGTGTGAGCTTCTGACATTGTTACATTCCTGCGTAACTAAATTTTTCACAACTTCTTTCATTTAGATAATACTTGAGGTCGCAGAGTTAGATGAGACACTGTGTTATTTATTGTTGCTTTGGCTGCATGATCTTATCTTCTCGCTACGTCTATAGACTGGGCATGCATACAGTTGGTGTAATAAAATAAAATGAATTAATGATGATGCAAATGAGTTCGAAGTCCTTGGCGCCTTAAAGCTATCTGGCATTCACCTCCTAGAATAAGGAAAAACTCCGAAAAATACCTTACCTAGACAACTTGATCTGACCGGGAAGATTATCTGTGGTGCTAGTTCTTGGGGACACCTGGTGACACCTTTTTCCGTTATGATTCCAATTCAATTGAGAATTACTTTCTGTTTCGGATTTTAAGTAGCGGTTGAATCAATTGTATTCCTGGGGTGGAAGAAACTGTAAGGAACCGACAGCGCCTAGTATGATAAATGGAAATTTGAGGATTACACAAAAGCGTTATACATTGATCGTCTGGGAAAAGAAACAATAGATTAAATTTGCTGGCTAGTCTAGTAGCTGAGAAAGCAATGCAGACACACCAAGTTGCTGTAGAAAGTAAGATTAAAAGAGAGTTCTGAAACGTCTACCATCGCAGAGCCACTTGGTCGGCGTTTGGAAAGTTGAAGCCATCAATATTGTAAATTCGGATCCAGACGAGGTGAAAGGCTTGCCTTCCTTTTTTGCGTCTGCTTACCTAGGCGTCCTCATTAGCGAAGGATTCTGACTGCTATTGAAATCAAGCTTCCCTTCTTGCACAATCAAATCCAGTTCTTCGTGACCGCTGAGGGCGACGTAGGACGACCCGCAGTCTGGCTGGCTCGCCAAGTCTGGCGAGGAGAGCTAATGGGGACATTTTCCACAGCACCAGCGTGGGAGTTGCTGTATCTTTATATGAACTACTACTTTGTAATTACGTGTACATCTGTCAAAACCTTCAGCTTGTCCGTTCCTTGTCTGATTACCTATCTGCATAGCCTGTTCCATACTCTAAATGTAGGAATCGGTTGCTGATCTAGTTGTCTTGTAGCATTTCTCTTGCTACATGCCTTGTATTTTAGAGCATTAAGCGCCAGTTTCATCAACACGTGTGTTAAAAATATACTAACATGTTGTTTTTTAATATTGTGTTAACTTTTTAACAACACGTTAATAATCCTGCGTTCCACCAAGATTTTCCAGCATACTTTTAGTTAACACGTTTTTAAGGTTCTCGAGAAATGCAAATAACAGGGATCGAGAATGAGGTGTCAAACCGAAAGACTTCTGAAAGCACTTCAATGTATTTTTATTTGAATATAATATTTTAGATATATGGATCATGAGAAGAATATCAAAAGCAGCAGAAGCATAAGTTTTTTGAATATTAAAATCTATATATTTGTCGAGATAGAAAGTAAAAAGAAATGGCTCACCACGCAGGAGGTGCATAAACAAAGTGAATTTCTCATCTAGTGCAGTAACTTTAAAAAAGAATACAAAATCCAAAATATGGTGTTATTAATTAATGAAATTAAATAAGTTAGGACATTACTGTGTGGTATTAGGGTAACAAAATTAAAAGTTCTTGCAATCTATAAGTACCACAAAAGAGAAACTATACTTCTTGAACTATTATTATTATTATTATTATTATTATTGATGTTATACCACAAAAATTAATGATATACTATTAATTAAATGAAATATGACCAATGATAGACAAATATATTATGTGGGAATTTTTAAACATTTTTAAAAGTAGCCATATTTATGAACTGATCCCTTGATATCTTTACATTCACTAAAATAGAGAAAAATAACAAAATTTGGAATTACATTGTGTGTTTAAGATGTTCATATGTTTCAATAAAACATATTAGTATTTAAAAACAATAACGATGTACTAAGCAAATATATACAATCAACAATAAATAATCGATTTTCATTTGCTTTGAAATTTAATTAAAATGTTACTGTGGTAAAAACGCTCAAAGCAAACGTTTTCTGAAGGCTATTGCAGAGCGTTCTTACATACAAATGTAATTCTCAAACTCATTTTACATTAATATTTCACATTTGCTATCTTCACGGCCATGCTTTGTTAAATATAAAACATATGCTTCGTTATAAATACAGATTATATCCTGACCTAATTTCTCATTTTATTTTAAAACAATATACACAAAAAGCGCAACAGAGTTTTTTAAAAGTTAAGTTTTCAGGCAAACCCTCAGTCCAAATGACCTGAATTCCGTAATTTTCAAGAACAATTTTTCTTATTTTTTTAAAATAGTATATTCGCAGTTTCGTTACGAAAAAGCAAATATTGGTGTCGATAGAATAATTTTTAAATTTTGGATTTCAGGTAAAATCTCACTACTAATAATCTGATTTCACTGATTTTCAGAAAATAATTTTCTTATTTGATTTAAATGGTATATGCCCAGTTTTATTGTGAAAAAATAAATATTGGTAGATACTGCTAAAGCAATTTTTAAATGTTGTGCTTCACGTAAATTTACACAGATTTCCCTCATTTTCAGAAAATATTGTGCTTATTTTATTTCAATGGCATATACCGAGTTTTCTTTAAAAAAAAATAATTGCTGCCGCTATTTAACACCTCTTTGGTTTTCATTCCTAATAGCCCAATTGCTCTGATTTGCAGAAACAATTTTTATTAATTTATTTTAATGAAATATGCAGAGTTTTGTTGGAAAAAAACAAAAGTTTTGGGTTGCTAGAGCGATTTTTAAAATTTTAAAAATATTTTCGCTTTAGGTTAACCCTTACCCTCCATATCCAATTTTGCTGTTCAACAAACTCGCCGAATCATTTGTTAATTGATGTTATATGCCGAGTGTCGAGAAAAAACAAAAATTGCGACCGTTAGAGGGTTAACACACACACATATGTATATATTTTTTTCCCAATATCATTTACGGTGTCTAGATCGATGAATATTTGAAGAAAAATTTCAAAAATCGTTTCATGGGTACAACTGCAATAATGGATACAGTCAGTTTCATCTCCATTACAATGTTATGTAACACATCAATAGCCACAATTATTAACGATTCTGGACAATACAATAAAATGCATTATAAGCGTATCATTCTCTTTGACATGTCTCGACATACTCTGCATGGCATATGTTTTGAGCTCTAGTTTGAGGACGAGAGAGAGTGAAGCATTCAAAGAAATTTCTTTAAGATAATCTCCATTTCAAATTTAGCTCTGAACTGAGAAGTGTTAAATTTCGTAATATCGTGCGTTGATTCCAGCAAACATTCCTGATTGGAGGTTAGGAGTACCGATTACTTAAACATTGATGGGAAAGCAACCCGTGGAAATTCCGGTTCTGTTGCCTCTGGGATATCGACTTTTTACTGGGTACAATCAAATGCTCCCAGAGCACCAGAAAATGGTACATTGATAAAAATGAGATATTCATAATTTGCGGGTATTGTTCTAAATAAGAGAATGCTAAGATCCTCTTTTTGATACACCTGCTGCGGAAACATTTCTGATATGAAATGCTGGCACTGCCCCGAAATCTGTAACAAATAGGACAGAGAGAGGAATTTATCTGTTTATGTATTCTAACTTCTCTCTAGACCATCTCCAATCTTACTAATACTGTTTTTCACATTCTGTATCTTTTTAAAAATTGCTCTTTTGCGTAAAAATTGCAAAGTCATTGCGTGTTAAAGCCCTTTCTCTATTTGGAACGACTTAATATATCCAAAAACAGAATTTTGGCATCCTCCGACTTCTGAAAGTTATTACAGAGCGCTATTACATACATGCATAGTTATAAATACAGCTTACATGCTGAATTACTTTGTTCGTTTATTTTGAAACAATACAGAGAAGTTTAAACACAAGAGCACTCTTTAAATTTCGGTTATCATGTATACCTCTACTCCTAATGGTCCAATTTCTCTATTTTCTGAAAAAGTTTGGTTTCAGGTAAACCCCCACTCTTAATCACCGATTTTATTGATTTTCAGGAACTATTTTTCTTGTTTTATTTAAATGGAGTGTAAGGAGTTTCGTTGCGAGAAAACAAATATTACAGTAAATATTAAATTTTAGGTTTGAGGTAAACCCCTGCCATAATAATCCGATTTCACTGATTTTTAGAAACTATTTTTATTGTTTGGTTTAAATGGCATATGCCCGTTTTGTTGTAAAAAAAAAACAAACAAATATTGATGCTGCTAGAGCGACTTTTAAATTTGGGTTTCAGGTAATCCCCCAGGCTCGATTTTCCTGATTTTTAGAAACTGTTTTTATTATTTTATTTAAATAATATATACGGCGTTTCGTTGTGACAAATAAATATTAATGCTACTAGAATGCTTTTTAAATTTAGGGTTCAAGTAAACCCCCCCTCCTAATAGTCTGATTTCACTGATTTTCAGAATATATTTTTCTTATTTTATTTCAAAGGCATGTAGCGATTTTCCTTTAAAAAATTAAATTTGGGCCGCTAGAGCGATTTTAAAATTTCGCTTTGACCCATACTCGTTTTTACATATACCCCCCTCTTAAATGCGCGATTATCCTGAATTTTGAAAAAAAACTACTTTTATCAATTTATTTTAAAGAAATATACCGAGTTTCGTTGAGAGAGCAAAAAATAATTAAAAATTCCGGCCGCGGAAGCAATTAATTTTTTTTTTAAGCATTTCGCTTTAGGTTAACCCCCCAACCTCAATAGTTCAATTTTGCTCGTTAACTAGCATGACGAATCTTTGCTAATTGACGATCATAGGCCGAATTTCGTTGAGAAAAAACAAAAATTGTGGCCGGCAGGGTAGACACATACACACACGTCTGACTGTGTGTATGTATATCTAGTTTTTCATTGTAATTTTCGATGTCTAGTAGATGAGATCGCTGGAGATTTGAAAATCATTTTCAAAAGTCTTTTAATGGACACAGCGTAATAGCTACATCCCTTCGGAATTCGCTAAAAATGTATGCAGGTGGCTCGTATAAAGTGTACCTGCCAACATATCTTACTAAATGAAACAATAACACCAAATTCCTACTTCTAAACTTATTGCAAGAAGGGGCTTTATAGTAGTATAATGGGCTCCCTTATGAGTCTCCGCAAGGTAAGCAGATTTTTAAATAGAAAAATGTATAATTTTCAGATGTATAGAGGTTTTCAACCAATGAAACATCGTTTGTTTAAAACATGTTTTTTCTAAAATTAAATCTTGAGAAGTTAAGTGTGCTTGAAATAGCAATTAATACAATTTGTGAATCCGAAAAAGAAAGAATAATAATGAAATTCTAGTTAAAGTCATCTAAAATCTTACAATCAGTATGACAGTGCTGATTGTATAGCTCTGATAGACACAGAAGCATGGTGCAATTTGACGAAGAGTTATGCAGTTAATGTTGGGTGATATAATGGAGAAATTATCGCTTGTATTATAAGTACTTAGCAAGCGACATAAAATTCAAATACCACATGGGATTCAAACGGCTGGAAACGGCTACGTAAGAATGGAACTGCGAATAACAAGAATCGAAGGATGGGAATATTACTAATGTTCTTGCCACTGTAGCTGTACATATTGGTCATGACTGGGATCAGCCGAATTTAGATACTAAAGCAACAGAAATATTATCTGTCTGCATTAGAAACTCACACAACAAAACATTACATGTCCTGTCAATGGCTACATTATGCTTTTGCAGAGAATGTTTTAAGTATTTTCTGATAAGGCAACTTCTTCCAGCATTGGGCACGTTTACAAACATAACATTCATAATTTGGCATCTGAAAACCCAACTGTGCCTTTTCAGCATAGCTGATTTTTTAAATGTTTGGTGTAGCATTCTTGATAAATTTATCAAAGGGTCTCACCTTTTTTAAGGCATAGTGACAACTGAAGATTACTGTTATTTTATCAGAAATAAATGACCTACATTCTTGAAAAAAAATTCTCTAAGTGTACGAAAAAATGCAGGATAATAGCAAGATGTTGCACTGCTACACTTCACAGGACACAAACATGAATTATTAAACTACAAATTCCACGATAAATGGATTGGACGTGCTGGGCGTATTGTATGGCCCACTCCACCTGACCTTACACTCTTAGATTACTTTTTATACGGAAAGTCATGTCTACAAAAGACAATGTGAAGCACGAAAACTGGAAGCTTGAACCATTGTCACTTCATGCATGTTAGGAAATGTTATGGAAAACTCTCCGACAAAGACTTGTTAAATGTTTAGATGTTATTGGAGACTATTTTGAGCATTTAATAAAACTGTGTAAATTAATGGATTGTTTATTAGTATATCTTCTCAAACTTTAATTAAAAAAAAAACGTTCTTCACAATAATTGTCTGATTTTTTGAGGATTATCCATATCTAAAAATTGCGCCAACGTTCAATTTGAAATTCAGAAATTATCCCCCCTTCTCGGAGCCCCATAAGGGTGCCCACTTAAGTTTTGTTCATGGCGCTTTTATGAAGGCCCCTTCCTATAAAGAGTTTAGAAAAAGCTAGCCTTTGGTTTTATCGATCCATTTAAGAGATATTGACTTAAAAAACTTTATGCGGACCATTCTATAAATCTGAATAATTTCTGTCATGGAGAATGTTTTTCCTTATTACGATAAATGTCTGAGAAAATGCATTTATTATTCTAATGATAGCAATCGTCTAGTTTAATTGTTCAGTTATTATTTTGATAAGAAGGTACAGGAATATTATAAATTAATGGAACAAATTTGCGTATTTATTATAAAGAATTAATTTATTATGGAAAAACATGTAAGATATAAAAATAAAAAAAGTCTTTAGGATGCTAAGAAAACCGTACAAGAACTTGATTCGTTTTTACATGCACGGTTATCACATAAAATATTTATAATATAACACACTTAGAAAAATGTCTTATTCATTGATAACCTGATACTTTTTGTAATTCTTTATAATAAATATGCAAAGTTGTTATTTGACATAACTAATATTTAATTAGCTTAGATATGAATATTTTAATATAATAAGAACTGAATTGATTATATTTACTTTTTTAATTATATATATCTATAAGGATATGTATATAATAAGTATTTATTATTAATGTATATACTAATAAGGTTATACACGTAACTAGGCATTTATTGTTAAAGTCCTTTCATATTCTTTCCCCATTAGCTTTCAAACATCCTATAAGACATAATACGATAGATGTAAATAAACCATACAACCTCATAAAATTAAAAATTATAATTAATAATTGGTCCCTAATTGGTAAGAGATTGATTTTATTTGTCTCTTGTCTAGTTCCACTATTTTGTTCGCGTTTGGTATGATTTGTATGATTATTTTGCATTCAAAAACAGTCCGACATCTAATCCCTGCAGTTCACGTCGATGTTTTTCAATATTCTTGGGGTTTATTCAGCTTCTAAATAAAATTCATACAAGAGAAATTCTCTGAAATATATTTATAATAATTTAGCTATCTGATCTATCTGTTAATTGAAACCCCAAAATAGAACAGCATTAACTCCCTCCTTTCGTGGCCCTTTGTCACTTTTCCAATTTAGAGTTCCGTTTCCTAGTCTTTCCTTTTGTGTACAATTCATTACGTGAATTCTAATATTTTTAAAAAGTTGCTGAATATAATCGGTACCGCGCCAAAGTAATACGTTTGAAACGCAACATGTGAAACTAAGATACAGATATTATAGCGCTCAAACTTGAGTACGTAACAGAGAAGGAAAGTGCTTTTAACTGTTCCTGAGAGCAAGAATCTTATGCATGAGAATTAGGATTAAGAAGGCGGCACCAGCTGTGAAAATAAATATACAAACAGTCTCTACCATCAGAAGCTCTTAGAGCATGCAACGTGGGAACAAGTCTCAAGTACTGTTCCACTTAAACGAAAACATAATACATCACTCCAGTGAGAGTTGTATTTGATCCTTTAGACTTGAAGTGGTCACATTGAAGTCTTATACGTACTTTCATTAATTTATTTAGTTATTTAGTTCTAGAGAAGACAACATACATGTACTACTTTTTTTCTGAGGGAAAAAAAAAAACAGTACATTTTAGAATTTGTGTGTGACATGCACGCGTGTAATAAAATTGGAAAGATTGCCTGTGCACATTTTTCGTTAGTCTGTTCACTGGTTGCAGAGCAGTTGCTTATTATGGTTTCTGAAACAAGCGTGCATGTTACCAAAGTAGCCAAAGTGGCCTTTTACAAAGAAATTGAATTATGGAAGTAACGTAGGCAAGTACTTGCACAACACAACGATTTCTTCGTTAAACTCTTTCTTTCGGCATTTTCGGGCCTTTAATGCATGTACTGAGAGACAGTTCTAATACCTGTTGGTTTCTGATTAATCTTAGAAATTTTATAGAAAAAAATGTAAAAGTATCCTTTGATGACAAAAATAACTTAAAGCTACACATAACTTAGAAATACAATTTAAAAAAAAAAACAACTCGCCTAGAAATATATACAAGAAAATGTGCCATATCACAAACTCTGAGCACTAGTTATGTTTTTTTTTTTTCCTTATGCATAGTTACACGCCTTAAAGTCGGTAAAGCAAATAATTCTAATGGATTCCCCATTCTATTAAATTAAAACTATGATTACCAACAAGGAATGTTTTTGAAGCATGATTCAATGTGAAATGTATACGAATTTAATGAACGACAAGCCAGAAGTAAAAATATAGCAACGTTTGAATTATTACAATGAAGTGTTGAATAGAACCAAAACGAAACCAATGTATACCAGTTTGGCTGATGCATGACAACAACAGCAGATAAATTGCAAAAGCCAAAGATCTTGCAGAACCTGCATGGATTTTTTTCAGTGCTGTGAGATGCAATTTTAATACTACAAGACATTTCACTCAAATAACTAAAGATTTTCAAAGTAGTTAAATAAATGCGTTCATTAAAGATAAGTTATTTGTTAACATACGGCTTAGGATGTAACTGCATGCGCATTTTCATATATCCGGATAACAACGGACACGGTATACGTTTTTAATTCTGCGGGTACGATTGCAAACGTTTATACATGGAAAACGCGAACTGATAGCATAGCCCAAATATACCGCATTGGTTTCTCAGTCGGATAACTAGGGGGCGATTCTCGCAGAGAGAAAAGAAATGTATGGCATTTGCTCAAATATTCAGCAATGGCTCAAATGCTCTCAACCTTCTACAAGAAATGTGTTTCCCGTTTGAATACTCGTACTGTGCTGTTAGTGTGAGTGAACAAGGAGAATCGGACAATAAATAATAATTAGGAGGCATCGTGCAAAGGAATGTTGGGTGTGAGAGTATGCTGCACGTATAGGAGACAAAACTTCTTGCTTGTGTGCAATGATGGATTAGTTAATAGTGTCGGTATAGGTACTCGTCTGAAGAGGAAACATGAAGTATCCAACCTCTAACGCCGGAAATATGTTGCTATGACGATATATTATCATGACAGGTGGGGGATATAAACAATTAATAAAAGGGGCTTATGAGGTGAATTAAATTGGTGGTCAGGTAGTTGATACACAGTAATATTATAATATTTAGAATTATTACAAGCGATTAATAATAAGTCTTAATAATAAAGTAATGATTACAAATTATTATCATTTATAATCATTATTAATAAATAATGTAATATACATATTTACGATATTATAACCGTAATGTAGGTACAAAATACTTTAGGCCTTTATACTTTGTGGTAAATAAATTATGAGAACATTACCATACAAGTCAATAGGTCCTGCTTCTTAAGAAAATGAGGAGTGAAATGGAAAGTCAAGTAACTGAAGTCCAATGGGATGTTTTATCGCTAAAAGTTCTATGACTTCCTTCAGATTCTGCATTGGTTTGCTTATGAGGCCAATTTGAAAAGTTCTCAGTCTCGACCATAGGGATATGACATGCTTTTACTTTGGTACATCTGCCTTAAGCATCCATTTAAAATATCAAGTCATTGTTTAAATAATTAATTCTAAAGCAGGCATTTTGTGAGTATTCCATAAATTAGATACTATTGAGGATCGTACAATGATACATTTTTCTTTGTAAAAGAGATGAAAGTCAATGGAAATTCACATTGAATTTATAGAAGTTTACAGATACTCTTCTCCTTTTTCAACGATTAAAAAGGGGGCTGCTGGATTTAAACAAGGCCATATCAGCCTTGAAGATGATTCATGTGAAGAATGTCCAAAACGTGCAACAACAGCAGAGCTCATAACAAATACAAGACGTGGTATTACATGACCAGCAAATTGAAATGCGTCTGTCTATAGACAGTTCAAAATATCGTGTAGGTATATCAGGTTGATGCATAAGTTGTGATGTTTTTGCTGTGATAAAAGCGGTAATTTAGATGAACAGCATACAGAAATTAATCAGTAACATTAACTATTACTCTCCCAAACCTGGGGTAGTTTATTAACTCCACTTCTGAAGAAATCTGCTGGTTTGGAGCTGAAGAGCTTGTAAAGCATATTCATTATCTCTTCTCTTGAAGTTTGTTGCATAGAGAACGGAAGGTCTGAGTGAGCAAGATGAGGAGAATATGAGAGATGTGGAATCACTTCCCTGCTTTCGTTACGTTAGCAGAGTGTTGGCGTGTATTTTTGTGTTGCAGCACCTGATATAATCTTCTTGGTCTTATTTCTTCAATTGCGGCCGCAAGGCATCCGAGTTGTTAACAATAAATTCAGTAGTTATGGTTACACTAATGGAAAGCAATTCATAGTATACGACGCTTTCTTTATCCCACCATCTTCTGTGGATGAGCAGAAACGTCATGCTTCCTAAATACCAACAAATAAATCCTATAAATTTGGAACAACAAACAGGCTGGTCAATAACCAGCCTACCAAAAAACAGACAGAAACTTTTGCACGGGGTGTTACTTTTTTTGCTAGGAGTAAGTCATTAATCTTGAATAGGAATGGTGGATGTTGTTCAGGAGCTAACCGATGACGAGCAAGCAGAGATGCACGAACGACCACCCATTGTTTTTTGTTCTTTTTCACTTAAAGCGTGCAGTACCCATGCACCGGATTTTGAACTTGGCTCATGGAATGCAAATGTCGCACGGTAACTGATTCATCACATTAATCACGTCTGCTAATTCTCGAACTGACTGACTGACGTAGATAATCATGGATTAAAGAGCTCGGAGCTCAAAGCCCTATGGTCTTCCTGAACGTGGCGAATCGACCACGTTAAAGTGGCCTTTAAAACGACAGAACATTTTCTTGCCGTGCTTTCTTAAATGACATTCTTCCCGTAGACGGCACAAACGTTTCCATCCATACAGCCTTTGCTTCTACTTTAAACTCAAAAAGAAGAATATGTCAGAATTTTTTTTCTCCCACACCATCTTCTTTAGCTCACAAACAGCGCAAACTATCGGCAAATCTACAAAATTCAAAGAGCATTTACAACGTTCCAAATAACGAATGACAGATAACAAATGGTAAACAATATCCTAGCAACGCAGTGTTGTGATGACAAACAAAAGTGTTACGAGCTTATGCATCAACCTAATAATTTACACATTGCATATGAAAAAGCTTTGCACAAAATGAATGCCGCGCTTGCTAACAGTAGATCAAAAAGACATTAGAATGAACAATAGTGTTTGGAGGATTATAACTGAAACAGAACTCATTTTTCGCCTTGATTTATATCTATGGATTAGGATCACTATCACACATCAGAATCGAAATAGCAGTCAAAACGGTGGACGGAAGCCAGAGAAGTCAAAGTCGCAGGAAAGATTACGGCATCAGTCTTTTGGAACACTAAAGGCACTTTACTCGTATCCTCATAAGGATAGATCCATAACCGGGGAGTATTCCAAAATTTTAAACCAACTAGATGAAAATGTTTGTGAGAAAACATTCGAAAGAAGAAGAAAAGACATTGCACCTGCTTTCAGGTATTTTTTAGCAATAAGAAAATCCAGAGAATTAAAGTATGACTATTGTTGGAGTATGCGCCTTTCTTCCCAGAATTGTCTCTTTTTGACTTCATCTGTTCCCAACCTCTAATTCTTTCTAACGCGTCATCAAATCAAGAAGCAATTGCAGCTGTGGAGGAGCATTTTGCAGACCTGGAAAACTACTTTAGAGACGAAATAATGGAATCAGAGTATCGCTGTAATAAATATATTCACTTTAAGGATGCTTATGTTGAAAAATACAAATAATGTTCAAATTAAAAACTCGTTCCTTCATTGTTATGTTGATAAGTTTTCAGGTAGTACTAATCTTAATTTTTACTTTTCTTAGAGTTTATAAAATTCTAAAGGCATATGTGCAGCACTGTTCTATGAGTTCCCAGCTAAAAACTCTACTTGCAGTTCTTATTCCTTTAATTTAAAGCGTAATGTGACCGACTATAGCACCCTTTTCATTTTAAAACGGTAAATATACAAGTGGAATTATATTTTTGTAGCAACAGCAGGGATTAGAACATTTGGAAACGTTGTAAGTCGTAATATTTATACAGAAATATATATAAGCAGCGTAATATTTATGTAGAAATTTATAAAGGGAGCGCAATAATTGGAAGACTAAACGTGTAAAAAGCTTACCATTTACATCCACAAATGAATACACACAGTTGACAAACGGATAGCTTATTACACGCAGTGTACACGGATAATACTGTACGTTCTATACTGCCGTATCGTAATGTAACTAATGACTGCCTAATTTTAAAACTGAAAATAGGGGTATAGTTTTCTGTAATAAAACAATTGAAGATGTGTGTCGCAAAGCTTGTACCACTATTTTGCATACCTTTTTTTTTACAAATTACAACTTAACCTTACTACATTACACAATATGATAGAATAAATTTACGAAATTATTTAAACAATGCATATTGCATAGAATAAATAATGTTCAAGATTTCATTACCTTCGATTTCTCCAGAAAATACACCACCACAACATTCTCACTAATTGTCCTGACATTTTTCATTTTGCACGAAACTGTGAATAAATAATTCTAGCTCATACAGATTTTTTAGATTTCTCAGGCAGCAAATCATTCCTTACACTAGTCGCCGCTTCATCCACTTAGAATGGAGTTCCTTAAACCTTTATCACTTTCGTCACATTCCAATGTAATTTTCATCGAGCTACTAAATGTTTCAATAAAATCACCAATAACTAACAAAACACTAACGCATAACTATACAAATATATGGACAAACACTAATCGATTCGACATTTCTACTTCTCGTTATTTTTAACTTTCCAAATTAAAATAAATTAACAATAAGTTACATTACGACATGGTTAGTATAAAATAGTATGTAACCTACTTGTTGAAAGACTCATTGCGATCCTAGTGTTGCAGCTAATCATACTTAAGTGCCTTTCAATACATTATAATACACTATTCTATTCAACTTATTTCTTTTTCATTCTGGAATAGATTTAAAACTATTAACCTTTTATTTTAAATATTTTTCTTACATCCTCGTCTGCCAGTGTATTTATTATATTGAACTTTTAGACGTTTGCTTAACCTTTAGATGCGCATCCATCAAATTATGCTCTGAATTAATTGAAATAGTTTTTGTTAACTATGAGCACTTTCAGCTGATATTTTCTGCGCCTATGAGAGCACGTACATTCATGAAAGGTATGTTTAATGCAAGAGTGCTTGCCTTTTGCTTGGGCACAAAATAAAACAAGAAAAGAAACGGCTGAAAATTGAGAGGTTGGTGGTTGATGTAGCATTGGATTTGCTTGAGTGACGATGCACTTTGGCGTGAAGTGCTGCGGGCACATCAAAGTGGCCTTGAGCAAGGACGATTGGGCAAGGATCGCGAGCAAACACATACGTAGATAGACGTACACGTCTATGGAATTCCGAACTTGAATCCCTGCAAGGAGTCTGTGACCTTGGCCACGGCTAGTAAGAATAATGGCCGAAATTCAACAGAGTTGTTACACGATATGAAGCGAGAACGGACACATTAAATTGGTTTCCAGGGCGTTTTGTTTTTCCACTGTATCGCATCTAAATGCAAAAATAGTTAACATGCATATCTCTCCTTGCTTCTCTCTTTCTTTCTCCACAGAAGAATTCAGCAAGGGGCATTCTCATGCAGCGGAAAGTAAAAGATTCGTGGATGGTTTGCAAGTTGACATTCCTGCACCTTTGCAAAATCAAATAGATTTTCGAGCTTCTTACGAGACCCTCTATGGAATTTTTTCTCTTGTATGAAACGTTAACGATGAA
This sequence comes from Metallyticus violacea, assembly GCA_030762175.1. Classification (NCBI taxonomy): domain Eukaryota; kingdom Metazoa; phylum Arthropoda; class Insecta; order Mantodea; family Metallyticidae; genus Metallyticus; species Metallyticus violacea. Next base: position 51,981,046 of record CM060840.1, on the reverse strand, counting down.
GTAAAATACTAAAAAAAGTAATTAAAATAGCCAAAGCAATGTGTTTAACAAATATTTGAGTTAAATTTTGCACATTCCATTAATGCAGCAAACAGAACACTGTATGATATTACCCAAAACAGTTATAGACTGTTGTGATGATATCCGTTACGTAATTGTGTACATCACAACTTTAGTTAAAATGCTTCTTAGTTGAGGCATAACTTTAGTTTCAAATGTAGGAGAGACAAGCCGAAATCCATTGCTTCCACATTTCCGTCATAGTCGTAGCTACAAGCAGGTTGTGTATGCAAGTTACATTGCAATTGAATACAAGCTGTGCAACACCAAAATCGCGCCACTCGCCGGCTCCGTCTATGAAGCGGTGTCCGTCAAACTTTGACAGTCTGGCATCTTTTAATGAAATTTGCATTCATTCGCTACAACTCGGTTTCCGTAATTTTTACAAAATTTGCCATAATATCTTAAGATCATCTACAGTATATGCATGACCACCTCCTTGGTCTAGTAGTGCTGGCCCGGAGGCCCGGCTTAATACCTGCTTAGGAACGTTTCTAAGTTAGGGAGGTCCGCAACGGGGTTCACCCAACCTCTTGAGGACAATTGGCAAGTTGCCTGATAGGTGGAGTTCTTCGATCTAGGGAGCCGCGTGATAGCGATATGTATTGCCCTCTATCATGAAAATTAAGATGGAGGTAAGCAAAGGTCGCTGCGGCAGGCCACGGCTCACCCCGGGCTATAGCGACAATATGGAGAAAAAGAACACAGTATCTGGTGATCTCTTAATTTTTATTTCTCTTTCCTAAAGTATTCCTGTGTAGTGTTTCTTTTGCGTATTTACTCTGCTCTGTAGGAACTACGCTCCCAATGCCTGAATCAGTCGCTATTTACCTTGGACGCACATAGATTCATATGAACACTAAGGGGATCTCTGAATGGATGGGTAATCCTATACCAGGCAGCCTCGACACAGCAAGCATAAAAGATGTACACACACACAAGCACAAAAACATGGAATGAAGATGAATGATAAAATGGAAGGTGAATCCGTGACAAAGAAATACTTACTGGCATTTTCCCTTTCTTAAAATGGACTGAGGAATGCCATGATAAACTTCAGTCATGTTAGTAGACCGCAGCATTTGAATCTGAGATCTCTCCAATGCGAGTACCGGCCAAGCCAACTATAACACTACAGTAAAATTACTGTGCACAAAGAGCTTATAATGAGTAGCACGTAATAATACAAAATAAGTTATAATAACACAAAGAAATAAGTTAGCTCTTGTAACAGTAACTTCAATTAACTATCCACCTGTAGTCATTAGTGCGGCAACTGCCTGTTATGAGTGGATGACCTTGGCCCAACACGCGCTGCGCTCAGGCCAAAAATGACTCTTGGTTTTGCTTTCTTATTGGCTAAGGCTTAGTACTTATTCCAGTTGAGATTTTGCATATCGTTCTCAATTTTGGTTCTTGAACACACTGCGATGTTATGGTAAGCGTAATTTACTTAAAATTAGTATGTTTTGTTACAGTTCTTAGTATATTCATTGCTTCTCTGGAAACTGAATTGCAATGGCGAATAAGTGATTTAGGAAGCGAGCGAGTGTTAGTTAAAATCATTGCGATTATGAAAGGGTACTTCTTTAATTAGGTAACGTATTCCGTTCGGAGCATGATCTATCCAAGAAACTGCTCATAAATAATTTATGCACCCTGAGTACGGGGTGAGGTGTTTTCTGAATAAATATTTGGAATTTAGATTATGTTGTGTGAACCCGTCATCTTGGTTTATACTCCATTTCATTTTTACACAATATATTAACCCGGTGTTCTAGGAGGTGCAGTACCTCTTGAGATTAGAGATATAATTTATATTGTTTTCGGCTAATCCAAATTATTCTTTTATTTTTATTAATTGATGATTTTATTTTTGAGCATTTCATTTAGATTAGCGTCTACATTCATGTTTCTTGTAGCTAAGTTATATTACTCTATCGGTTTCTCGATAAATACCGAGCCGCAAGAACTATGATACGTTATAAACAATGGAATATTTAAGGGCAAGGTCTCCTTTCACGGTTTCAATAAGTTATTGATTTTATAGCGGTTTATGAATGGATTTTATGTCGTGTTTACAAGATTCAGATTTTTATATTCGATAAATTCCTAGCACAAAGAACTTAGGCAATTTTCTTTTGTTTTCAGGCTCTTTATGGCACTCATGTTCTTATTGTTCTTGTTCTCTTTGCTTCTACTAATGTTTCCTTTTATCACTCAGGAAATCAAGTGTTTTAACCAGTTCTTTTATAATAAAGCTACCTGAATTTTCCTCTAAATTTAAAGAGTAAACCAACATAAACCTATCAAATAGGATTAACATCTGTGGTGCTCTCAGCGCACCAAGATAATAATCATGTTACATACTAACAATAATAATTTAATTTGTAATTGATTATCTCATAAAACCATCTACCATCTGTGGAATAAAATTTGAGTCCAGAAGCTCAGAATTGGAAACGCTGAAGCGAAATAAGCATACAAAATATTTTGAAAAATGTTTGAAGGTTACGTGCCACTACGTCGAAAAGCAAGAAACTGGAACAAAGTCAAACCACAGGCCTAAACCATTTTATAGTAGAAAATAAGATAAAAATTCTTATGTAAATGAAAGACAGTAATGTATAGGTTTTAAGTTTCTCTGTGCAAATTGAAATACTGGTCTCTATCATAAGAACCACTTATGTCTCACGTCGACTCTCCAAGGCCTTCTGGAACAGGAGTTGCCTGAAAATGGACATTATTAACATAAGGTGCATAAGTTTTTTTGTCTTTATTTTCACATGAAAAGCCAGATGTAACGTAATTATCGTCTCTTAAAAGCTTTTCTCAATTATCAACGCTGGCCTTGATGCAGCAGTTTAGCAATCAACTGCCATTCAGAAGCGGTTGCGTGTTTAACTACATCGTAAACTGTTGTTTTCTTTGTCACGTAGTCTTAAGCCATGCCGGATGAATGAGGAAATTTATGATGATATAAATGACCCTACAATCATTGATGAGTTAGAATTTTCCTAAAAATTTCCATTATATGGCCAGAAAGAACCTCGTCGAAGAAGACATGAACGTGAGCGAAATTCACTGCATCATCGTTATACTTTACCAATAATTCACATCATAGTTTTAATTGTACCTTCTTAAAATTTAATGCAATGAACGTCTAAATAATCAAAAGTATCCAGGCTTTTTAAGATTGTTACAAGACGTTTCTAGTTCCTCAACATTAATCAACTCAAGTCACATAGAGTAAACTATAACTCTAAATAAAACAAGATTAAACTTTTGTGAAACGCAAGAACAAGGACACTCTATTCTTATATTTTGAAAAAGTATTTGCACGAAAACAGAAAATTATCACAGGTAAAAAGACATGAGGGTCTGAGATTATCGTGAATTTATCTAAAGCTCAGACTCTCGAGTTATATTTATTAGGACCATTTCACGAATAAAATAAAAATTTAAATATAATTCCTCTAAACTTGACTTAAAAAATTGTAATACTTTTATATTTGTATTATGAATACTTAACCCTTTGAAGCCATTATGCAACAGATGAATGTCAAATGTTAGATTTTTTTTTTAGTAAAGTTTAGCGCCCGTTTTTACTACTGAGGCACCACAGGCGGTGGACACTGATGATGCATGAGGTAAAATGATATATTGGGAATGAATTTTTTTTTAAAGGAAGGAAACGTCCCAGGGCTAAGTTTAGGGTATCTTCCCGGCATTTACCAGTTATGAGGACTGAGGCAAACCTGGAAAAAACCCCAGTTAGGGAGGACGGTCCTGGTGGGATTCGAACCCCAGGCCTCCCGCCCCCGAGTCCGCGCCTTAACGACCTCGGCCACCCGAGGCGGCGCAATAGAGAAAAGTCAAATACCGGTTTAGAACTATTTCATGAGTAGAAGAAGAATAAAAGTAATTTTTAATGGTCGATTTTATGATTAGGTCACAAAAGTGAAATAGTCACAGTAATTGCTATAAAAGTTACGACACAATCGGCAATTTTCTAAAATTGCTAAATTTCCTTCTTTTTAACGTGAAAGGGAATACCATCTTAAAAAGCACCTCATTAGGGTTCGCTCCTTTAAATGTATTTTAAATTTCTATGGATTTGTTATAAGTTCCGCATAAGACACCAAACAATTTGGTGCATATAACAATTAATTACATCAAAGAGTGACATTTTACAATTCATCATAACAATTTCTTAGATTGTACTAACATAACAAATTTTTATATGAATAATCAATTTCTTCGAGTTAGGCATTACCGCGAATAATTTCGAAATGACATGTGTAATTGATGCACACATTAATTGCCATGGACTTACAAGATTATTATTAAAGATTACGAATTTGAAAGATAAAGTATCAAGGTCAGCTTTAAAAGCAATAATTTCTTTGCAGTACACAAAAAGCGATTTCATTGCATCCATTTATGTTAACGGCCACAAAAGACAGGAGTTGTTTGTAACGTGGAACTGTAGTGCAGTTTGGGTTATTCTTCTGTAGCTCTTACAGAAGATCGTTTCAGGCCACCAACTCGGCATTATGGTTGCTGAAGAAGCTCCTAAACCCAAGGCCATGCAAATCTGTCTTTTAACATCATTTGGTGTCACTGGCGTCTTTGAGCGGCTGTCAGAAACTATGTGAACTCTTGAGAGCACGCGGTGCTTTCTTCTATTGTTTGTTGTTGTTGTTGTTGTTGTTGGTGGTGCTTTTATGTTTCCCTTAGATCTTAACCTGTGATAAACCCGAGTGCCTTTCTGCTACTCCTTGATTCCTTTAAACTTAAGGACAAAGGCTTTAAAGGTAGTGACCATTAAGTGCAGATATTGGCCACATTTTTAAACTTAATTTATACATTTTATATTTGTATAAAAATCTTCCGAAGATTTTCCTTAACTGACTACTTGGCATGAAGGATGTGTATATACCTGTTTTCCATTTATCGGATCATTTGCAAGTATATTGTTAACATCACATAGCAGAATCTCATTTCACTCTACAACAGGAAAAATGTATGTCGTTTCTGTTACACCAAAAGATATTTTGTTAATAATGATGAGTTTGTTAATGTTATAAACTGCATATATTACAATATTACGTTTTATTATTTTAGAATGTGTTATATGACCAGAAATATAGTTATAAATGGAGAAATGCATTTTCAGTAAAATGTCAAAAAAAAAAAAAAAAAAAAAAAAAATGCTGTTAAACTTTTATTTTCTAACAATACCAGAGTCCTATAACTGCATTAATTACTAACTAACTAAGTCAGTCCTGGTGTTGTAGTGGTAACCATACTTGCCTTCTAAACCCAAGATCGCGGTGTTAAACCTGGCCAGAATCCATGGATTTTTTCGGGCGTAAAAATCCTAATTATGACTTCCTTCGGAAGGGAAGTAAAGCCGTGGGTCCCGTGTCGTACATTTACGGCACGAAAAAGAACCTCTCGCCTGAAAGAAGAGGCCTCTGAGCAAACTTTGTCGGCCGTTTCACGCCCTTATTTGAATGGGACACTGATGACCTGAGATGTTAAAGGGCGTCCGTAAATAAACAAACAAACAAAATTAATTACTAATAAATCTATTCCCGGCAAAAAAAGGGCCTATAATCAGTTTCACAATAGAGCTTGTAATGAAACTTTCATATTTTAATTTTATTAAAATGTTTTCTTATTATATTTGTTCCAGAATTAAACCAAAGGAATATAATGTGGATAATTGTTTTGAAAATATGAATCAAAACAGCATGCAGGTTTTCAAACACATAGACAAGGTTTATTTGATTTATTTAACTATTTTGTATCGATATAAGGGCCAGTTCCTCAACATTTTTTCCCTAAAAGACAATACAGTTTAACCAAAAAATATATATTGAGTGACCCACGAAACACCGGATCAGCCACGGCGAGCCGTATAATGAAGGAATAAGAGCTTAGATGATGATGATGATTATTGCTTAAGGGCGCAAAACTGCTGTGGTCATTAGCGCCCAAACACTTCAAGTACTGTCAGAGATAAAAAATAAATAAACAGAAAAACGCAAATCCTGTGCTTAATGAACGGACAGTAATACTGGTGCAATAAAATGTATACCCAAAAACAAATAACAAGGGTATAAGGCGCCACAAACATTAAGGTGTTACTAAAACACAGCCGCAAGAGCGGAAAACCACAACAGTCGTGTAATGGACTAAAAAAGTACCAATAAAATCCCAAAGCAAACACAGGTACACAAACAAAGACCGGTATCTAAACTAATCAGCAAGAGCTGAAAATAAACCAGTCTTATAAAAGATTACAATGGTAACAATAAAACCCCAAAACAAATAACAGGGGTAATGTGCAAAACAACAATTTAAGACTAGTTAACAAAATTCAGCAAAAGCTGAAAAGACAGTCTTAAAAGAGTCTAAAAATGCCGTCAATGGTAAAAGATAAAACCTCACACCGTGCTCCAAAAACCACAAACACGGATAAAACGGAGCACACGCTCAACAGCAACCACATCATCTGCTAGTAAGTCCTCAATAGAGGACGGCAAACCTAAGCTATTTCTAAAAGCTGTCAGATGAGGACAATCAATTAAAACGTGACGCACTGTAAAGGGGTGGTCACAGTGAGGGCAAACTGGAGCGGGTTGATCATTAAAAAGGTGAGAGTGGCTAAAACGGCAATGCCCAATTCTAAGACGAGCTAAAATTACTTCTTCGCGACGAACAGCGCGAGAAGAAGTCGACCAGTTAAAAGGGGTGGGTTTACACTCACGGAGCTTATTATTTGGGAGTAATTCCCACTCCTCGCGCCAGCGCGAAAAAATGGCTCTACGTAATGAATGTATAAAATCCCCGAAATAAAAACGCTGCTCGTACTCAGCATGGTCTAAAAGAGCGGATTTTGCTGCAACATCTGCGGCCTCATTACCTGGGAGTCCGACGTGTCCAGGCACCCACAGTAGTTTTACCCTGACGCCAGCGTCGAAAAGGGTTAAAACCACGTTCTGGACCATCTGTACAAGAGGGTGGTGATTGTACAGATGTTTAAAACTTAAAATAGCACTCAAAGAGTCGGAACATATGACACTATTTCCCAGCCCATGATCGAAAATAAATAAAATCGCCTGATAAATAGCATAAAGCTCTGCCATAAAAATAGATGTTGCAATATTAAGACCATACGTAAAACTCGCCCCATGAAAAACAAAAGCACATCCTACACCTGTGTCAGATTTTGAGCCGTCGGTATATATAAAATTCCAGCCATTAAAAGAGGATTTGATCTCGCTAAAAGAACAACGAATAATATGTGCTGCGGTAGAAGATTTCGGACATGACGTAAGCCCGAGATGAACGGGGGCCTCTGCTAAAATCCAGGGGGGAGAAGAAGTTTCCCCGGCTAAGAAAAAAGCAGGTAACTCGACGCCCAACGTCCGTAAAATCTCCCGAAAACGAAAGCCAGCGGGCTTAGGAGTAAAAAACCGAGCAGCATAAAAACGATCAAAAGACACATTAAAAAACGGCCCATTCGTGGGATGACGAGGTTGCGCAGCTAAGCGACAACCATACGCAGCTAGTAAAACATCCCTACGATAAAACAACGGAGGTTCTCCAGACTCCGCACATAAACTCAACACAGGACTTGTGGGGAATGCTCCAATGCCAACACGGATGCCCCGGTGGTGTATCGGGTTTAGGCGACGAAGCACAGAAGGGCGCGCTGAGCCGTAAACCACACAGCCATAATCCAGTTTCGATCGGATAAGTGAGCGATAAAAACGTAAAAGAACAGTCCGGTCAGCTCCCCAAGATGTGCCACTTAAAACACGTAAAATACAAAGAGAACGTTCACACTTGCCTCTGAGTTGCGCTATATGCGATGACCAGCATAATTTCCTATCAAACACCAAGCCAAGGAACCGAACTTCGTCTGCGAAAGAAAGTGCGTCTGGGCCAAGATGGAGCGAAGGTGGAGGATACTCCTTGTGGCGCCAGAAGTTCATGCAGACGGTCTTCTCTGCGGAGAAACGGAACCCGTGAGAAACACTCCAAGCGTGAAGGCGGTCGAGACAGCATTGGAGGCGGCGTTCCAAGAGACAGGTTCTCCGAGAGGAAAGATAGATGGCAAAATCGTCCACAAATAACGACGATTGTATTCCTGGCGGTAAACACTCGGTGATAGAGTTAATCGCAATGGCAAATAGTGTGCAACTAAGTACCGAGCCCTGAGGTACGCCGTTCTCTTGAATAAAATTAGATGATAAAACTGATCCCACGCGAACATTAAAAACCCGGTCCTTCATAAATTCCTGAATAAAAACAGACATACGCCCTCGTATGTTCCAATCGTGAAGCGTTCGGAGGATACCGCCTCTCCAGCAAGTATCGTACGCTTTCTCCAGATCAAAAAATACAGCAACTGTTTGGCACTTACGCACAAAACCGTCCATTACATGCGTAGTTAAAGACACAAGATGGTCGACAGAGGAACGATGACGCCGGAAACCACACTGGGCGTTCGTTAATAATTGCCTCGACTCTATCCACCACATGAGCCGTCCGTTAATCATGCGTTCCATCACCTTGCAAACGCAGCTGGTGAGGGAAATCGGACGGTAACTGGAAGGAAGATGTGGGTCCTTTCCAGGCTTTGGTATAGGAATGACGGTGGCCAACCGCCAAGCGCTGGGAAATGTGCCGTGACACCAAATAAAATTAAAAGTTCGTAATAAAAAAGCTTTGCCTTCTGCTGATAAATGCTGCAACATGGCAACATGAATGTCATCCGGCCCCGGTGCGCAATGTCGAGAGGTAGAAAGGGCATGTTCCAGTTCCCTAGCGGTAAAAGGAACGTTGTAGCTCTCCTGATGGTCGGAGGCAAATGAGAAGCCTTTCCTCTCAACCTGCTCCCTTACTGCGCGAAATGAAGCCGGGTAATTTTCGGAGCTCGAAACATCAGCGAAGGTTCGCCCTAATACATTGGCGACGATAGTCGGAGTAGTGAGCACTCGATTTAAAATCCTAAGACCGGGTATAGGTGTAAACCTTGGTTTGCCAGCAACGCGGCGTAGCCGTTCCCAAACTACGGATGAAGGCGTTGTGCGGTTAAAAGAAGAGGTAAAAGAAATCCAAGAGGCCTTTTTGCTATCCTTAATGACTCGGCGGCATTTGGCACGAAGTTGTTTGTAGCAAATCATATTTGCTAAAGTAGGGTGGCGACGAAAGGCTCGGAGAGCACCTCGGCGTGCACGCAATGCGTCCCGGCATTCATCAGTCCACCAGGGAACCGGAATGCGTCTGGGGTGACAAGACGACCGGGGGATAGCCTTATCTGCGGCGGTAATGATGACCGTACGGAGGTGCTCGATCGCAGTGTCGATAGATGGAAATTCACACCCTGAAAATTCGGCCAAAGATCGATAGAGAGGCCAATTCGCCTTATCAATGAGCCATTTTGACGTGCGCTGTGAATGTGCGTTCGGAGAGAGTACATGGATCTGACACGGAAAGTGGTCACTGGAATATAAATCAGAGATGACGTTCCAGGTGAAATGTACAGCAAGTGAAGCAGAACAAATGGATAAGTCCAAGTGCGAAAAGCTATGAGTGCTGTCAGAGAGAAAAGTTGGTTGACCAGTGTTGAGCAGAATGAGATGGTGACGATCGAGGAATTCTGCCAACATGCTACCCCTGGCACACTCCGTGTTAGAACCCCATAGGGGGTGGTGTGCATTGAAATCGCCCAAAAGTAGGACAGGGGGTGGTAGCTGAGACAGAAGAATGTCCAGATCAACTATGGCGATAGTGCCGGAAGGAGGCAAATAAACAGTGCAGATAGAAAAACTAAGGCCAGAAAAATGAACTTTAGCTGCAGCAGCTTGCAAAGGAGTCTGGGGCTGCAGTGGGGCACTGTACACGTCATCTCTAATTAAAATTAGAACTCCGCCATGAGCGGGAGTGCCCTCTACGGGAGGGAGTTCAAACCTCACCGAAGAGTAACCGCGCATAATAAAAGAATCTTGTGGCCGAAGTTTTGTCTCTTGGAGACACACAAGCGGAGGGTCAGTCGATCGCAAAAGGAGCTCCAAGTCAGGTCTTCGACTGCGGAGTCCACGCACATTCCACGTAAGGATAGTCATTGTTAAAATTAATTAAAAATAAGCTTAAAATTTACCACCTTACTTTTTGGACGGTCCAGGGCGAATCAAACGTCCTTTCTTCAGTCGCGTGGGACTAGGTGGTTTCACAGGAGCAGGGGCACTCTGCTCCATAGCCTCCTCAGAGGGAGGGCTCTCCCGCTGAGAAGCATCCACCGATTCCAACACCTGGAATCGGTTGGATATTGATATAGGCGGTGACGGCGACCGACTAGCGGGTTTGCTCCCGTCATGGGAGCGGGACCTCCGAGGAGGAGAAGGGCTATTCCGCTTATCTACAGGGGTGGGCGTCTTCATAAAATCAGTCCTGGTATAAGCGGTCCTGAACTTAATTTCCGGGGCATTAAACACAACCGGCTTAGGTTTCACGGCGGTTCGTTTCGGAGAACTGGGTACATTAGGGACCCGTGTAAATATAAGGTCACACGTCTGCGTACTACTGTCGCGTTTCTTGGTCGCTGAAGAAGCTACTGCGCTGTACGTACCGGTCTGAGGTACTGTGGGCTGGCGTGATTGAAAGCGCTTCCGGGCGTCCACAAAGGAAAGTTTCTCCTTAACCCGGATTTCCTGGATGCAGCGTTCTTCGCGATACCGAGGGCAGTCACGGGATGAGGCTGGATGATTCCCTCGACAATTCACGCAGACTGGAGCCGATGAACATGCTCCCTCATGACTTTCCATACCGCAGGTTCCACAGATGGAAGTGGCGCTCTTACAAGATATGCGTGTATGGCCAAAACGCTGGCACTGATAACATCGCAACGGGCTTGGAATATACGGACGCACCTCGATCACCTCATAGCCCGCTTTAATCTTCTGCGGTAGGTCAACCCTATTAAATGTGAGGAAGAGAGTACGGGTAGGCTGTAGTTCTCCGTCTCTCCTCGCCTGCACTCGATACACGGATATGACCCCCTGGTCTTCCAGACAGTTTTGGATATCCGGGTCAGACATACCGTCAAGAACATTAGTGGATATAACTCCTCGCGACGAATTTAGCGATTTATGTGGCTCGACACGGATCGGATAACCGTGGAGGATCGCCGCCTTGAGCAATGAGTTACTCTGCGACATTCCAACTGTCTCCACTAAAAGAGATCCATTGCGAAGTCGTGTGCAGGATTTCACGGGACCAGCTATGGCATCTATGCCCTTCTGAATAATAAATGGGTTTACCCTTTGAAAAGACTTACCGTCCTCCGTACGACTGATCACTAAGTAACGAGGAAAAGGCTTCTCAGTTACTTCTTTTACTTCAACTCTCTTTCGTTTCACCTGGGTAAAATTGTTTTCAATAACCATAGCGATTTAATCCTCCACCATTACAGCTGTCTCCGATGGCAGGCTGCTTTCTGGGCGCCACCCCGGCTTAGGTTAGTTGCCCTGGCCTGGAACAAGTAACCTCAGGGTCACACCTTCCTGAGTAGAGACAAAGGGACCCAATCGCCTGCAGAAAGTTTACAGCGCATGTAATGGCCCCTCCCCGGGCCTGGCCTTTACCAGGGGATACGCTCTTGCCCTACATGATGGCCCAGTGCTGGGGGTCACGCTATTACCCAGTCACATTTTAACCGTGTCAAACACGGGGGCATCCATCAGACTAAAAGCAGGGAGGTTAAAAAGTAAAAAGTAAAATGGAGACAAACTAAAAAGGAGTCAAACGCGCTAAGCGCGGACCTGAGGGAGCAGCTCGGGTGCCTCGGGGTCGCTACGCCCCGTACCCAATAAATTGGGCCCCTGAGGGGAAGAGCTTAGAGGGAAAAGGAAAGAATGAATACTGTGTATCGTAATCTTTAGTGGCTTTTTAAGTTTGTGCCACGACGAAGTGTTCACAGCCCTACAGAGGTGTATTCTCTGTAACAATAAATCGCAATAATAAAAATGTGCATTCCTACCGGTTGCATTAAGAAAATGCGGGAGAATTTTGCAGCAAACTTCTCTAGTGTGTAAACTTTGAGGTAAATCTAAAAAAAATTAGAAATACTATTTTATTTATTAAATAATAAAAATAATTATATGTATATTTAATTTTAGATATGCAATTATAACATTAAATTATCACTTTAAGAGTATTTTTTCCTATAAACATTAATTGTACCAGTTGAGAAAAATAATAATATTGTAATACAGACGTTCACAGCTGTAAATTAAAAGTACCGAGGAATTTTATGTCTAATGCGAGAAAACCATAAAAACTGTAATGCATTTCAAATGAATGGATTCATGTTCATGATAAATCTAATATTCCTTCCCCAGTTCTGTTTTAGATACAGATCCATAAACTTATATGATTACAAGATTTATAATTTACTAGTATGTCGTTTTTACATGAAATTGTGTACATTAATCGATGATACTGTTTTCTTCTCGTTTTTCTTGGTACCGTTACGTGGTGAGTGCCGTCTCATATGCGAAATTTATGCCCATTGTCTAATACACATTTTTCTTTCAAGGTTTTCGTAAAGTTATCAAGCGCTGTGTGACAGCTTACAGCGAATTCTCTCCTGAGCATTGCTATTGACTGTTTGCAGCCAAGAAGTTTCAAGGGATAAAAGATATTTCGGCTTCTAAACTAGACATTTTTGGAAACTACTTGGTTGTTTCCTTGTGACCCAAGTTTGATGTAATATATTGTAATTTATTAAATTTTTTAAGTTGAAAGTGGGAAAATTAGCAATCTTTTGAGAAACATTGCTATTTTGGTTTATTGCATTTTCTGGATGTTATTATTCAAATAACTGTTTGTATTTTCTTTAAAGTTATGTTGGTTTCACGTTAATTATATTTTATGTAATTTGTAACAAGTTGAGATGTTTATGTAAATTTGCAGTCCAGTTTAGCATATTTCTTTTGTGTAAGTGACTGATTAGTTGAATAGGAATCAAATTATTGGGGAATTGCCTGCAAGGTTTATTCTGGAAAATTAAAAGTATTTTAAATATTGAATGCTTTGAAGAAATATTTTGTATGTAAAAATTTCAAGAATGTATTCCATTTTGCAAATTTTAAACTTAATGCATTTCAATCTAGACAGTTACATTATTATATTGCTTGTCTGGAGTTTCTTTTAATAATTAACTATTTATAATAAAAAAGGAGTGAAAAGAATTTTCCATTTTTCTTAAAGGCTGTTAAATTACCATGTCTTCCAATTTAACGAACCAAACACACTATCATAATTTCTTTGGGGCTATACTTTCTTTTTAGCACACATTCCACATATCTAGCAAAAATAATAACTTGTTAGTGACTATAAATCACGAAAGTAACTTCACTCTTAACCAAATAGTCCCTTCAGCGCAGTTGTTAAAACTAAAGTAATAGTACCACGTCACTCTAGTTAGGGGTGTGAAATATTCTTAAAATTATTTATTGTATGCGTGGATGTAAAAAAATAAATTTATAAAAACATGACAGGAACTTAAGTCATGAAGGTTAATAGACTTGTTAAAACAGATTTTCTTAAAAAGACAATTCCAACAGTAGTGACAGCTTTCAACTTCACCCAACCCACCTTCTTATTAACTTTTATGCTTATTCTTTGCATGACAATACAAAGAAATATACATAAATATTAATGATAAAGTTTCATTCTCGGATATGATGGACGTCTGGAAAGAACTTACTTGTTAGGATTATTAGTTGCATGAAGCAAGAACTTCAATCATGATCCAACTCAATGAATAAATTAAATAAAAAATACAATGCAATTTATTCTAACAAACTTGCTTGGCGACATGTGCTAACGGCATTTTCAATCAGCCAAGTTCTTAGGCACTTATAAGAATGCAGGCAGATGGTTGCAAGTTAACCTTTCAGCCTATTGCACTTTCTTCTAATATAGCAAGAGCTTTGAACCGTTACTTATTTATGAACACTCGAAGGAAAATTGAATTACGCCCAAAAGTTTCATAAGAATAACCAAGCACGGATGACCTATATATCCTCGGAAGAAATTCACATCCTTAAACAAAAATAACGCATCACAATGGTCTTTTGACAAGCGTGCAATTGTCCTATTATAAGAAGTAAAAGAAAAATACTTAAATCAAGATAATATACGATATAGCACTGATCTACAATACATATTCGTTTCACAAGAATATGGTAAACTGTAAGTTAATTATGTTACATGCTGAATTGAAATATACTTTCAGATTGTTTACATTACGCAGGGTATTTTTTGCCATATGTTTAAATGTATATAAAATTAATATTTATGTAACCTTTTATTCCCATTTTCCTTCTTGAAATATGTAGCCTCCAATGTCGAAGTTTACTATGCCAAGGAGCATTTAGTTATTCTCATTTTATAACAAATCGAAGCATCAAAGTGACAAGCGCATCGCTTTCGTCGCCCTGTAGTAGAAAACTTAAGTGATGGATCAGATTGTGAGGGGCGAAAGAGAATATTTTGGTGCTTCAGTTTTGCTGCGTCCCCAGGAGGGATAACTCAGGTAGGAAGGAATGAGGTAAGGGAAACTCCGGGCGTGAGGCACTGTCTCTAACATAGTTCCAGATAGATCTCCGACGCAGGTTGATCCCCCCCCCCTCCTTCGCTCCCACTCCCAGGAGCTCGAGCCCCTCAGAAGAGCCGCTTTTATACTAAAGCCTGGTACTTTCGAACCTGTAACAAACCAACGAAATGAGATAGGAGAGTGGAAAATTCGTGTAAAGGAAATATGCATCCCAGCATACGCCTAAGCGACCAATGGAAACCACGAAAAAACCCAAGGTCTGGATGACCGGAACCAAGGATTATGAACTCGGGACCTCTGGAACGATAGTCCCAAGCGTTACCGTCTGAGCCACGCCGCTCGGTCAAACTAAGGCATTACTTTAATGTGAAACCTACTTGTCCATGAGTCTCTTTTATCATGTGTGAAGCTCTTTAGCGTGCCGTAAATCTACGTCACTAGGCCCACAGTACAGACTTGTGCTCCGGATTTCATCCCCTGAAAATTTCATCGACCTCAGCCGCGATAAAACCTTAAGTTCGAGGCGAGACTTACATAACTCTAAGTTATAAATTTCTGTTACCTAAAAAGTTGTATACTAAGATTTTCAGACACATTTTGCCTTTGGAATGTCACTCATTAGGACCAGCATATTTGGATTTTATTTGCACACCTCATTTCCATTGTAGAAATCTTCCAATGAAAGTGCAGAAATACACATCGAGATATACTGGGTAGAAGTTCTGGTGTGAGTCTGAAAAATTAAGTTTTAAGGACATGTTATATTCCGTAGCTCTGTATGGATTTACGTTAAAAAAAAAGTAGTCTATGAAATAACCAGTTCTACGGTAAATGCATATTTGTGCATACTGACGATCTTGAATGAATAAGTGGGGTTCTGATGAACAATTTGCTGCACCTGCCGTTTCCTTTTTAGTATGTCAGGTCAGAGAACATTAACGGTCACGAAATGTGGATACTTTGGTACAAAATAATCTTCACATTATAATACAGGTCTAATTGCAAATGGCCATTGGGCATACATAACTGTACATTTTGGTTTATAATGTGGTTCCTCTAATTTCATTAAACAGGAATAGCAATAAATTAAATGATCATTTGATTCCCTTCAAATTTTAGCAATTGTAAATGGCATGTGGTGTGTATATTTTTCCATCCATTGAGAAGACTAGTATATGATATATATATATATATATATATATATATATATATATATATATATATGTAATCTATTTTTCATCGTAAGGTTACATCCAAAATAAAGTTCGTAAAACTTTTCATTAGTGGTGTGAAATTTCGCTTGTGATATTTGAAAATTAGTTCATCGCACACACACAAAGCAAAAATTGTCTGGAAAATTCAAACACCTTCTTGGCACATTGATTTTTGCTAACAATTAATATTATAAATAACATACTACATAACGCAAAAAACTAAGCCTAAAGGGAGCAAATACTTGTGCTAACAAACAAACTACAATTTCAGTATTAGCAACCAGGTCCATATTAGTTTCGACAGGATTCACGTGACTCCAGAAGAATAATGGACCTAGTTGCTAGGAATGTAACAGCCGCTGACGGTTTGCGCCAATCTCGTGGGATGCTAGAGCATGTGCGACAGCCCATGAGGCGTCACTGTGCCGTTTGTCGTGATCATGGCGGTCAACATTTTGAACATTTACTTTAAACAGTGTAATTTTTGTACTGTTTGGTCATCTATCCTTAAAAATAAACAATTACAATTGTCTTTTGGGGTGGGGGACAAGGATAAAGGATATAGGGGTAAAACAAAGAAAGGTGGGAAAAAGATGTGGGAGAGGAAAGATTTGGGAGCATAGATGGCTGAATGCTGAGATACTTAATGCACCCTTGAATTCTTTGGTGACAATGTAAACTGGCATGTATTACACGTCCAGTGTGTGGGTGTACTTATCCGGGAGACAAGCTTTGCCCCCTCGAAAATTAGGAGTGATGATAGATTTAATCATCAATTATGTCTCCGTTTAGGGTAGTACGTCTGTTTGTATTCTGGGGTGAGTTTGCTCTGGTGGTTGTACAGCAGTGAGTTGCTGTCAAACATCAGTTGTTGGAATTTGCTTAAGGTGGAGTATACGGGGTTCAGTACTTCGTTAAGCACATGTTTGAAAGTCGGTGACTGGATACTTGAAGTGTCAGGAGGGAGGTTCCGGATATGACTTAGTGTTTGTTCGCTGGGATTAATGTGGATGGCCCTGGATTCAGAGTGTGCCTCCTCAAGTGCGCTAAGGCGTGCTGAAGTTGTCTGCTTGTTCGGTTATGCATCTGCTATGGAGATAAGTCTGGTGTTGATTGGTTGGTGAAGTCCTCCGACGGAGTTCTGGATAGTGGCTATGTGTGTTACCAGGTTGCTAATGATGCTCTCAAAGGCAGTACTTGAGAGTAGAGTTGCTTGAGAGACTTGCTGACACATATGGTAGGTACTGCTGGATGATGTGGTGTGTACGGTGTGTACCAGGTCCTGGTGGAGTAGCGTTGTGACGTGACCTGGGGCAAGTGGGCAGATTGCTCGTCCCGTGAAATGGCTCTGTCAGTCACATGTGGCAATAGCGGCGTCGGCGAGCTAGCATGCAGCGGTCAGAGAGGAGGAACCGCAGTAATGGCAGGAGGCTGCGTGTAGGTGTCCGACGGCATCTGCGACAAGGCAGCGTGCGTTGCCTGCGGGTAGGCTGAATCTCGAAGCGTTGTCCTATGATCCGTACTCCCTGCCGAAGTGCGTCGTTGCAATCCTCCGAATTCTCCTCAAAGAAGATGCGAACTAGCGGTGAAGGCCCATGTGTTGATCTTATTCTTGACGCTCTGATGGCGGAGATCCACTGGTGTTGCGCCTTGCGGAGAAGGTACTGTTCTGTAAGGTGCCGCGGAACCCCGGTGATGACTGCTCTGTAAGTACTGTATTTGATTCGATTGGATATCCTAGAATGGAGCTGGGCTGCGGAGGCATAAGTCTATGGTAGCCTTGATAGTTAAGTTTGCCGAGCGAGTCCGCGCTTGGGCACTGGGCAGGCGGCGGTGGCTGGCCGGTGTGGAGTTGAGAGGCGGATCGGTCAATGGAGCGGTTTGGGATGCGGAGACTTTCTTCTTGCTGCTTCTAGTTGAATCGTGAGCTGCGCCGGTTGGTGTTTTCCTTGGAGCCATGATTCATAGAGGTGATGCTCTTGGACGAAGCTCGCAAATATCAAATGATGAGCAGT
Organism: Metallyticus violacea; assembly: GCA_030762175.1. NCBI lineage: Eukaryota > Metazoa > Arthropoda > Insecta > Mantodea > Metallyticidae > Metallyticus > Metallyticus violacea. The sequence continues at coordinate 51,963,116 of CM060840.1, read as the reverse complement.
TGATTAATTGATGGTGGACAGCAATGTAAACATGCTCTATAGCAGTCAAATGTGTTTTGTTTGGGAACAATCATACTCCGGACAAGAAGGCACAAAGATAGTTGAGTAATTACAAAACGAAAACAATAAAATTATCCGGTAGAGCCACCGAAAACCATGGGTCCCTTGAATCAAAACACTCAGAAAATATCTCTAAACAACTTGTGAAAGTTTGTCGGTAGGATTCACCCTGTATAATAAAATTAATATTAATGTCGATTTTCTTATGAATTACCCTGTATCAAAGCCTTCTTTTATTATACAAATGACGTCAATATATGGATGGAGATTATTTAGTTCGTTTGTCTATTGTTAATGTTGTTAGCGAAGATGGTTTTACCCAAGAATTTTAGTCCAAGCTAAAAAGGCATTATCTCTAATACCAAGAAAATCTTATGACATGCACTCATATAGGTTCATTGACTGGAAGAACAGTACAAATATTAAGGATATTTAAGAAACTTTAGTTGTTATATATTTCAGAACAGGTTAGTATTATCAAAGTCTGTTATTTCACTTGACTATTCTATATTTATATTGCAATGAAGACAAAGATGGATTCTGTTTTCAGCAATACCTATATCGTTTTATTAATACTATCGTAACTGAACGGACTATAGTTGATGACAGTATTTTAACAATGAAAACAACTAGTGTCATAATGTAGTATTTTAATAACGACATTGACTTACAATAAGAACTGTTTTTAATTCATTTATTAAAAAATATTTCTACATTTAAATTTATAATCTGTATTTTACTATCATATTAAGTATATGTAATGTATTTATTTTGTTAGTATTTTCCCACATATTGTTATTATTGTTATTATTGTTGTTGTTGTTGTTGTTACTGAAATGCATGAGTGGTCTTGTGCGTATCTGATTTTATTGTTGTATGTCAATAATTTTTCTTAGGTTTTTCACTTTAATATTTTTCCATTGAGGAATAATGTTACATATTGTTCTTTTTATGGATTTAAACTATATTTTTGAAGTAGTCTTTTTCAGTCGTGGAGTGTATTTTTATGCTAGTCATTGTAGATCCAATATAGTTGTTGGCCTTTGAACCTCACCACCACCACCACCATATTAAATTTAAACATGATATAATTTATCTGCTGTTGTCAATTCTGTTTTTTATTTTTTAATCTGTTGTTCCTCTCCGACACTCTCTTTTTTCATTAATAATTGTCCTTAAATAATTCTCTAACTTATTTAATTTGATTAATTTCTATGTTTTCTTGTTTAATTCAATGTAAGTTTTATAATTCAGAGAGCTTCATTAATCTTAAACACACCTTTTAAATAAAAATGGTTTTGGGTAACTACCACTTGATATCCACAAACTTTAACCTATCTGATTTATTATTATTATCATCATTATTATCATTATTATTATTATTATTATTATTATTATTACTAATTAATCTCTCTTATCTTTAGGTAAATTATGAAATTATTTAGCGGTTTTCATTGCACCAATAGTTATTAGGCAACCTTGCTACAGTGTCCAAGATTCACAGCGATAAGAAAGACGACAAAAATCTTTAAAAAGGAGAGCATTGTTCGAAAAAGGACACAAACTTCCATTTAGATTTAGGTCTATATTATACTTAAAATTATATGCATATTTACATTGTGCCAAATATTTATAATAAAACTTAATAATAATGATTTAACAAGTATGTTTCTATTCATAATAGTTAAATTTCTTTAATTTTCAGAAAACCATTTTTTCTTGTTTAATTTAAATGGTATATACCGAATTTTGTTAACAAGAAACAAATATTGGTGCTGCTAAAGCGATTTTTAAATCTTGGGTTTCAGGTAAAAACCTCCACTCCTAATGACCCGATTTTCAGAAACTATTTTTTTAAAATGTTTTTTGTTTATATAGTATATAGAGAGGTTTGTTGCGAAAAGCAAATATTGGTGTAATTTTTAAATTTTGAGTTTCAGGTAAACCCCCCACCCTAATAATCTGATTTCACTGTTTTTCAAAAAATATTTTTATTGTTTGATTTAAATGGTATATGCCAAATTAGTTATGAAAAAATAATATTAAGCAATATTTAAATTTGGGGTTTCAGGAAAAACGCCTCTCACAATGGCCTGCTATTTTTAGAAACTTTTTTATTATTTTATTTAAATGGTATATACGGAGTATCGTTGCGAAAAACAAATATTAATGCCGCTAGAGCGATTTTTATATTTTGAGTTTCAGGTAAACCCCCTCCTAATAATTTGATTTCATTGATTTTCAGACAGTATCATATTCCAACTTCCCTTAAAAAAAATAAATTGCGGCCGCTAGGGCAAGTTTTTAAATTTCGCTTTAATTCGCACTTGTTTTTCAGGTGTGCTCCCTCTTCTAATGGCTCGATTGCCCTGATTTTCGGCAACTGCTTTTACCAATTTATTTTTCTATACCAAGTTTTGTTGAGAAAAACTACAATTGCGGCCGCTAGAACGATTTTAATTCAATTTTGCTTGTTAACGAACTCGACGAATCGTTTGTTAATTGATGATTATATGCTGAGCTTCGTAGAGATCATTCTGTCTAACCTTGCGGAAGCAGCCCACAGAGATGTGCATAGTAAAAACGCCTTGCATTTTATTTAATTTGGATAAAGCTGCGATTGATTCATTTATGGCCTCTCAGAATTCTGCACGGGCCAGAAGGAATAAATGAGATAGAAATTGCAGTGCAGACAGCAAGTGTCGCGTTATTTCGGGTACTGACTTTGGGCAAATAAATTAGATGCAGACGCCATAGGGGCGGGGAGAATATCGTAGGGGCGTGTAAGGTGATACAGACGATAGTCATGTTAATGCAAAGGTCGTCCACATTGCAGGTACACTATGGTTAGTGCCATTATAATCATAAATTACAGAGCTTGCGCAGGTGACAATGATATACCGTCTCTGTTCACAAGATGTACGATAACCGTTGCTTGCAATGTCATGGTCGGTGGGATGAGCAAAGGGTTAAGTTATTCCTGTCAGCCTTGTTTCAAGATGCTATCAATAACTCACATGCGCGCTTATCAAATGAATTAACAATTAGCAAATTGATTAGTTTTCTCATCTTTTCCGCTGTCATTAGTCTTCTTAATAATGACAGTTATATTTAAAATCATTTTCTGAAATTCAGTAACATCGAGTTGGTTGTTTAGGTATTCTACTATAAAGCTTGTGTCAGAAAAAGAACATACATATTATTTAATAATATAAAGTAATATCTAATTTGACTACAGCCTGGCGTGAGCCTTGGCCTGCCGCAGCGACTTCTGTTTCCTCTACCTCCGTCTTACGACTTCATTGATACAGGTCAGGTTTGCCGAGAGCCATGTGTTCAGTATGCCGGCACACCGCGGCTTTCGAGATGAAAAACCCAACCTCTCCATCAGGCAGCTTTTCAATTGTCCTCACGAGGCTGGATGGACCCCATTCCAGGGGGAAAAAAAACTCCCTTTAGAAAAATTCCAGGTGCCAGGAATCGAGCCCCGGCCTCCTGGTCAGCAGTCAGCAACAATAACCACTAGATCAAGGAAGCGGTCAATATAAAAACCTTAAAGTAATATGAATAAAATAATTCACATAATTATATTGAACATTTCCAACAGTAATTATATACATTACCAATTGCCTGCAATCATCGCCAGCAATTTTCTGTTCCACAGTTTTCCAGCATGGTTGACTTATTGTTCTCTCACTTTCGCATCTCTAAATCTCTTCTTTGGGTTCTTCTTAACATTATGTGAACTGCTTTTAGTTTCATCCTCTTCTAAAAATGACTGTTCGCCCCCCCCCCCCTCCCAAACAAAAGTCTGGTTCTTTATAGGAATTACCATTATTTCTGGCAAAAATAACCACTCACAAAGGTTTTCATTGCTGAAAATGAATGTACGAGTAACAAGGATTGTTTTTGTTTGTTTATTTATTTATCTATCATGGGGCTTTCTCTTCCACTCTACCAAGAGAAAAACCAGAAAAAATACAAGAGGAAGAAGAACAAAAGAAGAGAGATTCTAACTGTTGTGATTCCTAGATGTGAGATCTATGTTTAAATTGCTTTATTGTCCGACAATTTCTGACTTCGGGAGGGAGTTACACATTCTGAGAATTGATACACTGAAAGAACGTGTAAATGTTTGAGCTTCAGTAATAATTTGTAATATGGGCATATTGTGCTAAAACTAATATCACAGCATGTAATTCACCATTCACTCTATAGATGTTATTAACAGCACTATTGTTTAAATTTTGGACAATGGCTGTTTTGTAATAAACCCTTCAGTTTTAATAAACACTTTATAAACTTTTATTTTGTAAGGTGTACCTTCAAGTACTTCATCGTATTGAAGGTCGCAGAAATCCCTGCTGTCGGCTCTCTTTAAGCTACAAAATGTTTATAACTAGCATGAGCTGAAGGAGTGTGTATAACATAGATTCATCATAAATTGTCGGGGAACCGTACATTAACAGGTTAAAGTGACTGCGCTGGAGTTTGTGATGCTTATGGGAGTGGAAGCAACGCCCGTCAGACAGACGACATGTGCATTAGAGGGAAGCAGGTACATAACACGTTTCACTAGCAATTCACTTCAGTAACTGATGGGAAAAGATACTGGGCTCATAAAATCAGCTTTGATTCCTCGCTTTACCGCACTTGGGAAGCGCATCCTGAAAATGCAAACAAAACTCTTACTGAAGTGAAAAATTACATGGTGGCTCTGTGTTGTAAGTTTTTTATTGTAACTTTTCAGGACTTTATAAGTTGTAAGTGTAAGCAACAAAGAAGTTTCTTTCACTTTGCAATTATATACTTATACTTTATTTGTTCTTCTTTCCTACTTTTTCTTTCTCTTCAAGCAATAATTAATGAAGTACTTTAGAAAATAATACCATATATTTCGATATAAGTGTTGTAAGTGCACTATACACATTCGAGGAAAGGTTTGACAAAAGAGTCAGGGGATTATTGCGTACTATTTTTGGACTATTGACATTTAAATAAATTGTTTTAATTTTAATTAAAATTTAAGTACTTATTGCATGTATTTGTTTCATTTTATTCTGTAAGAGAATTTTAAATGTCATTGCAAAAGCAATATAGATCCTGTTTTGTTTCAGTTTGAAACTCAAATTAGGGTTTGCCAAGATTTTGCACGACGGAAAAGACAAAATTCCAACTTTTGGAGATGTAGAAGTTCCATCATCATCTCAAGAAATAAATAAGACATTTATCTGAAAAAGTGAGAACCATGCTGTTTCAGTGATTTTATATAATTGAACGAATGGAAATATTACATTTATTTTTTGCTAAATAAAGGCTCCATTTGTATGTATTGCGAAACAATCATAACAGCACTGAAATGTCTTTTGTTTCTATAGCAACCACACAACTTGCGGTGCTATCAACTTACTTTTTTTTTTTAATCATTTATTTATGGACGCTCTTTAACAGCTCAGGTCATCAGCGTCCCATTCAACTCAGGGCGTGTAATGGCCGACAAATTTTGCTCAGAGCCCTCTTTTTTCAGGCTTGAGGTTCTTTTTCGTGCCGTAAATGTACGACACGGGAACCACGGCTTTACTTCCCTTCCGAAGGAAGCCATACTTAGGATTTTTACGCCCCGAAAAAATCCATCGGTCCTGGCCGGGTTCGAACCCGCGATCTTGGGTTTAGGAGGCAAGTATGGTAACCACTACACCACCAGGACCGACTCTATACTATCAACTTACGAAGCATGTAAACAGAAACTGTTAAGTAATGAAAAAAGGACAAAATGGTCCAAAATATTAAATGAGATGAGACATAACGCCACTTTCGTATAGATATATTTTTGATTTTCTTTGATTCCATACACAATTTAAAAGAAAGAAAAGCAGAACTTCTTATTACTTTCATTTATTTCCTCCTTTGTATTTTGGTTAATGCATCTATTCATATAATGGACGCAGCACTTTGACAACCTAGAGGTAACACTCACTAATAAGGATTTCCGACTAGATAACACATTCTTAGCCCTAGGAGGCACATAAAGCAAGGATCGTAGGATTACTGAAACTCAAATATTATACAGCTAATCTGGGCTAGAGTTTATTCAAATAAGTTCACTGCAAGTTGGATGTAACAAACATTACAATTCAAAACAACAAATGCGCACCCACAGCCATTCATAAACCCTCAAGCAACAACATATAAAACGAGTTAAATAAATAAAATAAATAAAATAAATCTCGTTCCTCCAACACATTATTAAAAGCAAGGTACCTCTATAGCAGCTCTGGACGACATACTAAAATTTAGACTCGAAAGGGATAACCAAGATAAGAAATTTGAACTCGCGAGCTACCAATGTGGGTATTGAAATAAACTTTTTAACTATCGCCAAAAAAAAAAAAAAAAAAAAAAAAAAAAAAAAAGGGGGAAATGAATCTCTTAGAAAAATGAATGCTAAGAGGAAATACAAGGAAATGTGCATTCATTATTCTTATATATTAATCCTCTTTCCTAACCTGATCGTCAATGGAACGACCAGTTGCACAGGCCCAGTAATGTTAGTCCCGTTGGACCTCCAGAGAATGAGGTCCGAATCTTGCCGTTTCGTCCAGGCTGGCGGATCGACAGTCAGGGCGGTAACTCCGGTCAAATTGGATGTAATACTCGGGCAACTGATTTAAGTGCTCGGAAATGTTATCCTGTGACATCCACCCATTTCTGGCATCCTTTTAGAAAATTGTCATTGCAAAAGCTTCACTCAGCTGTGCTGATGTTGTTACCGCTCAGACGGCCGACTAGCCAGCTATCGTGAAACGGTGATATAATCATGAAAGTCACGACAGGTTGCTCAGGCTTTCTTGAGCTTGTTATTTGTTTCCATCAGTTTCCAACAGTTGCTATTATTTTTGCAGTTAAATGAAATGTAGTTGTAAAAACAAATCACAATATTCATCATTTCTGCACTCATAAGCATATGGAATTTTTGGCACCAATGTGTGTAATAAAACTTAGGTTCTTAACTATTAACCCAGATTATTCACAAAATATATCAACAACAGAGAAATGAGTTTCTAAGTAAGGGGAATGCAAAAATGAATTCTCATATATCAATGCTCCACAACCAGATGCTCTAGGTGTGATGAATTCGCTGCTACATTGAAGACTGCCGCGAGGTGAGAGTTCCTAATTTGTAGGTGTAGCAAGGGAGCGAAGAGGATTAACAAATGAGAATATTGAACGCAGTAATTAATACAATTTTATAATTGCATATTTCGGTAGATAACCGTTTCACGCTTGGGAATAAGCAACAATTACGTGAGTTCATATTCAATTTGCAGACCGTAGGGATCCTAGTTTATTTAAGAAAAACTATAAACATTTCCCTAAAAGCAAGGGGTACAAAAAGATTGGAAAACCTATTTGGAAGTCATGCTAATCTAGCCTCATGATTTTGAGCTCGGATATGCTGGTTAAGATAATCGTGCCGTTTAAACTGATAATTAGCACATTATTATATAAAAGAGAGAGACTTTTAAAAATCAAAGCAATATCACATGAATGTTCATTTCAGTGTTTCCTTAACGAGCTACACTCTAGTGATGATATTGAAACTATTTAATTAAGGACTATTAGTATAGCTATTCAGGATAACACTAACATGGCAACCAGTAACATATTTTGAATACGGAGCTATTGAGAAAGCTCATCCTAAAGCATTGACAACTAATTCCATGCAATACTTTCACGATTGTTCTATTAATAGTGTACAGAATTCTGAAGAACAAAAAAGTTCAACATTATTCGAGCAAAACTAAAGCTACTTCAATATTTCTAAGAAGAAAAAGGAAAATAGAGACGAAGAAACGGTTGCATATAAGAGGACGAATTTCTTATTATCACGTCACAGTGTAGTTTCTTCGCCTCTGATGGTGAATCCGCCGGAAATTGTTCCGCCGCATTGCATCATGTTATATTTATAACGTGAATTATGCCATCTTGTTCACATGCAAACCAGTCATTGATTTATGTAGTGTAGATAAGGCTGCATAAGGTGTAAATAAACTTTGATTCCACCTGCCAACCAATTTAACACTGGGTTAAATTTCTCCATACTTGGACTACTCCAAAAAGAGTTCTTTATCGTTAAATGGAAGTGGCACAGGAACGGATTAGGTAGCTATGGTCATCTGTTTCCCAGTAGCTGAACTGATTACTACTTCCAATTGCACATGTTCAGTAGTTGATGACTTTTAAACAATAAAAATTGAAAATAGGCATCCTAAAAACGTATTTAATTTTTAAAATTTACAAGGCAATCAAAATACACACCCCAAGTTTTAGCAGTAACTTTAGTTAATGTAATCAGCTTGATATTTTCTCACATTTTAACTGAAAGAGAGAGAATGTTCTTTAGGAACGCAGAAAACGACATCTATGGTTTATGTGAAACAACTAATTTTGAGAACAATATAACTGCATATTGTATGTACTGGCACTTAGCTTTTTACAACATGTTTAACAGTAGATCGATTCGCCATTCATCGTCAAGTTTTGATCATCGCTAATGTATTGCACATACAGGAACGTTTACGATGGGTTTTCATTGAACAACGGCATGAAGCTACAAGTGATAGAGGCTACATGAAAATGCAAGAAATGCACAAACTGTACACCATCTACTACCGACAAAGTGCAATAAATGAACACGATTTACATGAAACCGGATTTCTAAAACATAACATTTAACTGCTGCTACTATATACATTACATTAATGAATTTGAAAATAACACACATTTAACTTTAACTCATAAAATCTGATTGTTGGCTTGGTGACATTTGCGATTGTCGGCCATATTGCTCCAACTTATATTACATAACACTATGCGAACTAAAGAAAAATGCATGAACTCGAAAATTCTAGGCTTATTTTTGGCATAAAGTGCTATTTTAAGCAATTAAATGCGCAATTTAAATAAAAACGAAATAGAAAAATTAGGAATTTATAGGCCGTAACAAATATTATTATTTAATTTTTGTATAGCGAATTATAAACAGTCTTTACAGTTGATCAAACTCGTTAATAAAATGCTACATAACGAACTAGTTGCATTAATTACCACAGTACCAAATAGTCGATTAAATTTTTTTGTTAAAATTCTGACGTCTACTGAATACCAAGTTACGATACTATTCAAGAAACAATTTATGTATTACTAAAAACAGAATCAATCGTTCATGTTCATTGCAGACTACATAACTACAAAATTGTGGTGTTCAGTGCATAAGTGGTGTAACTCCCATCTAGGTCATTTTATAGATAAAGGCAAGTTTTTAAAAATTGATATAGAAAATTAAGGAAAATATCAATAAGTTTATTGCAATATGTACACATTATAATAATAATATTAATTAAACTTTATTCAAATCTACTAAAATAATTACACAATAATAAAACATTTATAGTAAAATATGGAATTGCTTAGTTTATGCATCGAACAACTTGATTCACTCAGCGCCTCCATAATACTTCATTTATAGTGATATACGATAGGTTCACCATTTTCCTCGTCAGAAATCTGGTCTTGTGAGCCCATTAACAGATGAGTAGAATAATTTGTTGATAAGTTTTTGAAATATGAATGATGCCAAGGGGCAATATAAGAAGAAGTTCTCTCATGTCCTTTTTCTTGGTTGCCATCGCAAAACGTGTGGTCTTGTAGAGAGCCTGCTATTTCACTAATAGAGGTCTGCCTCTTTGGCGATTACAGAAATCGGTTTCAAGGGATTCATCATTTGGGCTGAAACTCTCTTTGAACTTCATGGTAAATTGTGTTAATTCAAACTGCATACATCTCACTTTCAGCCACTGCAATTGTTGTCCACCTGTTGAACTTTTTGTAATCACTGCATGGTTAATTAGCTCCTTCAAATTTTCCTTCCTCTTCATTATTTACACGACAAAAGGATTCTTCTTTCTAGTTGTTCGTACACAATCTGCCCAAATTTGACGGAGAAACGCACTTTTTCTTATGACCAGCTAAATTTAGCCGAAATCTGCATATTTAGGTAGGAAGCTTTGACCTGGAACCAGAAACTTGTGGTGTTAGATCCACTTTTATCTCTGGGTTACGCATAATTTTAATACGGAAACATAAAAATTGCAATTCCCCTTTAATCCATACAGGAATAAATTATCATTTTAAATTTGTGCATTTTCTTTTAAGTGTTTCACAATATGTGATGCAACATCCTGGGAACCTCGGTCTCCCTCTATTTCATACCACAAGTAAATAGGTTTATTATCACCATTTATATCATTCATTAAAAGAATGGGTTTCTTAGTCACTGCTCTGAACAAAAGAGGAAAGTATTCAAAACACGAATTAAGTGCTCCCATCTGTGTGAAAATTTGTAATGCAGAAATGTACTTTTAACACTGAAACTATGATCCTCAGTACTTCGAATTGATAATAGTCCATTTTAAAAAAAAGTATAGTTAGCCACTGGTGCTTGAACCCCTCTATTAATAAAAATAGTGTTAATATTAGCTATCAAATAAATTAGCGTTGTTTAATAATACTAAACTGTTCTGAAACATATGCCAACACTAAATTTTCTTAAATATCCTTAATATTTTATTGATCGTCTATCGTATTCATTCTGATAATTATCACAACATTTTATCTGCATTTCTGACAATTCAGTCTTTTCAGCTTGGCTAAAATTCCTTGCTGTAAGTGTAAATCCATACTTGCTAACAATAATAACAGCAGACAAATGAGCGAAATAAACTCGATCGATACAAGGACGTCACAAGTATGGTAAAAGAAGGCATTTACTTTTAATGTAGTTTATTAGAAAAAAAGTTAATATTAAATTTATTTTATCAACATCCTTTTGTAATTTTGTACATAAAAACAATGCATGAAACTTGTTTATGGTGTTATACTCAGTCGTAAAAATTATGAAATTCGCTCGTTTCTGAAACATTTACTCATGCAATAAAGTATAGCATTATAAAATAATATTATTTCACAATTTTTACTCTAAAACCTACCGTTAACTTCAATCCACATGTTTTGCAATTATAAGAAAACATAGACATTTTAGGAATGTCTCAGCTTGATGATCAGTAACTAAAATATACCGCAATAATTAAATATACCGATATAATTAAAAGGCTAAAAGGTAAAAAGGGGAACTTGTGTAGCAATGCTTAATATTAATGTAACACTCCCCCCCCCACTTTCCGAGGGGTATTTTCGCAATGCGAGTGAATATTTATATATTCACTTTATTTGCTATTGAACTCTCTTTCTCCTAAAATAAGAGTATATAATAAGAGTATATTCCATACAGATGGGGAAAAAAATGTTACAACATAGCTTAATTATTTAAATGGGGCTTTGTTAATGAACTTAATAACTTTAATAGGCTAAATAAGCTCTTCTTTATTTCAAAGTATAGATTCCATTAACTCACTCCAGTTCATAAACTACAAGTTTAAACAATATTACTGTCACAACCTTCGGTAGAAACACAAAAACCTTTATTTAAAAAAAAAATATCTCTAAATATCCCAGTATATACCGGCGCCTCCACCAAATCTGCCACAACCTCTGGTAGAAGCCCTCACTTTTACATTATTCTTTTCAGTTAACTTCGTACGAGCTTGGACACTAGGGGCACGCTCCTGATATTAATCCCTAAAACCTAAGTTAAAATATGCGTAAGGAACGAGAAATACAAAAATACAAGCACTGATATTTGAGTTGAGCTGATGCTACTGCAGTTTTTTTATATTACCTCATAACATTACAATGTGAATGCGTTACCTTTAGGACGTTGCTACGATGGCCAGGGAGAAGAGTTGTGCATCTTGACCCGCTCACGTTTCTCGATAGACTGGCGCTTTTTCCTTACCAAAACCTACAAACATTACAGCTATACACATGCGCAAAGATTGGCTTTTTCTATGTTTCACACAGGCCAGACGAGCGTGCAGTTAGTTCGCGAATGTTGACTTCAAGAATACTTTACTTTTAACAATAATGATGCGTCCCATTATTAGTATTATAATTATTAGGCCCCATTATTAACCCGTACTTTTCATTTTTAAGTCCCCCCATATGCCACATTATTAACGAATGTTTTGCAAATAAACTGCTAAGAATATTAACAATTTACCTAAAGTGAACTGTACGAAATAATATGGTTACATTTAATCCAACTGCTAGATAAAGCAACTTAGCCCTATTCTCTTTCGAATTTGTTGATTTTTGATAAGCTATAAATTGTACAATATAGCAGAAAGGCCATTTGTTTCTGCAGCTGTATATAATTGACTAGTTATATAGCGATGAAATCAAGAACATGAAGTTGGTGCGTGAACCAAACACTTCGAAGTTGCTGTTGCTGAGATGAACATCTCTTTATCTGCTTCATGAAACGAGTAAAGACAGATCAGTTCAGGGAAACCCTTTTTGAGAAGTGAATGTTGAACTCAAGAATCATGTGCTAATTGTTTTTTTATTTTGTTGAAATATAGTATTAACCGGTTTCGGGAGAGACTTAGTTGCTCGTTCATTTATCATTCAAGCGGTTCTGGGTGCCAGTTCCACTAGGGCGTGATGCTGGGTAATTACCAAGCAACTGGCACTTGAACTAACCAGCCACCATATCATCAAGTCATTAATCCTCTGCAGCACTTCGGCAGTCTTAACACTAAAACAAAGAGGAGACAAATACGAAACGAAAAGATCCATGGTCTGTTCTGTGCCCTTACGTCACCGATAACAATAAGAAGGATGTAACACACTTTAAGGTCTTGAAAAGTATACAAAATTCAAGTTCTTAAGAAAAACTCCATTCTTTAAGATCGCACAGTACCTTTCGTGGTGACAAAATCACCTCAGTGGTAGATCTGAATGTTATATGAAGTTATAACCAACTTCAAGATGCCTGGTCCCCTGTTATTGCTCTAGATAAAGATTAACGTGAAGATTTATCTACATTCCATGAGTTTTTTTTGTATAGTATGCACTTTAGAACATAAAACAACTCAAAATACACAAACTCTGTTACATTATTGATATTTATATGGACATTAAAATGGTTTAAAGCGTACGAACATTTATTTATTTCTCTGTCATCAGTGGCACATAATCGGCCACTCAAGAGCGGATACTATAAAATGAGAGAAAGTGAGAAAAATAGTATAAAACTGCACCAAAAATTGCACGAAGTTATGAAGTTTGTATGGGAGGGGAATAAATAAATAAAAAAAAAGCAAAAGAAAGTTGAGAAAATGTTTGATTTATATTCCGAAATATAAATGTTTCCATTTTGGCAATAAGTTAAAAATTCGGAGGGACGGGATTATTAAGTCAGTGTTTATAGCGAAGTTTTTGTTAAGAATTTTTCCAAAAAAAAGGGTGTAAATTCTCACATATTCTGAATGTTAAGGAAATACGTTATTTCCAAATTTTCAAATGGGAGAAATGGACACACTCAATTAACAGCTCATAGGAGTACAGACAATGAAACGTAAAAATCCTAATTATAAATCTGAATTTTTATAATAAAATAAATACATTTCAATGACGTTACTGCCAAAATACTTAAGGATATATTTATAACTCAGTACGAATATTTAATGTGTTATAATTGCTAATCATCATCCTCATCAACTTACATGGATTATACATAAGGCCTGGTTTGGCTCCAAACGGACCATAAGAACCAAGTACCTACAGATGTCGAAGGATAGGTGGTCAGCCCCAAGCCTTAAGTGTCATCTAGCGTGATGCTAAGGTATTATTTGGACGTGAAATTACCGGTAATTTTGCTTAGTGGTCTTATTTTTCAGATATGGGTTTCTTTCACGTGCAGTAAATCCACAACATGGGACTCTTGGAGGATTTGCACTCAAGGTGTATATTTTAATGTTCTTTATATATATTATAACTAGAACTAGAAAGCATAAATAGATACACACTTAAATAGTCACACAATTTTCACTATATTTCGAACAGCTTGTGATCTTCAAAGACAGAAGACAAGTGATGATGGTGAAAATAAATATTGAATTTCGAAGTTAACGTAATGCATGCAAATAGAAAAACAAAGGGAGGGAAAAAATTAACACGTAAGATTTAAACCTGAGGTGTACGCGCTTTATGCAAAAATTTAGCTGCCATCTCTCTGTCTCTGAATAAACTTCCAGAGCCATGAATCGGTAACGCATCAATAAGTGTAAAATTAAAAGTATCATGGAAACTCTTACAGTGATACTGGGCATGTTGGACAACCGACTAGGGAAACTGGTTTTAACAAAATGCATACGCTGCGAAATAACAGAAGTTGAACAATATAAGATGCTTTGTAAAGCTTACAAGATAACATATGCGACATTCTTAGAAGAACAGGGAACAGGTAGGAAATTAAGCAATCTTAAATATCCTGTAATACTACCGAGGATTCTTTATCGGCGGAAGAATAATTAGATTAGGATTATTAGGTAGTTTTAGTGCTGAGATATGGTGCGAAGTTATCTTCCGGAATGATATAATCTTGGAATTTAGAATCCGTAATTAAACTTAAAAACCGGTTAATGAACATTTTTCTAAAGGATGAATGAATGTTTATTTTTTCCACCTTGTTCTGCCTTTGAAGAAAAATACAAGATGTTCGAAATAAAGAAAAAATTGTATGACTATTTAAGCGTTTGATCTACTTCTGCTTCTCTAGTTATTGATATTTTAGTTGCATTGTTTCAGGTTTTACTTTCTTTTTCATTGTTATTACTTACTTATATATGTATTTTAAGGGGAAAGAGCAAGAAAAGGTTGAATATTCTGTGTATGAAAGCCAAGTATTCCTTTTTAAGCTAGCCTTATACATTCTTACGTTACATATAATTCAATTGCAACTTTTTATTACTGCCGCTTGCTATTCGCATCTTTCTGAATCACCTTGTACTCCAGTCGTTGTAGAGAGTCGACTCAAGGAAGAATAAAAATTCTGTGGTGTTTAAGTTTTTTTACTGATAGATTTATGATGTTGTAATCGAAATCTGCCAGCGGGATTACAGTAAAGTCCCGGCCTCCTCCCACCTTGTGGACATGGTTTCGTGCAGACTTGATGATAGCTTACACATTTGGGCAGAACCAGATACTTGCTGGCAGGAAGTAGCGAATACATTTAACATGTCCAAGGTTGCTTGCAATTCAAATTATTTAGCAAATGTTGCAACTGAATCGTGAAGCAGATCTATGGAAGAACGGAAATAAATCTCGAAGTAGAAACCTCAGAAGATGGTAAGTAATAGAATAAAAAGAAAACAGCCATTTGCTGCTGTCCCTACTGCGATGTTGATGACCTGATAATAGTTGCTAGATAAGAAGGCGTTAGTAAATTAAGCTGTCTTTTAGAAAAAAACAGGTCGCACGAACTTGCTTCTGGTTTCTTATATTCGACAAGACTGCCTCTTTCTTGCCAGTTTGGTTTAGAAATTTGTTTATGTACTCAATTTCTTGACATTGTGTTAACTGTATAAATAAACAACATAAAATTCTAGCAACAGATCATAAAATATAAGGAAGTTCCTCTCCGTTCTTGTTTAAAGTTTTCACACTTTAAGACCACTCAGCTTTTTCTGGTGAAAACGCGGAGACATTGAGAGCAAATAGTACACAGGCGCAATAACAACAAATGATAACTATTAAGCAAATTCCTGCAGAGTGAAAATTAAAACAAAAGGAAGAAAAAGAAACAAATGCAGTGAAATAAGGATGTAAATTTTTAGATATAGCAAAAAGAAATCGCTTTAATAGAAATCATACATTATTTACTTGGTTTAGAAGCAACATAAACGCATCTTCTGCGGTGATTTTTCATATCTGTGACTAAACGGCAAAATAAACGACTTATTTGTAAGACGTACGAATATCTAGCTTATTTATTGCATATACAAGGCTTTCCATTAAAAACTTTACAGTTTGAATATCTACCTGATTAAAATAAATATAATTTAAACAAAAAGTGCGTATATTTAGATATTAGGGGAAAAATTCAAAACTTATGTTGATTACATTTTAGTTTTCATCTCCCAGCTACCTTCATTTTGCAATTTAAAATGTACCTTTACTTATAGTACTTGCATTTTTAAAATGATTATTTGAATTTGAAGGTATAAAATTTAAAAAATTACAAGCATTTGATTCCTTAAGTCAAAAGTTTCGAAATAGACTAAAATATTAATATTTGTATAATAGTGTTTTCATCTTATAATAAACTGTCTATTTTTTACTTTATCCAAATAATAATAATAATAAATAATAATAAAAATAATAATAATAAGCTAGGTTGCCAGTCAACAACAATAAAGAAAGATGTCTAACTATTGAATCTTCTTTAAACTTTAAGTATCATAATGTAAAGGTGTTCTTTGAAGTTCAAAGTAGTGGTGACTGCGGTCGATTAAAATTTATTTTAAAACTTCCCTCAATTTCTAAATTGACATGTTATTTGAAAATTATATTTATTTTAAATAAGTAAGTACTTAGACTAGAGAACAGTCAGATAACAAAGGTGGTATAGGACAGTTATATTTTGCACCAGTTGCATTAAACAACAATACAATTACTTTTTGTTTTGCTTCACTGAATAATAGTTTTCTCATCAGAGACACGCGGTAGAAAAGTTAATATTGCAAAGAGAGAGAGTCGTACTTGCAACGCGCTACAGTGTTAATTATGTCTTCTAGTAATAAAAATGACCGCTTATAGTCATAATTTAGTGCTCAGAATCACTTGCTGCTGTCCAGGAGGTTTAGGGTTTGATTTCAGGTATCTGCTTTGCCAGTTTCTAAATTAGGGAGGTTTGGAACGCGGTCCACCTAATCGTGGACAGTTAGGAAACTGCCTGATAAAGAGAGGTGGCATCAGTTGATATTGAAAGTCGCGTGATGGTGACAGGCGGGTTGTCTGTATGCTGTTCACTGTCTGTATGCCCCCGTGCAAAACTACTGTCTGTCGAGGAAGTCGCAAGATGGAGTTAGAGAATGCAGCGGTCGTTTCCGTCGGTCCAGACCTGCGAAAGCTGTAGCACCAAGAGGAAAGATCTAGTAAAAATAGTTTAACTGCTTACTGATGGCCAAAAAGTGTAGTCGTAAGAAACAAATAATATAAAAAAAATGAATGGAATTTAGCATCACATTTAATGGCATACTAAAATGATTTGATCCTTCAAAGCTTGAACTTTCATTAAAGGTTACATTAACCTGGATTTAAATATTCTAAATAAAAAGTTCTGATTCCATTAACATCCTATTATGGCTAATGATGAAAATTGCCCAGTTAAAAAATACACACATTTCTGGGAATAATTTGCATTCCGAACTTTTTCATAAAAACTCATCAAAGAGATTAAAAGAATTTTGCATAATTAATCATTACAAGCAAGGATGAATCTGATTCGTGAAAGTTAAAATTTTTAAAGGAAGCTTCATTAGGTTTATTTACGGACGCTCTTTAACATCTCAGGTCATCAGCGTTCCATTCAACTCAGGGCATGAAACGGCCGACAAATTTTGCTCAGAGGCCTCTTTTTTTCAGGCTTGAGGTTCTTTATCCGGCTTTACTTCCCTTCCGAAGGAAGCCGTACTAGGATTTTTACTCCCGAAAAAAATCCATCGGTCCTGGCCGGGATCGAATCCGCGATCTGGGGTTTAGGAGGCATTATGGTAACCACTACACCCCAGGACCGACAAATATTTATTAAGAATTTCACGAACCTGCATTTAGGTTTTCTAAATAAAAAGCTCTGACTTTCCATAAATACCAGCGTGCCCTACTATGGTCAATGGGAAACAAATACAAAATACAAAGTTCTGGAAATTATTAGCATTCCAAACTTGTATAAAAACAAGTACTGATTCGTTCATAAATTGCATTGATTTATATAATTTTATTTTCGTTTTCAGCAGAAACTCCCATGTAAAGGCCATTCACCACATAATTATTTTATGTTGAAAGTTGTTGTACAGCACAGAAAAATAATATCTCTCTATTTGCGAGTTTTTATGATTTTGATCGCAAATGTGGTATATTGAAATTGATTACATATTTAATAAGCTAAAAGACGCTGACCATGTTTATCGTTGAATTATTTGCAATTTCAATTATTTCTAAAAAAAACATCTCGTTATAGCTGTCAATGATAGAGAAGAGCAGTATCTGCGCTCATACGGAATTGGTAGAAATGGAGGACTGAGTTTGAAATCAAATCTCGTTCTTACGGCATATAAATGCAACAAACTCCGCGAGGAACTATTAACGTATAATTCACATAACATTTTCCAAACATACATTCTTTTCATACCAAGACGTCTCTGGATTTTTGGGAATCTTCTGAAACACAGTTTCCATATAAAAATTGTGTTTATGGTACATCGTTTTCATCCACTTCTTCCTTTATGGAGACATTAAATTGTTCCCAAACATGTGAATTTTTTAAAAAATTGTTCGTTTAGGTCTGTACGAAATTGCCCGAAAATGTTCATTTATCGCTTCAGCTTCGGTTCTTCGTTTCGACAGACTCCTTGTGAGTGTAAATGTTATCTTCGTTAAACTATTGCATTTGAAATTAAATTTCGATATTCTATATTTACGGCCATGCTATATTACGTTTTATTCATCTTACTAAATACAATAATCAGGTTTTATGGAACAAGCAATCAAATTGAGAAAGATGGTAAATTTTCGAAAACACAGGAAGTGTTCTGAAGAACTGTAGCAAGCTTGTAACATACAGTCGGATTACACTGGTCTACAAAATTATTTCTCGCCTGTTTATTTCCCATCTAGACATATGTAATATGCATGACCTGAAATTAAACATATTTCCAGTTTTATTCTATCATGTTCGGGTTTCAAACAGAAT
The DNA here is from genome assembly GCA_030762175.1 of Metallyticus violacea. Lineage (NCBI taxonomy): Eukaryota > Metazoa > Arthropoda > Insecta > Mantodea > Metallyticidae > Metallyticus > Metallyticus violacea. Next base: position 51,944,122 of record CM060840.1, on the reverse strand, counting down.
CACAACAAATGTAATAATGTCTTATATTTTATATGAGATATTAAGCTTTAAGACACATTAGATAAGACAAAAACTGCTTTTGTAGGTTTCATTTTAACTTAAATATTAATGAAAGCATTGAAAAAAGAGAGCTATATATAATAAATTATCAATTTCCAAACTTTTTTCACGGTTAGGAAGAAGAAAACTTCATTTTTTTCCAAACTGTGATATATCCTTCTCTAATGTCACTTTTCAAACACCAACAGTAATCAGCCATTATTGACACATCCCAATGGTCTTGATAGGGGTTTCCATTGTTTTAATATCTTTATGAAAGCAACTCACCTTGTTCTTCACTCATTGCACCAAGATTCGCAGGGAAGTAATCAATATGACTGTTGAGAAAATGCACTTGAACACTCATTCTACACCCTAGATTTCTAAAATGTTGCAACATTTCCTCCACAGTTTCTTTATAGTTCTCCGATTTCTTGTTTCCAAGAAAGTTTTCTGTCACTTTTTTGTATGCCAACCATGCTGACTTCTCTAACTCGGACATCGACTGAGGAAAGATCTCACCCTGCACAAGCTCACGAATCTGGGATCCATCGAAAATACCTGCTGCTATCTTAGCTTCAGTTTTCTGTGGGAACTTTGTAACAAGAAAGTTGAAACAATCACTATCCTTGTTCAGAGAAGTAACAAATTGCTTCATCAGGCCTAACTTAATATGGTGTGGTGGAAGGACATTAGAAGGAGAAACGGTTCATACTTCACATGTTTTTCTCCAGGAACTAAGTCGGTCTTGGTGATGTAGTGGTTATCATACTTTCCTCCTAAACCCAAGATCGCGGGTTCGATCCCGGCCAGACCGATGGACTTTTTTCGGGCGTAAAAATCCGAAGTATGGCTTCCTTCAGAAGGGAAGTAAAGTGGTGGGTCCCATGTCGTATATTTACGGCACGAAAAAGAACCTCAAGTCTGAAAAAAGAGGCCTCCGAGCAAAATTTGTCGGCCATTTCACGCCCTGAGTTGAATGGGACGCTGATGACCTGAGATGATAAAGAGCGTCCGTAAATAAACCTAATCAAAAAAAAAATTCAAGAACTAAATTGCTCCTTTGTGGCCAATTTTTTCTCGTCCAATGCTCTGATTTAGCCCTACTGTACAAGCCATAATGTGAAAGAACTGTTATCTTGTTTAGATCTCCCAAAATGTTTATTTTATGTATTGCTCAATGAAAAAATAGTAAAAATTGTTATTTTATATAAGACCGTTTTCTGATAAACTATAGCCCGATGAAACAAAAACTAAGGCTGTATGGAGAGATTCCATATGATAAGGCATCAGAAAAGATGAACACTTTTCTTTCAGTAAAGATTGTGTAGACCAGTGTTATCCTTATTAGCTACTAGATCTAGAAACGTTTCTACTTTTAGTTCCTCTCCTTGTTATTTAAGTACCTTTAAGAAGTTTATGATATGCATGTGTCTATTTTGCATATGTACTCCCTCTACAAATCACCTCACCCATACTTCTCATTACCTTGAGGGTCACTTAGGTTTCGCAGGCAGGAAAGAAGCATAACTTATCCTGTACAAAAAAGGAAACTTAACCATCCAGAGAAACTCCTTTCGTCCTCAGTATCCTGTTGAAATGTTCCCTGCACACTAACAGTTAACCAGGTTGTACTGATGTCCTGCTGGGCTACGGATTTATTGTTCTTCCCTCGGAGAGGCGAGAAGACGGCTCTCTTAATGTTGCTTCAACGTAATTTATGTTTTGTCTTCAAAGGTTCCCAAAAGATTCAGGATGATATGTCAGGGATCTAATTTTAAGTTTAGTAGAAATCTCAGCTGCTTCTCAAATTTACTGGATGAAGTGCATTGTGATTTTTAGATCATTACTCATCTACATTTTTATAAGAATGCACACAAATAAATATTAACAAGTATATGGCTTTGATCGAGACACATAGGTAGCGATACAATTTACCTGTTTTAAATGATACTGTGCGTAAATTCGCATGTCTGCAATAGACAGCGGCGTCATCCAAATGTGCGTTTATTCTTGCTCATAGGTGACTCAGACAGTAACATTTGCAACTTGCATTCGGGAGGTCTCGGGCTCCAATATCGGCGATCCTGACCTTGGATCTTTTTATGATTTCTCCTGGTCGCTTAGGCGAATATAAACTGATGGATCTTTGCTTTTCTCTCGCTCATTTCATTCCGTTGTTCTGTCACAGAGCTGAAAATGCCAGGCAAGGGGAGATGGTGCGATACGACGGTGGCTTACGCTTTGGAAAGTCTTCTGCCTCGGCTTCTGGTATGGAAGCGGCCCTTCGGAGCGACTCGAACTCCTTGAAGATGGCACTGCGCCGCGTCCGGGTGTTTTATCTGGAAACAGTGCTAGAGACCCCGTTTACGTCCGTGGATCCTGGTTACCCGTTGTCTCTCTCACATTATCTATTTTAACCGGAGATGCCCCAACTGTGGGCATAGTCACTAAAGGCCAGCCCTCGAGCAAGGCTGAAGTACTGAAATATCCTTAACAATCCAATCTAATCCAATTTCTGTTCATACAGATTGCAGCTTTCAAATTCATTAAAACGGAGGACAAGCATCACAAATTCCTCCTAATATTAAAATGGTCTTTAAAAAAGTAAGAAAAAATTAAAAGATTACAGGAAAAATTACTTAAATCCTGTGGAATGTTACAACTTTTCAGTACTTTCACAAATGATATCTTTTGGAGGGGGGCTAATTTTTTAAAACCAATTTTAAGTTTTGTCATTTTGATTTGTGTATTGTTTTTAAAATGCGCAAATTTAAAATATATGCGGTATTTTCCTGTATACATAAAAGTTTAAAGCGAATTTCAATCTTGTTTTGTTTTTAATGTTTCCTGTAGATTAACTCACAGATCGCAGTTCGGTTTCTTAACAGACTCAGGTTTGAATTCTAAACAGGTTTTCTCATTCTTGAAAAGCAAATGTGGTGCATTTTGCTCCAAACTCTGTGAAGTTGTGCGTGTTTATTTGTACTTATTAGCAAAGAAAAAGGTGACGTAGCAGTAAAATACCTGGTGGCTAAGCAGCAGAAAATATACTGAGATAGTGTCTGCATCAGATAGAAGAAGAAAAGAAGGGTAAACAACGGCTTACAATTTTAAATAAACAGAGTAAAAAACAATAAAAATATTAAAGCATGAGGAGGTGTGCTTGGTACTTCTTGTTTTTACTGCAATCTTACACTATTGAAACATGTTTATAGTTGCTGTAATTCATTTATTGCCCTAGAACTACAAACTCCATTTATTTTAATTCTTCTTACCGCCACGTGTGGCCGAGGTCGTTGAGGCGCGGGAGGAGGGGTTCGAGTCCCAATAGGATCGTCCTTCCTGACCGAGGTTGTTTTCCAGATTTTCCTCACTGCTCATAAATGGCAAATGCCGGGGAAGTACCCTAAACTTAGGCCTGGAGCGTTTCTTTCCTTAATTTTTTTTCCCCCAATTTACCATTTCATTTCATGTATCATCAGTGCCCACTGCCTGTGGTGCCCCAGCAATAAAAACGGGCGTTAAACACCATTAAAAAAAAACTTTAATTCTTTTCCCCGGAATGTTTTACTTAAAAATAGTTTTGAGACATAGTGTTGTAGGAAAAATCCTAAAAGAATATCAAGAGTTTTTTTTAAACAAAGGAAAGTGTACGATTGTCAATACATTAAATTATTTGCAAAAAAAATAGTAAAAACCTGATAATTCTGTAGGTGCATGTTGATTAACGCAAACCTGAAACATTTGTCAGTACTTTCCCGGTCTGGACCCTTCCATAAGGAAAAATTGAACATTGATCTCTCATTTTGTAAATTTTAAAATGTTTTTTATAATATGACAATGTATTAAAACGATTGTATTTATGAAATATCACATCCCTAAGACATGCAAAAAATTTGCCAAAGTTACCCAATTTTATTAAAATCGTCTTTTCCCTAGAGACTGTAGCAGAATTTATAATTGATGCCCCGAGAGTATTTTAATATTTATATGTCTATAAGTATTACATTACTTTTATTGTTTTCAGCGAGGAAATAGAAGGTTCGATTTCGTTATATAAATAACATTGATATCTGTAGTGATTTCTGATAAGTTACTTAAGTATAAATAGTAGGAATAAATAACAAATTTGTATGGGAATCGGAAAATGAATGCACAAAGTAGCGTTTTTAGGTTTTACTTGTTACACAAGAGCACGAACGAAAGGGAACACCTGCGTGGACCCCGTAGCGTCTAGATTAAGCACGTGGCGAACCACGCTAAGAGATGATATATAAAGAAGTGAAATCGCCCAGTTTTCATTCAGCACAGCTAATTCACTCCTCAGGCAGTCATCTTCTTCCCTCGTCGCATCTCGCTAGTCAAACAGCCCGAAGCCATCTGACGCGTTAAGGAGTCTAGCAGATTCTAGGGGCATTCGTCATCCGATCATGGTTAAAAGTATTAATACCATGCACGTTCAATGCATAATTCTCGCGAGATACTGAGGTAAAATTCTTGTGTAATAAATTAGTAATAAGCGAGTGCGAGTTCTGTTTGCAAATTCCTACGCGAGAGTCGGACTATAAATTAAAAATTATCTAATCTTGCTGCCACGCGCCAATTAGACAATAGTGTGATTTTTTTCAGCCAAGGTGGCTCGCGACCTTCACAAGTATATAGCTAGCAGGCGCGCAGAGTTAATTAACAAGCAGTACAAGGGTTACGGGCATTCATTACCCGAGTCGGACATTATAACCTTTGTAAACAGAATTGTGTCAATAAATACACCCGTCTAGTTATATTTATATATCGAGCTTACTTCCTGTGCTCCTTACGATTGTGTAAAGAAGACAACGAAGACGGCGGAAATACTGAGAAAGGAGATAGCTGATGAGAGCTAGGCTGCCTTCTACATCTTCGCAGCAACAATTTACGTCAAGATCCAAACCCTTCTGTTGGAAAACCTGACGGAAATCCACAACTACCAGATATTCAGATAAAACGCTAAAAAGCTCTCGGACCCTTTATAACAGAAATCTGAACAATATCTCATTGTAAATTTCATATCTTGCTGAACACAGTGAATTTAAAACCTATTAACCATTTACAATATTATAAGAAAATGTTATGACAAATGGAGAGGTTAACAATAGCAATAATATACAATAATAGTAATAATATGATGTGATAAAAACTATGGTAATGTTACGCATATGAAGTAATTATCGTTTGGTTCCACACATTTTCATTATTTTTATGTGAAAGAAAATTATATCTGCGCATGCGCATGCGCAGCAACGCATGCATGCCTGGAAGTAGGGGAAAGCATCATTTTGCTGAGATAAGTGGAACCGTGAAGAAGAACAGCTCTAGTTCATGGACCCTCTTAGCGGCGTCCTTCGGGATGTAAACCCACTAAAATGTTATTAGGACATTAAAGAATGCAGTAATGTTAACTTACGTCTCAGTTCATTATATTTCCTAGTTTCCCCTGTGATTTTTGTTCTAGGATGTTGTAGATTTTAAGGATTAAGAACGAGAGCTCGTCTCTAGTGTCCTGCCAAGTGCTAAGTAAGCTGTAGTAAAGAGAGATAAGCGAGAGCTCAAAAGTAGGCTGTGACAATATGCACATTAAGAATATGCACTATACCCACAAAGACATGTACGATAAAAATGTTGAAAAATGGTAAATTATTAAGGAAAAAATATAGTTTTCAGACTTGCACCCCAATGTAAACGGGGTAGGAAAAACATTCATATCTAGATGTAAAGTACTTATCTGCCTAGTAAACCAGCATTTATTATGCAGTCAACACTCTTGAGTAAATTTTTTCGTTATCATTGATCATTTTCCCAATGTTTGATCTTGAAATTGCCTTCATCCTATCCATGACATTATTTTTCTTAACTCATACAGCTAACATCTTATTGGACGTCGCACGACTAGACATGGACATAACAGAAAGCAAAGAGTATTCTGAATATAATTTAGCTAAATTAGCTCTTGTTAATGGAACATCAAAGTAATAACTACATTTTATCAGAGAAAAAGAGAGAGGGGGACCGGCGGATATTTTTAACTGTTTTCTGTGGAAAAGTTAATAAAATATTAATATTGACTTATTTAATTGGTGAAATTTTATGCTTAATGTGGCACACACATTATATCGCATGTTCCATTTTCTTGCTCAACCAAAGTAACTTTTTTTCTGATACGTCAAATGAAAAATTATTTCAAAACCTTTTTTTTTTTAACCTTATAGGGGAGCTGTTCCTGAGGATATGCTTTTTGTATTTTGCTTTATGTAGGAATGCAGGATATAACTTGGTTTTTTAAATGACACCATGTACATTTTATTCAAGAATACACCTACCCTCTACAAGAACTATAAAACTTTACTAATTTAGTCAAAAAAACAATAGATATGGAAATTATAAATGCTGACTTCTTTTATTTAATAGCACTACATTACACTTGTTTAACTAAATATTTAAACTATTCAATAATGTAATCGATAAATCATTGTGCCAACTTACGTTCTGTGTATATCAGCAGCATTTTTACTTTCTTTTCATGCGTGTACATCTTGTAAGAAAAGTTGTAGTCTCAATAGCTCGCTGCAGTACTAACTAATTCTGATGAATGACTAAAGTATACTGGTACATAAACACAACGACAATTTGAGGGGTGAGGGAGATGGGTTACCTAACCCCTACCTCTCTCCCTCCCAGCTCACCTGTGTTTACATTAGTCGCTGTTGATTTGGTTTATTTACAGACGCTCTTTAACATCTCAGGTCATCATGGTCCCATTCCATTCAGGGCGTGAAAAAAGGCGATTATTTTGCTCAGAGGTCTCTGCTTTCACACATGAGGCTCTTTTACATGTCGGAAATCTACGACACGGGACCCACGACTTTACTTCCATTCCGAAGGAGGCCATACTTAGGATTTTTACGCCCGAAAAAATTCATCGATCTAGGTCGGGAGTGAACCCTCGATCTTGGGTTTAGAAGGCAAATACATGAGTCGGAAATCATAAACAAAACCCAGATCTTTACTACAGTAACTACATTGGGTAAGTAATTTGTACAAACCGCCAGGGTAGCCGAGGTCGTTAAGGCGCAGACTCGTGAGCGGGAGGTCTGGGGTTCGAACTGTTCTCCTTGACAAGTTTTTTCCAGGTTTACCTCATAAATGACAAATGCCGGGGAGGTACCCTAAACTTAGGCCTGGAACGATTCCTTCCTTAAAAATAAATCCTTTCCCAATATATCATTTCATCTCATGTATCATCAGTATCCAAGGCCTGTGGTGCCTCTGAAGCAAAAACGGGCGTCAACACAATTCATTTTTTTTTTATTTATACAACCAAGGCATTAAACATTTCAGTTTATTCAATAAATGTTCACTCCTTACTGTTTGTGCATCTACTGTTTTCTTGATATAAATTGTTCAGTGAGATACATCTTTGAATTGCTCCTGCAGAGCGTTAATGCATTCTTGAATAAAATTTAGGTGTATGGTGCCATTTAAAACAGTGAATTTCTATTCTGCATCTCATACATTAATGGGGATGAAAAAAAAAAGATACCATCAGTAAGAATTCTCCCATGACGTTTAAATTTTTTTATTTGAAACAATTTTTCATTTACCGCATCAGAAAAAAATTATTTTGATCACTTGAATGATCAAGTGATCAAGATGAATGGGACAATCTGTGTTCGTGTGTGCAGAATATGTGCAATCAGTTGTAATATCAAAAATTTAATGTCTAGCATCAGTCTTTTTGGGTTTTGTTGATTTTCACAAATATACATACTTTTATCGCATTAAAACAACAAAATCAACGACCCTTAAGAAAACAGGCCTTCAAGTTATGTTTCTTAACCCTATATTTATACTTTTTTCAAAGCAATGTTGATTTATAAGGTTCCTTGGGATCAAATTGGATACGGGTTGGCCCATTTGTGAGCATATAAAAACTAACCGCCAGAGCAATGCCAGTTCTGATTAGAACATGAAGCAGGGTTCATACCGAGGAATTAAAATTTTTACCGACAACTCTTAGTATATGTGAGGGACGAAAATGATCATTTTTCAAGTGGAGACTCCCATTTCCGGAAATGCATGGTTTGGGCGCTGTGGGGCTTCTAAGTACAACAGTGCTTCGAATAGCGTGATGGGCATGCAGTACACATTTTGTGATTGGACCAAAAACGCACTTGAATGAATATTTCGCAAGAGTGTTTAGACTTGTTGAAACGCATTTCCAGTGAGTTTCTCGGACGTGTCATAATGGATGAAACATGATTCATCGCTACACGCCAGAGAATAAGGAACAGTCCAAACAGTGGGTGCCAATAGGTGAAAGCGCACCAAAGAAAACTAAAACGATTCCACGTGCAGGAAAAGCCATGACATTGGTTTTCTGAAATTCTCTTGGCGTGATGCTAGTGGACGACCTCCAGAAGGGCAGAACTATCACCGGGGAATATATGCTGGACCAACCGAAGGATGCTATTCAGGCTAAATGTGCAAGAACATTCACATAAAATGATAAGGTTGAAGCTGAACCAGACGCTTATTTTTCACAGTTGGACCAATCTTATTTTACTGAGTGTATTAAAAAGGTTGGAAAGTCGTTGGAATAAATCTATTAATTTAGAAAGTGACTATACTTAAAAAAATCTCTAAAATCTGGTATTTTCTTGGTAAAGCCGACAACTTTTAGAACGTATCTTTGAAGAATGTGCGTATTGTTATTGTTAGCGAAATGAGATTTACCGCAAAAAAGTTTAGCCTAAACGGAAAAGGTTGAATTGTCAGTAATACTGAGAAAGTTTTACGGTACTTTTAGAGGAATAGGACAGATTCATTAATTGGATCTACAATAAAACTTAAAAATTCTTCAGAAACTTCAGTGTTGGCATATATTTCAGAATAGGTTAGTAGTATCAAATTTTAATACAAGTATTTAATATTTCTGTAATTATATATTATGCATTGAAGATGAATTATTGATTCTGTTTTCTGTAACAAATATATTTTCTTAATATTATCATGAAATAACATTCAGTTGATGACAACATTTTAGATTTTAGCAATGAAAACAATTTAATGTAGTCATTATTTATTACTATGGGAACTTAATTAAAGTTATCGATACACTTAAATTAAAATTTCCTACTATATCACCCTCACTTTATGGAGTTGTATTCCTTTCATATCCCATTACAATTAACAATGAGGATCTATATTCACTCCTAGATAGTGTAACTGTCAACATTGTTGTTTCCATTTGTCTTGTCCAGCTTCACTCCTAGATAGTGTAACTGTCAACATTGTTGTTTCCATTTGTCTTGTCCAGCTTGCATAACCATTTTTCTACAACAGGCATGTGATTTTCCAAGTTTCTTAATATAAAAATCTTCTGCCTCTTATTTCATTTGGTAAGTTTTTCCACTTTTGTAAAAGAAATGTTCCCTCCAAAACTTGGTTTGCTTCCATTCTAATATACAATGCCAATTACTATCTGGTTCTTCACAAATAGGACGTACTGCCTTAATGTATCCATTTCTTATCCCACTTAAATACGATGTTAATGGTATATTAGTCGTGTTCTAAACCATGCCATTCCTTCCCTGTCTAATCGCAGGTTTCAATATATTTTTCTTCTCCACACATATTTTAGTGTACTGTATAGTTTCAGAGATTTTTTAACATTAAGTTTAGCCCATATTTCCTGCTTTTTAATATTCTCTATTCTTGTTTTTAGCTTTTCCAAAATCCTTTTCCCACTCTTTCCCCCTCATACCATATTGATCCCATGCCCACCTCTTGTGGAATATTTTTCATTTTAGATATCCAAGTTTCTCTTTCACTAACTTTTTCTTGTGCTATCACAAAAACATCATCTTCTCTTCTATCTCCCTATTATATACCAATATTTCAGTACTTTTTCTATGGCCTTGCTTTTATAGCCCAATCTTCCAGTTCCAATAGAGCAACCTCGTTAGGTGAAGACCTAGGTAAGCCTAGGACAATTCTACAAAATAGTCTATTTAACACATTTATAACTTTCTATCCTCCATCTGGCCCCCAAATTTCTATTCCATACTTCATTTTGCTCTGCACTATTGAACCATATGTTCTATATAACCATTTTACTTGCGTATAATATATTAATGAAAACAGCATCTGAAAATATATGAAACTTATGAAGTATGATAGTAAAAATATAAAGTGAATAAATGCAATACCATTAAAACATACTGATAAATCAAAATATTTTTGTATTTTAAAGAAGGCGGAAGAACGCTTAAAATAAAGTAAAAAGTATACAGCTGGAATGTCTACACATTTCATTGCTTACAAAATTGTTTATTAATAAAATATTAGCTGTTAGATCTCTGATCCATTGGGACAGAATTACTAATTACGTGAGAAGGTCTCTCACCACTACCTTGCTCTATCTCATTTTCGGGATGTCATTCCTCAACTTTTTTCACCTCGTTATAGCAGCCAGAGAGCGAAGTAAAAGGAACATAAAATCTGTTTATGAAACAAATGAAGTCGTTTGAAACGAGCTCGTAGATGAGAACTCGCCCGCCTCTTACGCGTAATTCATTAAATTTGATTGCCGGAACCAAAACTCTAGCAAGACGAACGGCAGTAATATTCGCTTGTAATTGGCTTTGCTTTGGCACAGGAAACTGGACCTCGCCTTACATAAATGAAAACCCTTCTCATATTTTATGGCGTACTTACTTCAATGTGTTTGACACAAGTGACCTGCGTTTTAGTTACAAGGCACATGCAGCTGCGTTATTACATGCATTTGTCTTTATGTTCTTACCCGTTAGGTTTAACCGTTTTGGTGTACGAGTAAAATGAAATATGTGCATAAATAATATATAGTCCCTCTTTTTTGTAATCTTAGTTTAATTATGCTGATATTTGAACCCTTTTTCTAAGGACATACGATCTGTTTCACTTACTTGTGACAAAAGTCTTTGTGGTATGTTTTTGGCAATTTGTGAAAATAAAGAAAGGAACAGCATGTAAATTGTTCTATCTCTGCCCCAAAACAATAGTCGCATTTTTTAAAAGATACTTATTGACAATGAATACAGATACTTATATACAGAGAGCATTGATAGATGGCATTAGCGACATTCTCAGATGGGAATCACTCAACATGGGGAGATGATAATGCCAGGGTTGCAATGGAGAAGTAAAGGCAAACACCCCTGTCGTTGTAAATTGTGCTTCCTTCAATTTACCTTCATACATTCAATTACGGCGTGTTTGCAAGGTTAGGAAGGCATTCGATGTTTCGACAGGAAGATCTTCGAGTGCTTTCACAATGATGAGAAGAAGTTCATCTGCTAACGTTAAACACCATTTTGTTAGCACGGAGCAGATTATCTCAAATGCCTGTTCCCCATCATCTCCAATGTTCTTCATTCCTTCCATTGTTTGAATATTAGCGAAATGGGGGAGGGGAATAGCAGCCATTCAACCAACCATTCAAGGAAAAGGCTAGACTCTAATCATATATTAATTTATTTTGAAAGTTACAAAAATGTGCATACACCTTATATCTCACATTTCTTTGTCTTCATGTTCGTCTTTATTTTTTAATGTATATTGCACAAAATATGAAAAACTTTAATTACTCCATTGATTAGCTTACTCACAGAGTGGGTTATGGTGATCAAATATGTCGGACAGTTTACTTTGATAAATAGAACGGTTATTTTCTAAGTTCAGTTATTTGAGTTTCATTTTCTGGTATAATTGTGACTTTTCTACTCAAAGTTGATGCCTTTGCGATTTTAACGCAATTTTAAAATTTTCCTTATTCCATTTCCCTTACATGTTTTATGTTTATATGTTCAAACCATCTATCTGTAAAAGATCGTTACCTATTAGCACCACAAAATCGAGGTTACCCGGGGGGGGGGGGATCTGAACCGCTCGGTTTCATCACTATTGCCATACATGTGAGCGCCCTCTTAAATATTGCCGTGAAAAATGTAGTTATTTCCCATAACTAGATAAGATTGAAATATCATACTATTCATTTAGTACAGTAATAAATGATAATATATATAAATCATTTACAGTAGAAACAGTGATAGCGTCTTGAAAGTATAAACAGAACAGTCCTGGATAGGTTTAGAACCATTCTAATATCAAAAGGTCATGTACTCGAATGTTTACATCAGCGTTCTTACTCTGTATTAGTGCTAGACAATGTTGCTGAGCCAGTCACATGATAAGAAATATAAGGCAAAACGAAAATATAGGCTAAAATTCTTTCTATGGAAAATGATATTAGGATATACAAGTAAAATAGTGCTTAGAAAAAACGTATTTTATAGTGTAGTGGGTAGATGGATGCGTGGATGGGTAGACAGACAGATGGACGGATAGACAGGCAGGCAGATGGATAGATGCATATTATTATAAAGGGATTCCTCCCCGTTACCATGGGATGTTGTGGTGTTCAACTAGATAGATGTTATTTATTTATTTAGTTATTTACGGAGTTCTTTAACATCTTAGGTCATCAGTGTCCCATTCAACTCAAGAGAGTAATACGCCGACAAATTTTGCTCAGAAGCCTCTGTTTCAGGCTTGAGGTTCTTTTTCCTGCCGTAAATGTACGACACGGGACCCACAGCTTTACTTCCCTTCCGAAGGAAGCCATACTTAGGATTTTTACGCCCGAAAAAATCCATCGATTATGGCCGGGTTCGAACCCGATAGATAGATGGATCGACGAACGGATGGATAGATAGATAGATAGATAGATAGATAGATAGATAGATAGATAGATAGATAGATAGATAGATAGATAGATAGATAGATAGATAGATAGATAGATAGATAGATAGATAGATAGATAGATAGATAGATAGATAGATAGATAGATAGATAGATAGATAGATAGATAGATAGATAGATAGATAGATAGATAGATAGATAGATAGATAGGCAGGCAGGCAGGCAGGCAGGCAGGCAGGCAGGCAGGCAGGCAGGCAGGCAGACAGACAGACAGACAGGCAGGCAGGCAGGCAGACAGACAGACAGACAGACAGACAGACAGACAGACAGACAGACAGACAGACAGACAGACAGACAGACAGACAGACAGACAGACAGACAGACAGATAGATAGATAGATAGATAGATAGATAGATAGATAGATAGATAGATAGATAGATAGATAGATAGATAGATAGGTGGGTGGGTGGGTGGGTGGGTAGACAGACAGACAGATAGATGGATAGACAGACAGACAGACAGACAGACAGACAGACAGACAGACAGACAGACAGACAGACAGACAGACAGACAGACAGACAGACAGACAGACAGACAGACAGACAGACAGACAGACAGACAGATAGATAGATAGATAGATAGATAGATAGATAGATAGATAGATAGATAGATAGATAGATAGATAGATAGATAGATAGATAGATAGACAGACGTTTCATTCTACTCTTTTAATTTCCTTAATAATAACATAAATCAGCACACTGATACACAGTAGTAAGCCTAACCCCACAGGTGGCGTGAAAAACCCAACTTAGCAACCTCAATTGCCTACGTCAGCGGAAATTGAACTCCAGTGTTAACGGGAATCGTGCATCATTGATGGTCAACCGGTTTGCACTAGTGTAGACTCACTCCGATTGATCGGTCCTGGTAGTATAGTGGTAACCATACCTTGCCTCCTAAACCCAAGATCGCGGGTTCGATCCCTGTCAGGACCGTAGGATTTTTTTCGGCGTAAAAATCCTAAGTATGACTTTTTTCGGAAGGGAAGTAAAGCTGTGGGTCCCGTGTCGTAAAAGAGATTTATTACAGGTAGTTTGATCTGTCCATGCCTTAGTTTTCGCCTCCTCGATCAAACTTTTCTTACAGACTTTCAGCTTTGTGATAGATGAAAAAGTTTGTTTGTTTGTTTTCTAAAGTGACAATTGTAATTAAGGATCTTTACTCCTAGAAGCAGACTCCTTTCTTTTCCGTAACTGTATACGTCTTTTGGATTAATGTCACTTCACCTGAAGGAATTCCTTCATCAGGTCTCTCCTAAATTGTTGTCGGTTCCTGCTGCATTTGTAACTTCATTTCCATCTTGAGTATTACTTATAAGAAAGTCTACTTCTGTTTAACGGAAATATTCCTGCTTTGTGAAACCCAGTCAATATATTATCTGGTGTCATCTCCCTTTCATATGCTTAACCAATTGAAACTTGCGACATAAACAATGGCATTTTTTTTAACTTATCAACCATCAAATTTTAAGGGACACATTAATAACTGGAGATGTTTGCTACAGTGAGGAAGACATATTCTTCGATTGCTTCTGACTCTCATGGTTAACCACAATTGAATCGTTTATTTCGGAAACCAGTCAAGCACAAAAATAAGAGAAAATGAGTTAGTGGCGGAATATGTTTCTATGAGAGTATACGCACAGTTTAGTGCACTTATCAGTCAAACACTGTCCTCCTGTAATACTCAGGCATGACATTGAATTTCGTGTTTAAAGCAAGAAATCAGTCAAGCAACACGCTTGGCTGGTTTCTGCAGTAAACCGTGGGCACATTTGGTGTTTTTGTTACCCAAATGGTAAGAAAACTGATCCGTGTGCAAGACTTTGGAGCTATAAAACATTTGCTGAAAAAAGTTGATATTTTTACACTCCAGAGGAATTATAAAGCCACATGTTCACAAGATACCTCCCAAGATATCGGAAGTTTCAAAACATGGTAGCCTCATTCAAACAAATAGCTTACTAACTCAAGACGAAATCTCTGGTAGAGGTATTCCGGAAGAATAAAAGGAGATTTTCAAGATATCGACATACAATACAAACAGTTTTGTTACAACGAGAACACTCCTGGAATCATTCAATCAGCTTTCACTCTGCTGAAAATAGAATGTACTCCTGATTTGCCGACCTAGATGGTCTACCCTTCAGGAAAAGTAAAGTTTATAAATATAAATTATTAAGCTTATTTACCAAAATGTTACTTAGACTTACATGTAACAATATTATTTCATTCAAAATTTTATCAAAAATCTAAAATATTTGTAGCCTAAATATTTTTGCTCACTCTTCATTCATGTTTCGGTCTGAGCTATTAATTTTTTCGTTATTGTTGTTAAGTTCCCATCAACATTAAGAAGATGCAAGACCTAAATGTCCTAAAATCTGGTGGGGTATGACACTTTTATGACAGCATTTTACAATGGCCTACTACGTAGACAGAATGTGCTATGGAGTTTGTTCATGAGGATTGATTAGCTCCTGTCATGATGAGGAGGCATTGCTGATTTCATCCCTTCAATTATCTCTGTACTAGCAATGTAATCTAAACTAATTACTAAACTTTTCTTTTTCGACAAGTTTGGGTTTTATGACAAAATCTTCAAAAATTCTAGAATTATGCCATAAAATTACGTTTGCACTATTCGTTTATTGCACAAACCATTTAAGTGCAAAACATTTTAACTTTTTCTTACAGCAAAGTTAAAAAACACAAAATAAACATATTTAGATAAAAAGTATTGACATATATACTACTTTCAGCATAAAAATATTAAAACCACTACCAAAACATTTAGTGTACAAGATATTTAAAGATCGTCTCACCCATGGAAGTAAATGAGTTATCTCATATTGTCATTAATCTGTCCTTTCCTACTCCAGTGCCGTCACCAAGATGCTAATAATACGGTGTAAATATTGAGTCATTGTCATTTTCCGTTCTGAGCAAATTATCCTATGGTGAATATTTTTAAATCATATTATATCATTATTACAGTCATTGTATGGAAAAAATCAATGTCAATAATTAACCATCCTTAATATATAGTTACTTATAGCTCAGACCTATTATTGCAGCATTTAGTTTTATAATTGAAACTGGATTTAATTATATATTTTATCAGTTTAACGAAAAAGTAATATTTTCAGCCCTGATTTTAATTATTACAATTATTCAATGACGACGAGATGAATTTTAGTAACGCAATTAGGTAACATAAGAAGAACAACATCTATGGCCCAAATTTCTAAGAGAATGTGCATATTTGCTGGATTTAAGCTTGTCACGCAGTACCTAAAATAACGATTAAACACAGCAACATTTTTCGAGCTATAATAAACTTGAGTGCTGATATCTGATTCTTTTGAATTCTATATATTTCATAAGACAAGTGTTATAATATTTAAAATGAAACATTTTCGATAAATTCCATAACTGTGCAGCAGAAAAGTTAGGTAGCAAGAAACCTTTTTTTTGTTATTGGATTTACGTCGGGGACTAAGCGAGAAAAAATGTTGAGGGTTGGAGACTGTTTTTAAAAGAAACCGGAATCCTGTAACTTATTGCTTTCATTGTTTATTGACGAACAAAGGTCGCCCATCTATTCAGCTAGCAGGTACCAACCTGACAGGCAGGCAGTGTGCAGCTAGAGATTTAGCACTGTTAGTTTGTAAGGAATTAGTGTACGTTTAGAAGTGGTTTGTAGGTTATTTATTTAAAATTTTGCGTAAATATTTAGCTATGGAGGGAGAGGTGAAGTGCTTGTAAATTAAGAAGGAATATAAATTAATAATGAATATGTTTTATTATTTTTTTTGAAAGAAAATGAGCATTAGTAAGGTAAAGAAAGAAACGGCTAAGGCTACCGCGTGTTCAGAAACAGAACTGTATAAAATAAAGAATGAACGATCGATAGGACCTCTGAGAACGCCACCATAAAAAACCGCTAGATTAAAGCAATATGATGGAATAGTGCAAAGCGGAGTGAGGCGTATTGTTCATTCTTTGCTGTCTGAAAACATTCCCCTTAAGCTGAATATAATTTTGGCGAGGGTAAACAGTGATTGTACCCTACCAAACTTCCCAAAAGCTACTTTGGACCGATTTTCATGATTTGGGATTCGTATATGAAATAAGGAGCAACAAGTGCATAATAAAATAGAAAGAGATTATCAGGTGGCGAAATAAATAACAAAAGGGCATCAACAATTTTTAGGGCCGAGAGAAAATCAGTTGTTTATACAGATAAGTCATACAGCGACTAAAGCGTGGATGGATACCAGAGCTACAGATGCTTGAAGGTCTAAGCATAGGACCCTGGCCACCCCAGGATCGCGAATCAAGATTTGCTTTGTCCATGCCGGAAATGAGCAAGGATTCATCAAAATGCTGAACTAACATTTCTGTGCAAAAGAAACACGGTCGACGCGCAGGACGGAATGATGGGTGAAATATATGGGAGGTGGTTCGCTGAACAATTTCTCTCCAATAACCCTGAGGAAGTTTTTATTATGATAGACAATGCAACGTATCACAGCAGGAAAAGTGAACTTTTGTCTGTCACTTCTTGGAGGAAAAAATGACATCATTGGATGGTTTACTCTTAAAGGAACCCATTTTGAATATGATATGCTTAAACGGAACTTCTGTTTACTGTCTCAACATAAAGATAAAATGAAATGATAGCTATCGTAGGACAATAAGGTCTTCCCTGCTACCATTGTGAACTAAATACCAACAAAATGGTATGGTCACAAGTCAATAAACTACACTAAAATTAACAATGTATCATTCAGAAAAGCAGAAATGTTACAAGTAATCTTAGAAGTATATTAACATATTACTGTGCAACTTTGGACGAATATGTGGACAAAATAAAAGTTTGAAAGTGAATATATAGTCAGCGATCACCATCACCCGCTTTTGATTCACCAGAACCCAGGCTAAGGAAGAAAGCCACCATTATCAGGAGACTGTGGCGAGGCTTAAAGGTAACCGATTTATTAAAGTTTTTAACGTCTTATATGATCATATTTAGTTAATATTTTTTTCTGTACCTGTAAAATTCTATTTCTAAGTACTTTAAATTACAAAAAAATAAAAATATTATGCAGGTGAAAATGGAATGTGTACAATTAAATAGCAATACAAATATTTCACTGCGCACCATTAACCTGGACTCTCTTTTAAGGTTGAGATGCACTATAAATATAAACTTTAATAATTAAAATCAGATACGAAGTGTCCGTTAAGAGTGCAAGGTTGAAACTATCCAACATTTACGTGTTGGCTCGTAATTGTTAATTATTATGGCAAAAACTTAAATATTTCCCTATTTGAACTAGGCGTTGTCTGTGACGTAATAACTGATCCCGAATTATACAATCGAAGATTCCGTCTGCGTTGCGCAAGCGTAGTAATGATATGTTAACTATCAAGGAGAGGTAAAGAGGGTAAATTTCATTACTGTGTAGGCTAGGCTTTAGCTCAGTCAGTATCATGGCATGTCCTTTTATGCGAAATCGTATAACCTAAAGCCTAAATGAGGCGATATCATATATATATATATATATATATATATATATATATATATATATAACTCGCAGTAGTTCGAAATATAGCAATTTCAAGTGTGACTCTTTCTCAGTGTTTTATCTTTATCTCCTTTTATTATTAGTGTTAATTTGTTACATTGTTAATAGTGTTTCTTTATATTTATTTTTCATTAATATTATTATTATATATATATATATATATATATATATAGTCACTGTACTGAAGTATATCCTTTCCCAATATATCATTTCATATATATATATATATATATATATATATATATATATTGATACAGACGCTCTTTAACATCTCAGGTCATCAGCGTCCCATTTAAATCATGGCGTGAAACAGCCGACAAATTTTGCTCAGGAACCTCTTTTTTCAGGCTTGAGGTTCTTTATCTTGCCGTAAATTTACGACACGGGAGCCACGGCTTTACTTCCTTTTCGAAGGAAGCCACACTTAGGATTTTTACGCCCGAAAAAATCCATCGGTCCTGGCCGGGATCGAACCCGCGATCTTGGGTTTAGGAGGCAAGTATGGTTACCACTATGCCACCAGGACCGACTTAAGTACTATATTTGTATAGTGGCATGACTAACGAAGAACAATTAGCACACAATTTACACAAAATGAAAGCACAGAGTAATACACGAACGCACAATCCGCTCCTTCAAAGTAACTATAAAGCTGATACCTATATGTGCATTATATGGCCTTCAAGACTGACTTCTCCCAATACATAGCCGCTTCTTGCCAGCCCTTAATTCAAATAAGTTCATGTACCTCACTTGCATCTCACTATGGCTCACATGCTTCGTGATTTTTGCCACCTAGCATATAATGCTCAGCATTTCACGCAAATATTTTGTAACATTCTATGTTATTTAATATTCTATAAGTTTTTTCTTAAAGTATTTCAATACATGTAATTAGGGAAAAATTAAGATAAACAAACTTTTACATTTCTTACCGCTTAATAATGGAGATGAATATTTAACTTCTTCCAAAGGCTGCTGAATCTAAAATGGCTGCTCTATTGTACACCAACATTACAGAAACAGAAATAAGTTTCCGTCTCATAAGAATTTAATAAAATGAACTCGCCCCTACATTTGTTCCATTCTCCTATTTTATAAATGTGTTCATAAATCAAGCAGTATGTGCCCTTAACTTCTGAAGCTTTGTCACAAAACGCTGGTTTCATTTTGGAATATATACATTTTATATTTCTTTTTGAGATTTTACTTCCTTGTTTCATTTCTTCTCGTTGCAACATTCTCCGCTCCACCTTGCTATAGAAATAGACCATGCCGTATATGTAGCTCATAACGAAAACCGTTGCCATATATTTAAACTAGAATAAATACATTTTTAATCACATGCAAATGCATGGTAATATGTCTAAACGGAGAGGTATATTTTATGCAAATATTACGTAGAAGTAAGCTAACTTTACTAGGCACAAAATCAGAAGCACGACACAACACACAACGGTTGATGATAACAGTTCGTTGGAGCTGCACTGTAGTAAAATCGGATAGCCGCAAGATGGCAGACCTTAACAAAAAATCACAATCAGTAAAAAGGGGACTGTTTTAACCTACCGCTATTGCAAAAAGTCAGAACCGAACGCGTGGTTGAGGTTTTTTCCCATACACCACAAAAAGGCGCTGACTCGTGAGCGGGAGATCTGGTATTCAGTTCCCGCCAGGGCCGTGCTCTTTGATGTTTTTTCCATGTTTTTCTTAGTCCTCAATTCAATTCTAAATTCAGGTCTGAAAAACTTCCTTCCTTAAAACAAAAGTCCTTTCACAATTTTCTAGGATTTCATTTCAAGTATAATCAGTGTTCACCGCCTGTGATGTCTCAGCAGAAAAACTGGCGCTAAACACTATTAACTATCTCTAGTTTAAAAGCACGGGACCAGCTAAGTAGAGCTATTAGGTACCCAGTCGCATTAGTCCAAAAATTTTGCATGACGTCATCGGTGTAAAGTTTGTTCCTGAGACGGTTCTGTTTAGGTAGAAATGTCATTCGGTGAACAAAATTTAACTTCGTCTGTAAATTTGGAATTTGTTTCTAGAAAGTCAACTGAATATGGAATCAATATTTTGAAAATAAATTTCATGTTATTTACTGTTTCCCCTTTTGTTTCTCCAATACTTATATCAACGTTAACAACCACGCTTGAAAGAAAAGTCTTTTTTCGTTATATTTCTTTCGCTTTAAGGAATTAACTCCGTTGATTTAAAAATACATCACATGAAAAGTATATGTATACTAATGAAGAATTCATCATCCCAAATGTTTAAACAAAAGAAACAATTACAATTCAATTACATAATTTGCTCTTATAGCTATAAATGACTGAACTTGAACCAAGTGTATTGGTCACAATAACAGATATATGATACTTCTCATTTTTTTAATTTACCCATATGCAACGAGTGTCAAGATTTTATAACCTTCAACTCACAGCTTGAACAATCTTTCAGTGAAATCCGGCAATAGAACCAGAAGAAATCTACCCCTTCTGTGCCTTTGGCTGATACATTTAAGAAACACACATCAACATTTTTACAATCGAGTTCAGAGATGGAACATTTTGGCTTAGTATAGTGCACTACACAACTTTTCCATTATATGAGCCAATTTATATATGTAAGATATCCGGCATGCTGATCACGTGCCTCCCTGCAATACTGTCCTCTATCAATGAATTCGTAAGACGGAGGTAGAAGAAGCAGAGGTCGCTGCGGCAGCCATGACATTATTTCGGCAGCACCTTCGGCGCATCGCAAATGACCACTGCGTGAGCACGAGGAATAAAACAATAAATAAATGCATCCATGTAAAATGTCGTGCTGAAATGTATGTTTTATTAACTTTCAAACATTATAGACCACATTTGTTTCTGCAGTTTTCCTTTTATTTTATTTTTTATATTGTAATTAAAACGTTTTGGTTTAATTTTCGTAAGTACTTCTTTAATATTCAAGATTTGTTTGCGTCTGCATCTGCAAACTGCTGTATGCAGGTTATCTTGTAAACTATATAAAAGGTTCATATTGGTTAAAAATTTACAACACTTTTCTCTCCGAAATCAACAATCACAAGTGGAATCAGTAAACACTGTCTCACATAGTAGTGGGCCGACATATCCTATACCATCACAACGGTTTTGAGGAAACATTTAATGTCTTACTCACTCATACTCCTGGAAGCATTCTTTGAGATAAATGAGTGCAATTTTCTTATATGCGACTTCCGGTTTAGGCCTGAAGTGTTAACATCTATTAAGAGTTATATTAAACATTATTTATATGCACATGTTAATATGGATGGATGGATGGATGGATAAATGGATAATCTGGATCCGAGGAGGATACTTTTGGTCCGTGATACCTCAATAAATCTGGAAACCAGAGAAAAGAAACTTTTGGAAATTGATGAATGTTGTAGAATGAATGAGCTTACTGGCGAAACAGCTTCGCATTCATTAAAAACTGGGTAATGGTTATGGATGTAACAGTGAATATTATATTTGTTAGACACTGGGTTTGTCGCTGTATGGAAACATAGGCTATAGAATAACGGACAGGCCGCCTGACTCCATGCAACATGCAACGTGTAGAAGAGATCAGAGGCTGAGCGTCGGGCAACAGCTCACAAATTGTGAAAGCAGTAATTTTTTTCCATTCCCTTGTTAAAAGATGAACAAAAACATTTGAAAAGTACTGAGAATACATTAAAAAGTGATAAATTAACCATGAAAGTTGTAGTTACATACTGCATAAAATTCTTTTAGTTTTCCTGTAAAATAAAAGAGAGAGGGACGTAACAAAAGGAGCTGGCTGATCTTCAACAGTGTGTTACAGTGAATTTGTGTATGTCTTTACTTTTATATTTTCTTGTGCTCAACTTAGTTCTCATTATGCAACAAAAATTTAATGAATCCAAAGCTTTCCCCGTGTATGGTATAACACTTAGAGCTGAGAAAACATAAGAAACAAAACGTTTTAGCCGACACACATTCCAGATAACCAGACGCCGGTGAAATGCCAGAGATTTGTTTTTTCTGTTAACAGTAATGTATGCATCTTCTAACACTCCAGTTCCGGGTGGCTCTGCGTTCTTTCATGCACTGATTTCTCTCTAGCCGGGGCCAAGCACATCATAATGTATTTCATGATACGTGAATCTCAGGCAACGTATTCTTTTATTTCTTTTTCTTCTTTTTTCACTCTCTCTTTCTATATATGCACCGCTGACGCATTTGGCCATTCTGTAGTTCAGTGTTAAGCATGCTCAACTATCATTTTATTAAGTAAAGTAATTTATAACTGAATGGGGTGACTCAGGTGGTAACGATAGGGACTCGCAGTCCCGAGGTCATGGGTTCGAAGCACTTGGGCCAGCCATCCCTGGCTTTGGTTTTCTCGTGATATCCCTTAGTCGCTTTGGCGAATGCTGGGGTGGAAGTTTGCGTTCTCCAATTTCATATCGTTCCGCTAGATCTGATACACGATCGAAAATGCCAGGCAAGTGGCTGGTGCCGTGTGACGATGACTTTACTTACTCTTTGGAAAGGTTTCTACTCCGGCGTCTGGTATGGAAGCCGCCCTTCTGAAAGCCTGGAACTCTTTGGAAAGGATACCCCGTCAGTCCTTGCCTCACAACGCGTGGATCCGGTCACCCAGTGTGGTCCCTCAGCTGTACCCACTGAAGGCTCAAGTCAGCTCTTGAGAAGTATGCAATACCGAAATAATACTTCGACCCAGATAATTCAATGAGATCCAATCAAATTCAAAGTATTTTACAAGAATATAATGGGAAGAATCTTGTCTTGTGTTTTGAACACTTTCCCCTCCCCCTTTATTTACAATCAAAGTACAGCGCTTAGTGGTTCGATTTCATCAAAATTCTAACGTTATATTTGTTCGAATTGAGTGTAACAATCTTTCACGTATGTTCTTTCATATGATTTTATATACTTCTTACAGAATTGCTGTTTTATTGAATTAAGATTGCATGTAACGGCTTAGACTAATGCAGGGAGACCGGTCAATCCTTGTTAGAATTACTCGTGGCTACTTGAGCAGTTTCACCCAGAAATGTCAAGTCAGCATTGAAGCAATGTCTTATAGGACCTTCACATTCCAGCAGCCTACAGTCTAAAACTAACTACGGTTATGTATTCCAGCCCTCATTTGTTCATGTTCTAAAATGGCGACTGTACTGAAAATAAGATTATTTATAAAATGCTGTAAAATATTTTAATCATTTCACGAATGCAGACTTAGCATAGAGTGCAAGCTTTGTGCTTTGGGTAGTTAGCTAGATAAGAGGCAAACATATATACAATTTAGGACAGTTTACTTTATTTAAATTTCCCATCATAAGATCGTGCTTGATACAGTTGATACACGTAAAGCAGCCTCCTGTAACACATTCTTCTTTATACTTTTATTGTTTATATAATTACGTAAGATTTTTTAAAAAAATTCCCCTTTTTACAAAACAGCTAGAATATCCTTTCTCACACCAGAGTCCCACAAATGGGGGTAGAGTTCTAAGCTCTTGCAGTTTAAAAACTTGAGAGTATTAAAACTGGCACCTCATCTGTAATGGCGCGAATGGCATAAGCGATGCGAAGGAGAAATATCTCCAAACTATGTGATGCATTCCACATTTTCAAATGAGGCGAGGTGAGGGAATGGATACTTGTAACTCCATTGTCCAGTTCGCTGAACTAACCTAAAAATCTTTAAAAGATCTTGCTTTAAAAGAGTTCTTAAACCTGACTGCTTCTTGAAAGGAATTAAGATGTAATTGGATCAGCACAGATGACATTCCATGGCAAACTATTATCCTCTCACTGTATTTCAAGGGAAATTATTTTATTGCGTTTTTCTCATTATCTTAATCTTTGGGTTTATTAATCTCTCGGGATTTACAGACGCGGGGAGTGAATCGCGAACCGCAGTTTGAAAACACCGAATTTTTCTTTTAATTATTTGCAATCCATGGCTAAATTGTAATTCAACACAAACAACCAGATTTGTTTCTTTTAATGTTTATAACTTTAGCAGTTCTCGTTTCCTGAGCCTTAAAAGTAGTTTTGAATACAGAAGAGATTATTTGCTATGAATGTATTTCTACCTGCAACATTGTAAAATTTTAAAGCAATTTATTATCAGATTCACTATTCTAGTTATTGTTGCGTTTAGCGTTTAAACTTTAATATATACTATTTTGAGTTTTCTCTTCATTGTACAACTTTAATGTTCACATTTGCGAAATGTTTAAATTAATTTAAAATTTACCTGTATTATTTAAATAAATATGATAATTAAAATGTAACTTTAAACACTAATTTTATAGAGAAGTTGAACTATTAATGACAATATAAAGAATAAGCGGTTTTAATAATAAGACATCTATGATAAATATTACTTTAATGGTAAACGTAGATTTTAAGCCAAGACGATCTTGTTTTTGTACGTTTTAATTTTTCATCTAGAGTAGAAAGTAATCGGATAGAGATTACAACCTTTTGTATAGATAACTGATGGAATAAATATTTTTGTTTACTTTTCAAAAACAGTTTTTAAAAATTCCTGTGCTCAATATACACAAACAAATCTTGATTATTTTTACTCTTTTACTATTGAGCTGTACAGAAACTACGGTATTGAGTGTTGTGCCGATGACACTCGAAAAGTATCCGCCGAGATATTTCCTCGTTCATTTTATAGCTATTGTTACGTGAGCATGGTGACGTTATCTGAGGCTTAATTGGTTACCACGCGTCTTGTCTAAGAGCTCGAGGTATTTTTAGGTTGTAGGTAAGAAGTTCCCATGGGGGCATGGGATGTTTCGGACAATCTTTAGACATTCAAAGTGGATATTCTTGTCTATAGAGACATAAACACTACCGCAAGACTACGGCGGATGTCGTCTGATATCTTTGGAATACTGTTAATGTTTTTTCCCTTAATAATGTGCATTGATAGTAAACCTGTAATGGAGTTATTTTAACTACATATTTTGTGATACAACTTAGAAAAGCGTTTTGTTTAATACACTTTCAATAATATTCCAACATTTTCATATCTTTTTCAAAAATAGAGGGGTAAATCGGTTTACGCTTTTCAGCAATGCATATATTTGAATTAGCTTGGATTGTATTATAAATGCTAGTGTTATAATAAATATGAACTCATGCTTAAGAAGTTAATTTACTTTTTCGTTGCTTTTATAACTGACTGAAGTAACACAGCACATGAGAAAAGGATTACATTCGTTCTGTTGCATTCAGAAATTAAGGAAGAATGATAAAATGCATATCGTTTCTCAGTATGGGTACATATGTACTTTCTGTAGTTGATAATGTCTTTTTGTGGTAGTAGTAGTAGTAGTAGTAGTAGTAGTAGTAGTAGTAGTAGTAGTAGTAGTAGTAGTAATAGTAGTAGTAGTATTAGATGTATATTTATTATTATTATTATTATTATTATTATTAAATTCTATATACACATTACAGAAATACGTATTTTATAAATGGGGCATAGACCGTGCATGCTTAAGTATGATGTACAATTTGAACGAGGAACAAATAATAACAAAAATAAGACAATATTATCAATAATAATAATAATAATAATAATAATAATAATAAATAAAATACTGTTTTTAAAATATGAAAACGGTATTTACAGATATATGAATTGGAACATATTAGATATTATTTATAAGTATACTAATTATTGCGTTCTAACCAGAAATAAATTGCTTCTAGTTTCGCGCACTTTGGCTAAGAAAATACCCATATTCAACCAATTAGTGTGGTTTGCAAACAGCTCCCAGCATGCCAATCGACCTCTAATTGCCTTAAAAATGTTTTCCGGGAACCGCGTTTTCTCAGAATGTTTCCAGTGGGTACATTCTGCCAGAATATGTACCCATTCCTCATCCCCTTCACAAAATGGCAGATTCTTTTACCAGAACTATCCTTCGTTTTTTGAACCCTCCAACTTCCCAGTCTAAACCAGGCCATTCCTGATCTCGGCCTTCTCCCTAGAATAAGCATATTCATCTTTTTACCCCAGGTTAATTTAGTTTTATTCAAGAGGCTCAAGGAGAATTTCGAGTTACATTCTACCTCGATTTTCTGCCTGCTAATAGCCTCTAGCCTTGTTCTAATCCTCTTCCATACATTATTGTTATTATTATTATTATTACTATTATTATTATTATTATTATTATTATTATTTGCATTGCCTCGTTGCCATATTGAGACCACACCAATCCCTACGAGTCCTCTTTCCATCTCTGCAGCCCAAAACGTTGTGTTATATTTTGCATCTGGTGTCTACAGCATTTAGCTCGAAGTATTGACTGGTCTCCCTGCATTAGTCTAAGTCAGTATTTCGCCGTTAATGGCTTATTATTAACCGTATATTCATAGCAACCCACCTCCCTGATGACCCCACAGTTTGACGTTCCTTTGGAGAGCCTGAGAATCCTTTTCCAAAAATCGACTTTAATTTTATTTGCATGTTCAGCCCCCCCCCCCCCATTCCCATATTTCACGTCCATATAGTAGAATAGACTTGATCGTACCATTTTACACCCTCTCTAGTGTATCTACTGGTATATCTGAAACGCGAGTCAGAACACGTAGTAACTCATTTAGTTGACCGCGTGCTTTATAATTAATAACAGATAGGTGCTTATACCATTTCCCACTCACATTAAAGGTTGCTCCTAAATAAGAAAAATGTTTAATATTTTGTATTTCTTGTCCACTTTATACCATTTTTCATCTCTGCCATACACGTAGTCATTTTTAAAAGTCTTTGTTTTGGTTTTGTTAACATTTACTACCATACCCCATTTCAGGCAGTAGTCTTCTAGGATGAGCAGGGCAATTTGTAAACAATTTCTTATGTCTTTTTGTAAGTTTACATGGTGAAAATACGAGGAACTATGGCATGTAATGTTAGGAAACACATATGCAGAAATAAACATAAACTCGTTTATAAAGAGAAAGACTAGAAAGTGAAGTACAACAGGACACAGTTTAGTTAACATAATTTTTTTTAAAACATGTGCGAAACTTTTATTCACTGATATTCCGCAATAGACGTGTGAAGTAATTAAAGAAATACAGATAGGAAAGAAAAAAAAATTATGCGAATTATTTTTAACTATATTGTACATTTGTGCATTTTTCCTTTATATAGGTATATTGCAGAAGGTGCCAGTAGGCCTTACCCTCTAATATGCGAATCATTAGATATTGTTAATTACTCTTCAATAGGAAAGCTTTTAAACAGAGTTATGAGTATGTTTTGGTCAACCTATGTGAAGTATACAAACATGTTACTATTTGTTACGAATGCTGCAACTTATGTGGTTAAATCAGAAAAATGTCTTAAGGAACAATATTACAATGTAATAAACATAGCATGTCTGAGCTTTTCTGAGAAACAAGAACGCAAGTTTTTGACGTCAACGGACTTAGAGCTAATGGTCTTAACTCACCATGTCGTCTTTCTGAATTTAAACATCAAATTCTTAGAATGCCTCTTTTCCCATCTCCAGTTGTTAACATAAAACGTGCAAGTAGCAGGAATAACACCTTTCCTTTTGTGAGTAATTTCCTTACAGTCAACTCTACCACCTCAGAAGTCTAACATCCTATTACTATGAAATCCTCCCCAACTCCGTCCTGGTTACTGTGTGCTGTAACAGGCGTATCCTGCAGCTGTTTATAAACAGGACATTGCGCTTTGCTGACTTTTAGCCATACTTTTTTCTAAAGTCTACAATGAGGAGATAATAATGTCGGTGTTGCAATGGAGAACTAAAGCCAAACACTCCTGTCGTCGTAAACTCTGCTTCCCCATATAAGGCAGTTTGTAGCAGCTCTTCCCATTAACTTTCATTCATTCAATCATGACGTGTTGCAAAGTCAGGAAGATATTGTTCAATGTCTCCGGAGGAAGATCTTCGAAGGCCTTTACAAAGATGGTAACACTTTCATCCACTGTGACTTGTTGATGTTGGAGAGACTGTATGGTAAATTTCTCAGTACTTTTCTTTTTCTCTTTGCAAGAGCCATATTTTCTGGCACGAAGCAGATGATCAATGGTCCGCCGCTGATCATCTCTAAAGTTCTTCATTCCTCTCGTTGTTTAAACATTGCGCTCCTCTGGTCTGGAAACTGTACAATAGTATTCCAATTATACTGTGGCATGTAGGCGATTGACCATATGGGGAGAGTTTGTATATTGCAGCATGCTGACGGTTGGTGTTCCAAGTGACGATTGAAGATTTGAACGCGGCGAAAGATTAGTCCTCGGCATGCGCAGAATGGGATGTGTAGTGTTTTGACGGTTTATCGGGGAGTTGGGCACGGAAGGTTGAATAGAGAGGACGTTGCATCATCTGTTCCGGAATGATCATCTACGACGAATAGCTCAAGGTTAGGAAATCACTACCTCTGTTAATAAAAATGTGATAGTTTAATTTAGAAGCGTTCGTATTTTGAAAGATTACTTCGGTCCAATAATTCCTTGTTTTCACTTCCTTATGAGCAGGATGTTTGATATATAATTCAATTTAGCTAGCCTCTTGATAATGAAATGAGTAAAGAATGAGGAATAATTGGGGAATAGCTCTACAGTAGGCCGTGACAATATCAACAAACCTTCACTTTTATGAAATACTCAAGAATACTTAACATTACCCAAAGTTTCAACCATGTTTCATATCTATGACCGTCTCTAGTCGTGCACACCTGGTTCTTCACTCTCGTTTCTAGAACGAGCAAAGTGGTTGAGGAAATGCGACTTTTGTTTTGTGACAGAGGTGGTGTGTGTGTGTGTGTGTAGAAATGTCTATATTTACATGCAAATTTCATTAAAAGTATGAAACAAACTCATTTCAGCAATTACTCTGGAAATGTATCGTAACAAAGAGCAAGTGCAGGAAAACTCTTACTATACCAAGTTTGGAACTTTTAACATAAAGCCTTTACATAGTCGAAAACAAATATTGGCTGTGCACTGGGAATCTTTATTGTGTAGAGTCTCAGGATCCTTCGTAGCTTGAAGATGAGAAGGCAATAAGGTGACAGGTTCTGCCCTATTTGCAATTTGGCACAGGAAGGTCTCTTGTACATCTGACTGCAAACATTTCTCATTACTGTGGAAGATGTAAGTGGAAATACATTAAGCCTCTCTGCTGTCATTAGTATCCAAGGGGGTCCTCTTCACGCCACAGACCTTCCTAACTAGTCCATATATTAGTAGTACACGAAAAGAAAACCAGTTCTGCTGGAATATACTTCTCATATACCTCACTCTCTGGGCACCCTCGAATAAATTATCATAACCTCAAACTGTACGATTTATGATTCTCCAGGCTGTATATCTCTGTGTATATTCATGTACATTTCTGATTCAGTGTTTAGAGTACTTGTACGGTAAAAATGTCAGCTTTGGTTCTCAAACAAACTTTGTTTATTATACAGTCACCATAGTTATCCATGTTTTATGGATGGCGTGAAGGCCTTTCAGAGTTCATAACAATTCTATGGGCCATCTTTTATAAAGCGTCATGATTCATTTTTCTTTTTCTTTTGTATATAGAATATACTGTAATAATCCAACACATTCAATCTTAGTCATGCATAATTTCAAGTTCTGTTTATATTTGTGTTCCTACTGTTAGGCGTTAAACGTTTATTTTGTTATGTTTCCGTTGCGTAATGTCATAAAGTACAGTCTTTAAATGCTGGCTAAACCTCATTTCAGTGTTGTTCTGCTTCGTTAGACATTTTAACCGCATCTTAGTATTTGAAGTTTATCAGTTTGTATTTCAAATGTAATACAATTTATTTTTTAACATTAGAAGTGCCCTTTCATCTCATGGAAAGTACAGTTTGAGCTTAAAACAGCAATTGTGCTTGATGATGCTTTACTTGAGGTTCTAGTTCGAGCGCCACAACTGAGCGGGGTGGTTTAGGTGGTAATGCTTGGGTCTAGCATTCGGGAGGTCCCAGGCTCAAGTCCCCTGCATCTGGCCATTCTGGCCATGATTTTTTTTCGTGTTTTCTCCTGTCAGCCTAAGCGAATGCTGAAATAGAGCTTTCCTTTACACGAATTGTTTGCTCTCCCGTTTAATTCGTTGTTTCTGTTACAGGGTCGAACGTGACAGGGCTAGATGGGCTAGTGGCGGTGTAGCGATCCACAGCGAAACGAGTATGACATCAACGGATCGAGACATGAAGCATCCCAACGCCGCGTCAAACACTCGAAAGAGAAGACAGACATTTCCGCACGACTAATATGAACACGCACAATGCGTTACAATTTTAATGGCCAGAGGTGTATTAATCTGATTCTTTATGTTTTATCTAACGATAACAAACATTATTTCTGTCCATTGTGGAGCTAAAATCTATTTCTTTGCACATGATCTTTTCCAGATCTCCTGGTTGGCTTTGTTTGTGATCTAAAGTTAAGCCGATATTTTATTGCTATGGCAACGACAGAGTGCATATGAAACTAACTTATTGCCTTGCCAGGATTAGCATATAAGCCATCCAGCTTCCACTTCTATGCAGTGTTTAACTGAGCACCCCAGTTGTCATCTAAGTTTATTATTAAAATCGTCTTTAGATGTTGCTTTGATTCATCCTTATGCATTTTTTTTTTTTTTTTTTTTTTTTTTTTTTTACACTTTGTCATCATAGTGCCGTATTTTAAAGATAAAAGCACCAAGTTCTTCATCCTTCTACATCGTTTTTAGATTTTAGTCTTTCTGCTATTCATACCTGCTTCTCTTCCGACGACATAACTATACTTTCGATCACAAGGGACATTTTGAGACACAGTTTCATTCACGCTCCAGTTACTCAGTCGTCAAGAGAAATGTGTTATTCTATCACTCTTTGCCCTTATAAAGAAGTCTGCGAGTTCCTTGGGATAATAAACGTTCAGCTAACAAATGTAACTTGGATCCCTTCTTGAGCCCCACAGAGGGCGGGAGTTAAGCGTTTGTTGTGCAGAAACCTGCTGATGTTTATATCGGAACGCTAGGCACAACTCAAGATTAGCTACACTGTGTGGTTGATGCTAAGCTAACTTCCGAGTTCATGATAAGAATTATTACAATTAATGATAAGAAATTTTGTGCGAGAATTTTGTTTTAACATTACATTCTGGAGGTGATTACTACTGCAATCAACCCATTGTTGTAAATTATTAAAACATCTATATATAACTTCCACAGAACTTCCTGTGAAATGCAGCAACCTTCTGTTCAATTTGTTCTTTCAACTGTTATATACGGACCCCCCCCCCCAAATAGTAATCGAAATGCTTTAGCAACATTTTATTTTTAATGATACGTTTCATACTATTTATCATCCTAGTGGTCATAGCGTCACACTGCTCCCTGTTACTCTGTGTAGAACTGTTTCGATCTTTCCACGAAGTTGTCTAGACTACTAGTTCTTTCAGTATCCTCCCCCCCCCCCAAAATGCACCACATAATGACAAATCAGGGCTTCTGAAGAACATTGAAAATCTGAGTGTCTAGATCGGGAAACACTATTGGAGTTCTGCGCCCATTTCCATGACTAGCATGGGAGGTTGCCCCATCTTGTTGAAGCACTTGCTTATGCATATCAAGGTTTAGCGCACAAATGGTGTCTAGATACTCCTGAAATAGTTTAATAACTTCCCCTTGTACACTTCTGATGTAACGTTAACTCTGTTTCCATGTGCATCTTCAGTGAAGTAAGAACCAACGATGCCCTGGAAAGACACAGCGGTCCACACTATCACTTTCTGCGAATGTAATGATCTCTGTACATATTCATCTGGTTTTTCCCAACCGAGAAAACAAGAACATGGTTATGAAGCAGTATGTCACAGTCGTCAGATTACCACCAATCATGAAGATGCTTAGGATCCTGACACATTGGACATAAAACGTGGTATGAAGTCTGGCTTCTTTAGCTCATAGAATTTCATATATAACATTTTCTTTTATAAGAACTGTGGTGCATACTATATTCAGCTACTTTTTTTTTTTTTTTTTTATTTTTTAGGGGTGCACCTTTACATCATGAATAAGTCACGTAAACCGGGTTTTTGTCTCTCTTTCTTTTTCTCTCTTTTCAAAACTTTGAAATCAGAAAACTAGTAAATGCTTGGACAATGTGTGCAATTGCTTCCATCCTGTTCAAAACACACATTATTGTTGCCAATGTATCTATGTGCTAAGAAATTGTACAGTATATGGCAGAAATGATTGCCTCTACTTTTTCATCTTTAAGGAGAAATATTACACCAAACTAGCTTTATCTGAATAAAGAGGCTTTGATTGCACTTCTTTGAGATTTTTAAATGTCCAATAACGACAATTCGTCCACATATCTGGAGAACAAAAATCCCCATTGTCTTTGGATTCTTTTAACAATAGAAACAGCCTGTTGCAGTCAGTTGACCTTGGCATGCTCAGATAGATCTGTAGAAGGAACTACGCCACATGCAACACTCCTCCCTTACTGAGATGCTGAGAGCTAATGAGTGACGCCTCATTGATCTCTAAGGAATTTGATTTATGGCAGCAACCACCCGCTCACGATTTTTAAGTGTTGTCACAGTACAGGCATATCCTGAACAGAACCAGTTAACCTCCACTTTGTTATTCATCCTAACATGACTTTCCGCGAAGGGTCATTGCGCAATTGGAACTGATGTCGAAAGTTTCATTGCGTTGTCATAGCCAAATTTGTCCTTACAAAGAACTCTTACTGTCGCTACACCTTGTTCACCTCAAATAGCTACCATTTTAATAAAATAAAATTGTCGACTAAATTAATGTACAAGTGCCATGTCCTTAATGGAGACATTCATCAAACCAGATGCTGTACAGTAGATGGCTCATAAATGTGCCCAATCTCGCTACTCCAGCTGCTTGTATTCTGTCCTAAAGTGTTACATTATCAACATTTCTTTTGTCTGGGGGCATATACCTTTTAAACATTTCCGTTAAAAGCTTCACATGGACCTAGACTGCATTCATTACTCCATAAGGAACGTTTTTCTGTAACATCGAATATAAATGGCTTGCTATGAAAATTTGACAGGACATTCTTATCTATCACATTCCTTTTCATCAGTTACTCTCCATCGTGTTGTAAAATGCAGCATTATGATGGTAGATATGTAAAAATGTAGTGGAAGACGCATTTAAGGATAACAAATGGAAGCAACGTGAAACGTGGAACTATAAATCACTCAACAATTCACCTTGAACATTGGCGGAGATGGTCGTGCGCAGCCTCACGCATGAGAGACCAACTCGTTTTCTGTCTAGCTATCTGCTCTTCTTTAACAAACGAAGACACTGATTATTATTCACGATGCAGATAGGGCTGCAAGAAACATTTTTATTCTTTCAGTAGTTTTTAGGGTCTGTACACATTTCTTACTTTACACATTATTTTTCTCTTTTCTTTCTTTCTTTTTTTTTTTTTAATCGCCAACTCTTATCGAGCGGCCGAGGTCGTTAAGATACGGGACTTGTGAACGGAAGTTCTGGGATTCAATTTTGTTTAGGACCATCCTCCCTGACTGAGGTTTTTGCAGGTTTTCTTCAGTTCACGCCAATGGAAATGTCAAGGAAGTACTCTAAACTTAAACCTGAGCATTTCCTTTCCAAATAAATTCCGTCCCCAATTTCTCATTGCATCTATGCACCACCACTGTCCACCGCCTACAATTCCTCAGAAATGTAAAGGGCGTCTTCTTCTTCTTCTTCTTCTTCTTCTTCTTCTTCTTCTTCTTCTTCTTCTTCTTCTTTTACAAGGCACAGGTCTGTCAATCTGTCCCGTCCTCATTTAAACATATCACTGCATCTTGTTCTTGGTCTTCTTACTTGGCAATATACTCTAGGTTTATAATTAATAAACTGTTTGGTATCCCTTCCTCTTTCATCCTTAATATATGCAGGTACCAATTATTATTTTGCATTCATTTTTATTTAACAATTTTCGGATTTCTTCATTCCTTTATCTAGAAGAGTAAACCCAGCTACTACTATTAAAAATCTCACCCCTGCGGTTTCTATTCTTTTCCTGCATGTCCTATTCATAGTCCAGTTTTCACTTACATATATTGCCATTATTACTTTATTTATTGTCATTACTTTATAGAACTTCATTTGTGTTGCTTTTGACGTCTTGTCTTTAATGTTCTCCTTATTGTTCCATTTATTTGTCTTAATTTATTTAGTTTTATATTCATACTTTCATTTTTACTGTATTAAAAACTCGGATAATTAAAATTACAGATTTGTTCCATTATTTCTTCATTAATCACTATCTTACATGGTTATTTTCTTTAAAAGCCATTGCTTTTGTCATGTTGTTGAAATATTTAAATTATAAATCTCCATAATATCTTTCAGGCTATTAACACCTATCTGTAGACCATCTTCCTTTTCGTCAAAAATAACCTGATAGTCAGCAAACAAAATTGTTTTAAACTTAGGTCTTTTAATTTGAATAACACCTGTAGAATAGTTTTTCCACTCTTTAAGTGCATTGTATATTCTATATAATATTGATTTGATTCCTTGATTTATTCCTTCGACATTAAACACTATTTAAGGAATCATCAGCTGAATAGAAACTGCCACGGTTCGTTAACGCACGGTCTCGTGAACGGGAGGCCTAGGGTTCGATTCCCGCCAGGACCGTACTCTCAGAATTTTTTTTTTTTTTTGAAGTTTTCCCCAGTCCTCATAAATGACTAAACGGCATGCAGTCTAAGGTTATGCCTGCAAAAAGTTTCCTTCCTTTAAAAAAATATCCCTTCCCAATTATTTCATCTCGTGTATCAGAAGTGTACACTGCCTGTGATGATTCAGCAGTTATAACGGCTGTTCACTATTCTTGGATGGGAGAGTCCGGCCTCATGTTTCACGCCACGTCAGAGGTTTTAAATCTATCAGTAAAGAGATCCGGATATCGTTTAGTAAATTATATACCCAATTGATCTATACCTTAGGATTTTTTCTTTTCTTTTTACTTTTTCTAGTTTCGTATTTACTTTGTCTCTTCTAAAATATTTAATTTTTGCTGTTATTATATTATTTAAATTCCTTTTCCTTATAGTCCGTGTTTAGCAACAATATATAAAACTGGAACCACATTCTCTTGTATAATTTTAGATTTATTTATTTTCAAATTTTTGCTTTTTAATGCACTTGTAATTATTTTATAAATATATTAAATTTATTTTGTTTATTTTTATTTCTTCCCCCCTTTAAAGGCACGTTTAAAATTTACGTTGTTTATTTTTATTTCTTCGTCCTTATTAAATGTTGCATTAAAACCAAATAAAGTAATATGTTCAACCTGTTCTAGTACTTTATTTCTACTTATATGCCTTCCTCGACTAGCCATACCCTTTGGTTTTTCACTTGATATTAGATCATAATTTTGAGATAATTTTTATATTTCATTTTCACTTTCTTAATTTATTATGCAATTTGCAAAAATGTTTTATTTTTATTTTATATCTTTGGGATGGTATTTCTTCTTCGGAGAGTACAGTTTAATTAGATGGTAAATAGCAGCGGAGACAAACTATATCCTTGTCTTAAGCCATATCAATAATCACATCTTTGATTTTATTGCCATTTTTTCAAAATAATACATGATCTAGTCCTGGCTCAGTAATGCCAATTTAGAGCATTTGCCTCCAAAACTAAGAGTATTTCTAACTCTGAAATAGAATCTATAAAGGATGTAAATCTTTTGACGTAAGAAAAATTTAAATAAAAAACTAGGAATGTACTTCAACGGCTAAATTTCTAATTTCAATAATGGGAAAGTTATATAGAAACATAAAGAATACGATATAGAAACACGTTTTGTTTATATATTTCACCAAAACATTTGATAAACTAAATATAACATTCTTAATTGGAATATTGATTTAATGAAGAGAGATACACCAATTCACCATATTGAAGTAATTAAAAGTATGTACAAAAACAAAAAAGGTTACTTCTTTAGAACTAATTCAAATGCAGCGGATAAATCATTGGCAAGGTTGAAGCGTATCATCAATATTATTCAACATATGTATAGATGAAATGATTCGACAGTGGATAAACAATTTTACACATTATTCACATAACTTAAATAATAAGAACTATATAATGGCAATGGCGTTTGCTGATGATCAAGTAAGTGTCTTAAATATTTGTTATATAAAATATGGACTCTATATAATATGAAAATATCTGATGAAAAAAAATCTAAGGCTTTTCGAAGCAAAACTAAGTTCATCTAAACTGGCGAAAATAAAACAACTGAACAGCTTTCTCAGAATAACAAGATATATTTTGAAAATATTGACCAGAAAGATTGAATTATATGGATGAGAGTCCTTTGTGATAAAGTTTGATAAAAAATTGCTACACTTTTACAAAGCATTTATCTGTAGTATCTGTCCCTTGAAATATGAGTAAAGACCGGACTTATGACAAAATTCCTCCTTTATTGGTGACCTTCATAAAAGATTTAAGTGTATAGAAATTATATTTATGAACTATGAAACAATTTTGTACTAAATTGCCTATTTCTGACTTTTTGTGATTATTTTTTTATTTTTGCAAATTTTCTGCTGTTGCAGTTTATTGAAGGGATTAAGAAATCATCATTTATTCTATCGCGGCTGTTGTGGAGAATGTTTTGCTGCCGTTTCGTTTTATAAAAGAAATGCGCTAACAATGTGTTCGAGTTTAAGTCGGTCCCTACCTGATAGAGATGCAGATTTAAAGCAATGTTGAGGAATTACTGCCAGTAGTCTTTGTTACCCGATAAAGAAATAACATTTCACATTTCACAATATGCTGATAATATACAAATAATAGTTGTTCAGTAAATGCCTTGCAGTTAGATTTCCGTTCACAATTCACCATGCATTTAAGTATCATATTGAACAAATAAATGCAATAAAGTAATGTCTGGCAATGCAGATCTGCAAGCTTTTCAGTGGTAAGCGTGGACCCGTTGACCATTGCTCCAATTACACAGTTGAACGTTCTTTTCCCGTTCTGAAAAATACAATGTTCTGATAAAGGAAGCATTTTCAATGTTGATAATTTTAAGAAACGCATGGTAGTTATGTATAACACATAATAAACAGCATTGAGTGTAGTATTTTGTTACTTTTCTTTGTAAATAATTTTTGTTTACAAATATAAATATATGTTTACTGCCTATATTACATATTTTAAGTGCTTTTTCATCCTCTTCTATCTATTTTATTACCCGAATATTCGATCTTTATCATGAGACAGAAAGATAGATTAAGATTACAAGCAAATTAAATAACATTTTACAAGCACGTTGCAGGTTACGCAAAAGAAATGAATACATCCGCTCAGAGATAATTTTTTTAATAAATAGAATATATTTGATTTCCAGCTTTCTGGAAAGGATGAACACCACCAGACTCCCACACAGACTTTGGAAATATCCCCCTACCATATGGGCAGAAGGGTTTTTTGGAATTCCTTCTCAACGCTGGACAGTTGCACCAGGCAGAAATATCTAATAGCTAAAGACTGGTGCTGCTGCTGATGATTTGTTGATTTTTAAGAACATCTCAGATCATTAGCGTTCCATTCAATTCAGGGCGTGAAATGGCCGATAAATTTTGCTCAGAGGCCCCTTCTTCCAGGCTTGAGGTTCTTTTTCGTGCCGTAAATGTATTACACGGGACCCACGGCTTTACTTCCCTTCCGAAGGAAGCCATATTTAGGATTTTTAAATCCGAAAAAATACATCGACCCTGGCCGGGTTTGAACCCGCGATCTTGGGTCTACGGGGCAAGTATGGTTACCACTACTCCACCAGGGCCGACAATGAGGACGAAGATCAAGGTGATGATTGAAGTACTTTTTAATTTCAAATAACGGCTATATTTGGAGGATATTTTCTCAAGCTATATGTGCAATGGAGTATTTCAATCATTAACCTTATTCGCAAATATATATGAGGAACAAACGTCGTCAACAAACTTTAGGAACAATCTAATTTTATTACTTAATGGAAACCTCCTGTCTGAATTTAAACTTAAAAACATTGTATTTTAGTGGCTTAGAGAACTCGAAGCCGTTTACTGCATTTGGAACACTTCAACGCTTGTTTCATATCACACATCTTGAAAGCGGCTTTCCTAGTGTGTCCGCGCGACGAAGTCTTCAAAACAGACGGACACAATAAAAAATATGGCCCTGAACGTACTAGAGTCAAAACAGATACTGCATTACTCTGAAAAAGTTTGGTTAAGATTGCATGAATGTGCTTATCAGTGAAAAATCACTTCAATTAATTTCGTGCAAAATATGCACTCCAAGACCGACCTTGCAACCAAGTTGTTCCACTTGAACCTTGAAGCTTCGGAAGTTTAAGATATATCTAGTGTCTGGCCTCAGTGTAAAGCGATTGTAACGTCACTCAGAATGATTTCCAACAACTGCGCTAATTCCAAAAACGTTAATGAAAAGGTTCAAGGAGAAAAGTGCAAATGGGACGAAATTTGAAGGACAGTAGTAAATGAAAGTGTGGTTCACCTTCTCAATTATAGATATTTCTTTTTGATCCCATTCAGCTCAAGATGGACCCTAAGTACGTTCAAGGGAAGTAAGTTGCCATGATCTCTCTGACGTCACTATGTCTTTTGAGCTCTAGCTCTAGCTGAAAGGATATTGGTATAAAAATTAAAATTTGTTCATATTAGATTAGTATTCAATCGCGCACATTCAAATATAATTTCCAGAATGTGTCGAAGTTCTTTAGAAAATAAATTCGGATTTATACTTTTTCGCGAAAGTTTCATTACTTTCAATGCATCTGGAAACTGAAAACTAGTGCTTTCTTACTATTGATTACTGTCGATATGCATAATTTTTCATTAAATAGGGACAATACTTCCTGTCTCGCTTATATGAAACTAGTAGGCTTAGATACACATTTCTTGAGCTGGTAAATAATTGTAAATATTGTCAAGATTTTTGTTTCTTTTACTGAAACACCAAATTCTATTATATCTAAATTATGGTGGCTAAAATATGCACTCGCTTGGATATTCTGGCAAGAGAATTTTAAAATGATAGTTCTTGTTTCACTATATCACATTATGTATTTTACTAATTCCTTCCACGTTATCAAAGAGTAAGTGTTAACATTTACTACTTGCCGGGTTTTACAATATCAAGTTCAGCTGTGTATGCTTCTGGGCTGCGGGAAAAATGTGACAAACGACATGTTCTACCAATTTGGTAGTTTAGAACCTCAAGCCTGAAAGAAGAGGCCTCTGAGCAAAATTTGTCGGCCGTTTAACGCCCTGAATAGAATGGGACGCTGATGACCTGCGATGTTAAAGAGCGTCCTTAAATAAACAAATAAAAAAAATTGGTAGTCTATCCGCAACTCTTGTCTAGCGTCCCCCACGACTTGTTATATAGTAGACAGAACTCCCCAATCAGATTAAAACACTAGACTTGCCTCTGGAAATTTCTGACAGGCAAATGCCACAAATGGTCATCCAACAAAAAACAAAACACCACAACATCCCAAACAATGCATATGCCACAATATTATTTGCATAGTTCAAGGCAAAAAGACTGATATATACAAAATTATAATAAAACAGCCTGATATTTTTGTAATTATATGATTATTAGGTTATGAGAAAAGTTTACCAAACAGTACAATATCTAAATGACAAAAACAAAAAGGATAATATTTATAAAACTATAATCCAGTATCTGATAAAACGACGTTCTTAATATTATATACTGTATCGGCAATATTATATTACATCCAGTCGCTCCTATTCTGCGAGTCAATAATCATAGGAAGGGGGAAAATTTTGAAGTTAAGACATTTTTACATTAATTGGCCCCAAACCGAAAGAAACTCTATGTATATATTTATATAAAGTTGATCTAAACATAGAATGTCATAAGAGTTCACTAGCCCATTTTTTAAAAATTTATATACAAACAATAGATAACATCTCAACTATTTATTTGGCACAATGAAAAAGAAATATTAAAAAAAAAAAAATTCCCGCAAACGAAACTTTGTCGAAAATATAAATGAACACTCCTAGTATCGAAAATATTTGTTTTATAACATTTATTATCAAAAAGCGTTAGTGTTGCAATGTGAACAGTTATCTAAGGTATTTCCTGCAAGAAAACAAGATATTCGGAGAGAAAAACACTCCATTTTCATAGTGAAGATATTCTAAGAACATATCCCGCCTGGGGAAGATGTTCTTAAATTGAGATAACAGTACTGCATGTTACATAAAAAGCCCTTATTTTTCCAACATGACCACAAATTCATAGGTAGTAATAGGTTAGATAATAATTAGATGCAGGGCATGAATGTATGCATATACAACTCAAACGAATCTACATATTCTAACAGCCACGTGTCCTT
This sequence comes from Metallyticus violacea, assembly GCA_030762175.1. Taxonomy (NCBI): domain Eukaryota; kingdom Metazoa; phylum Arthropoda; class Insecta; order Mantodea; family Metallyticidae; genus Metallyticus; species Metallyticus violacea. The sequence continues at coordinate 51,903,127 of CM060840.1, read as the reverse complement.
TATGACTATGTTCCACAGAGTATGTTTGTAAATTTCAATAATTCTTTCTGTATGGCCACAATATCATTTATGTATTTATAATATCAACTATGTCTCATTTTTTGACATTGGCATAATTGGTCATTTTTCCTCAGTGTCTTTTTCTTGTCACGTAGTTAGATAGTTTATCATGCTTTATGCTGCTGCCTACAATTAATGCAGAATGTATACATCAAAATAAAAAAAAAATACGAAAACTAATAAGTTTCTGTAAAGAACTAGGTAGTTTTTAAAATATCCTGACTTTGTACTATTAAGAAATTCTTGCAAAATGCAAATTTAATTTGCAATTTGGTTCTTACTGGGAGCTTACCTACTATCCTAGTACTTATTATTTGTTTATTAGAGTGCACTGGGGTTCCAGGATTGATTTAGAACGATGTTAATAAAACTTGGAAACCCTAAGCACACAGTTCAGATGTTAAGTGATTATAGCCCTTGCGGTCGGCACCCAAACACACAATTTTACACCTCAAACAAAGTGTTAAAACCGAAGTCTATAGAAGTGCTAGAAATGAAGTCAGAGTAAGACGTAAATATTTTACTTAATAATAACTCTTTATAAATTACTCTGTAGAGTAAATATGAAGAGAAAGCAGATATTGCCTAACATAATTATTTTATGTGTTTTGTATCTAGAATAATAATATACGTATGCGTACGTGATATAGCTTTTCCACGTACGTCGGTCCTGGTGGTCTAGTGGTAACCACAATTACCTCGTAGACCGAAGATCGCGGGTTCAATCCTGATCAGGTCGATAGATTTTTTCGGGCGTAAAAATCCGAAGTACGGCTTCCTACGGAAAGTAAGTAAAGCCGTGGGTTCCATGTGGTAGATTTACGGCAGGTAAAAGTACTTCAAGCCTGAAAGAATAAGTCCCTGAGCAAAATTTATCGGCTGTTTCACGCCTTGAATTGAATGGAACGTTGATGACCTGAGATGTTAAAAGAGCGTTTGTAAATAAATCCAAAAAACAATTTTATCATATACAGTGGTATATACATTTATAAATTTAATAATGTTAATTATAACTGTTAATTTTGTTCAGTTGAAATTTTAAGATTATTTTGTTAAAGCATACTCATTACAAGTTTGTTATATTAGGCTCTAACTTAAAACTATTGAAAGTTATTTTTTATTTTAATACGGTTACCAATGTTAAAACAATTTTTAGTATATATTATCTAAAATAGGATTAGTGTAAATAAAGAACACCCTAAAACTGTGTCTATTCAAAAAACATAAAACTAATACATTAAAAATAAAATTATCACAGTTTTTTTTTTAAAACATCGATCTTTTATAGCAGTAGTAATGGGATTTTACTATGGCAGGTTTAAAGTACACAGCTATAAATATAAATGTTGTATGGGATTTACAGCTATATATGCTAATACCGTTCTTTTAACAATAATATATATAATTGTATATTTGGCAATTGAAGAACTATAATGTTTCGAAATATAGCGATTATAAGTATGACTTTCTCTTAGTATTTTATACTTTTCTGCTTTTATAATTACTGTTAATTTGTTACATTGTTAATAGTGTTGCTTTATTTTTCTTTTATATTATATATAAAACGCATAACGTTAATTGCTATCATATATGTGTGTGTGTGTGTGTGCGTGCGTGCGCGTACAGCCTACATACATGTCGATATACTTACATCACATATTTTTAGGAATAATATTATATACATATATACCAACATGAATAGAACCCTTCTTCCCTTTATTCACCCCTTCCCCAACTCCCCTCTCTTCTCTTTAGCCATTAACCTTCTTTGTTGAATCTTCGCTAAAAATAACATTTTATATCTCAGAACTAACTTTTTGCACTTGTAGCCCGACCCTCTTGTTTCCAAGTTGCGATATTTCTAAACTTGCCATCAGCAACTGAACTTATTAACGAATGGTAGATAATATTCAGTTAAGAACTCGCGGTAATCATGCTGATATTTTTAAGCGGTGCTACAGCATTCCAGCCAGTTGGTGTTTATCAGTAGCCCCTCCCAGGAGAGCTGTGTTGCTTCAAGTGAATAGACATTTTTGTTCAATATCGGCGTCTATCATTGTGATTTATGCGAACATTATCGTTTCTGTTCTGGTTCAGCTGTCAAATCTTTAACCGTCCAATGTCAATGTAACTCAGACTGGTGTTCATATGTTTTCATTCAAGTCTATAATCTCCAGCCAAGTTTCTCGCGTGACTAACACAGCCTCCTTCCCCCTCCCATTTGATATGCTTCGTTATATTCCAATACTGTCTCAAGGGCGAGATAGTTTTGTGCTCTTGGTTTGGTTACTGGAAATAAAAAAAAAAAAAAAAACCCGAATGCAGTTACCAGTCAATAATTTCTTCTGCAACTGCTGAGAGAGTGTTAAGAGCTTTCTTTCTTTTGAGAGATGTCGGTACACGCTCTTTAGATTAACATTTAATTGCATTGCATGCTACTTTAGTAGCTGTGAACTGTCAAATTACAGGCGGAGATCTGTCTTTTGCTATTCGATCCCTGGAGACAGTAGAGTAACTCAATGCTTGCTTTGCCTGTGCTGTCTAAATAGACCTCAAAGTAGCTGTTAAGAGTTTTATCTAATACAGCAGTTCGTTTTATTCCCTCTATATGTCTTTCGCTGTAGTGAACCCCAAAAATTTAATTTAAAATTTCATCCTACATTTATCTTTTAAATTCATCATTGGGTTATAATATTTAAATATATAAACAAACAAATACATACGTATATATTTTTTTCAATATTTGACTTTTTACTGTATATATACTTACACAAAGTAATAATAATAATAATAATAATAATAATAATAATAATAATAATGTTATAATTACAATATAATCGTACTATCGCATTATTGATATTAATAATAGTTTAAACAGAGACTCCTACATTTTTCAACTAATGCTGGAAAAATAAGAAAATATCATTGAGGAAACCTTGCTATGATGTATCCTTTTTTCAACAAGGGAGAACGCAATAAATGTGGCAACTACAGAGAAATATGTTTACTATATGTAACCTAAAAATATATTGAAAAGTTATTACGAGCAGATTAAGAAATATAGCTGGATTTTTGATATTGGAAGAACAAAATGAAAGATCTTGTATACATATCAACTTACTTCTAAAATAAATATCAGGTAAACTTCGCGAATATAATAAAGAAGCACTTATGCTGTTTACAAACTGCATAAAAACGTCTGACTCTCTGGATGGAAGTATTCCTTAATATTCTCAAACATAAAGGAATATATTATATTTTGATAAAAATAATTCTGAGTATATATGAAGAATCAAATTTATGTATGCACAGTAATATAGTTTCACTTGCGGACCGGCAGAGCGCAGTTGGGCACTAGGAGAAACCAGTCGTTTAGGCCATTTAATGCATGTGTAGGTAGCAGCTTGTAGTTAATTTGAGGGATAGTTTGTTAGCGTAGCGAGTAGATGTGTGTGCGTCTTGCTCGGGGGTTTCATTGTGTATAAATTGTGTTAATTGTTCTTCGTTAGTTATGCCACTATATAATATAATCTGGAAGAACGGGTTTTATATATAATGTGAAAATGAATTCTTGCAGGGAAGGGATACGGCAATTCGCAAGAAAATATCCCGGTAATTGTGTCCCTGTTCACCAGTTTATTGAAAAGTTGCGAGAGACATGATTTTTCATTGACAAGAAACGTTTTCGAACCGTTAGATGAAACACAGGAATTTCCTATGCAGATGTCGGCAATATATTGGAGCTGAAGGCCATCATTTTCGACATCTCAGGTTAGTACTTATTATTATAAGTTTTAAATTTAGCATCATGTTATGCTTCACTAAAAATATAAGTATTAAAATAAAAATACTAAATTCACACGCGGAGGCTCTATCTCCCCTTTTCCAGATGCGGTGGCATCTCCTGTAAGCGCCGAGCTCAGGCGGCCCTTAGCTCAAATAACCTCATTGTACATATTTGGAAATGAAAATAAAGAAGAATTGGTAGACCACGGTTTGAGTCAAGACTGCAGTTTACCCCCTATTTTCTAAATGTATATATGGATGAAGTTCTAAGGGAATGAAAAGCTAAAATAAATAATTATATTTTTGCGTGGGGAGGACAAACAATTTATAATTATACCGAACCAATGAGCTAAAAATGTAATGGAAACGAACAGACCTTAAAATATCAACATCAAAGACAAAACTCAAGGATTCTAAAAGAGCATAATTATGTAATAAGATCTAAGATAATTAATTTTAATAATATTGCTATTGGAAAAATGCATTATTTCATTTTTATAGGATGTAGATATGTTATCACGGCGAAGTTGATATTGATAACAAAATAGAGATAATCAAATGAGAAGAATTCTCGCAGGGAAAGTAAGGAAAGAAACAATAATGGGACTATACAGGATGATTGTTGTAGCAGCTGCATGTACAAAAGTGAAACTTGGACCATAATGAAAAAAGACATGTATCCAAATTACAAGCTGTTGAAATAAGATTTCTAAGATCAATGCATGATGGATAGGAAGAGGAATATAGAATTGGAAAAGAAGATGGTGTTAACAATTTGGTAAGGAGGTAGAGGAATACAGAAGTTCCCGGATAAGGCAAGTAAACGTATGAATGATGATAGTATTGCTAAACAGATAATAACATTCTGTCTGAAATTTTAGCGGTTATTCTACATGTTTTGTCGTCAGTCCACTACTGTACTCAATTGATGTGGCACTCACTTTGCAACATTTTCCGCATGTTCAGGTCCTTACGTAAAATGCGTTATATTATTTTTTTTTTGCCGGAATTCCTTTTTGCTCTTCTAATTCCACAGGTGTCCAGTGCTTATCATGCATAAGCATTGTTTCACCACCATCAACCATCCTTATTCGGGGACACAAGACTCCCACTGCGTGGCAGATCGGCTGTCGACATTCTGTTCCATTTGAAGGCTTCTGTCCCCTCGCCACTGTTCGATAGGGCAGGGTATGCGCACCCATTGCTTACCGTAGCTTTGGGTGGCATTCTTGAGCATTCCTGCAGCGGAGAAATGCTATTTTCACATACGCACGTTGCTCATTCGTGACCTCCATTCCTGACCACTGTCTTTCACCAACTGAACTTCGGAGCGTACTGAGACACGCAGCTCTGCTCATATACGCCATCTGGTGGTTTAATTCGAAAGTACACCCCACACACTTTCAATCGTATATTTTAGATTGTTCATACTGTTCCTTGTTCGCGAAAAAAGAAAATAGTTGGCATGACTTATGACATCCCTCATATGTCAATGATTCAGTTGTATGTTCAGAAAATGTTTCTTCGACTTTACTCTTGTCAATAGTAATGCTAATGTTCACTGAAACTTAAACATTTGCATTTTAATGTTCACATGTGTTTTTTCTTATTATTATCTTAATGTAAGGCCTCTCAGCCATGGCCTTAATATGTGAACCCCAATTTGCATTTGCTGTTAATTTATATGATCAGTGATGCATTCTACCAATTCTGTAAGAACCATCTGTTAGAAAAATAGCTATACATGCAGAATATAACTACAATTGATTGCTTAGTGCTTAAAAACTTAAAATGAAATTCTTCTAACATGAAAAAGCCGAACTTTATTCTTTTATTTAGGAACAATGATAGCCAAAACTGTAAAACAAAATAAAAATAAGTACGAAAATTATTCACAATAAATACAAGGGCTATGCAATCTACTTCCCTGCTACGGTTCAGTATTCTCTGTCGGTACATAGCAATGTATGAACGATTTACCATTAACAAGCTGCAGAACGTCACAGTTGAGTGCTCGGAGGTACAATGAACTGAAATGTTTCCTACCTCGTCCCACTATAATAACCTCGATGCACCAAACCGAGTATTTATTAAATAATTTTCGCTAAATTGCAGATTTACAAAGATATTAGTCTTCAAAATGACGAGCAAAACAAATCAACATCAACAACAAAATTCTGCACGCTATATACGACAGGCGAACTACATGATACAATTATTCATCCTAAGTTTTTAAAGCCTGAAGCATTAAACCCTAAGGTGCTATAACACCTGCCAAGGCAAAGAAACTCGCCTGAGGTAACAGCAGTTGTCCTGGACAAAGAAACTGGAGAAATACAAAATACGTACTATTAATTCAGTTCGTTTTCTGCGGATCGAGGCATTCCAGGAAAAACGTCCCCCCCCCCTTCCCCAACTCCTGCTTTCAGTTTCGGGCAATGTAGTTTGACTTCTTTTGTATTCATTAAAACAGCTTTGCCATCCGCTGAAAGTTCTATGTGGGAAGAAAAGAAAAGGAAAAAAAAAAAAAAAAACTTGCAATGGTGACATTTTACATCAGGGTTGAAGACATTCAGTCTATAATTCACCGACGCAGTTTTTGTTATATGATCTACCCCTTACTAGTATAACGTGAAAGTTATACTATTTTGTATTTCTTGTTTAAAAATTTCTTTTCCCCTTTAAATTTCTTATATTCATGACACGCTCCATGACAATTTTACTGCGTTTATATACATGCTCATTCTTTGCGTTTCCTTTCTTTTATTCTTGTTTGTTTCCAAGCTAGGTTACAATTGGCTATCATCGTTTACAGTACGAAAGAATGAATGAATGGTGTTTAACGCCCGTTTTTTGCTACAGAGGCACCACAGGTGATGGACACTGATGATACACGAGATGAAATGATATATTGGGAAAGGATTTTTTTAAGGAAGGAATCGTTCCAGGCCTAAGTTTAGGGTACCTCCCCAGCATTTGCCATTTATGAGGACTGAGGAAAACCTGAAAAACCTCAGTCAGGGAGGACGGTCCTGGCGGGATTCGAACCCAGACCTCCCGATCACGAGTCCGCGTCTTAACGACCTCGGCCACCCGTGGCTGTAGGTACGAAAGAAGAGAAACATTCCGTAACTCGATCGAGATCGGCGCGCGGCATTACGTCATTTCTGCTGCCGTCAGAGATGCTCTTCATTAAATGGCTGCACCATAAAAGTTTTATGTTAAAAATCATCCCAATTTGAAAGTATGTATGAATGTTAAGACATGCCAATCTTAATGTTTGCTGTTTTTAGAATATTTGACATATATTTAACATCTTCATTACGGACATCTTAACAAATTCAAAGTAGTTTACTGCAATAAATAACTATAATTAATTTAAACACATACATTTTTATGGGCGAATCACTTGGAAACCTGATAAGTTACGTTAATAATCTTTAGTAAGTAGAAAAGAATCAAATGCGTCTTAGATCAATGAAAACAAATAAATGGAATTTGCTGTTATTTCAGAAGATGGTTCAATATTTTTATTAAAATTTCTCTAGGTATTACCTATTTTGCAAAATAGCATTTAATTAATGTATCTTCATTGTGCTATTCTTGTAGGCATTCATTTATTTCCCATCGAAATATTAAAATTTCTTCCTCTTTTATTATCTGCCATGCAACATGGTGTGATGAGCAAACTAGTTGGCCATTAGCTCAAGCAAATCGTATGTTCATGAAATCAGGGTGTGGCGACTTCATTACTTCGTCTCTCTTCTATTCTAAAATGTAAGGGCTGGAGACTTCTTCGTAACCTACAAATGACCCATGTAGAATACATCTTTAAAATATTTACTGTGAAGTTTTAATATATTATTATATTGGCTTTGGGTTCCTTGTTATAAACTTGCTCGGCAAGGAAAGTGCATATATAAACCAAGGTATTAAGCGGTTATTCAGGCACGCCATTAAAGTCTTTTCTTCTTTGTTAAATTAGGAGATTTTATGATACGCTTATAATTTAAGATTTACCGATGATATGTTTAATCATTATGTGGCAAATTCTAAAAACATATTAAGATTAAAAGCTTAAAATTTAAACATTCAAGTTTTTTAATTGAATAATTTAATCGTTTCATAATGGTTTCAATGATGTGTTGCTGACTTACCTTTACATTAATTGCATATAAAAGTTATATAATAGTTTATGTTATTATAAAATCAACTTTCTCTACATGTATAATTTTTTTATTTATTGTTAACAAATTATATTCGTTCTTTCATTGTTATAATTTGTAAATTACTTTTTTTCCTCCCTCACTGCACAATTACATTTCCATGGCCATATTCTGCGGTTTTCTCCAGAATGTTTCCAAAGTTTAAAACTTATCAGACTGGAGGGTGTCCAACTCCAATAGTTTTATTTGGAACATGGTACATTATTATAAAATTAATTATGTAGTTTCAGAGTTTACACATCTCTAAACTGAGTCGATTTTTTTGCCCACCAAACATGTCCTTCGTAGAATGTTCTCTGCAGCAGCCAGTATATATTCATATAATACTGCATAGGCTAGTAATTTACAAATATCTCTTTACGATTCCATCCACAAGATAATTACAACTTCATCTGGACAAATTACATTTATAAACAAGGAACTTTAATTGCCAAGTCTAATTTTTTCATTAAAGTGAACATGGTCACTTAAAACAACTATAGTTTCCTTTAATTTGTAGCTTACTTAAGCCCTTTCTGCTCCTATATTTGTCTTGAACCTACCTGGGTCTTTCCTATTCTTTCCAGGAAAGAGACTGGTATTCTCTTCAGGAAAAGTTCGCTACCTCTGCTCTGTTCTCGAACCCCCCATGAATTATTAATCATTTACTTGATAACGGTCTTGCCTGAAGCTGAATTTTTACATGATACTCAAGTGTTCCAATGTCTGTAGTGAACGATGTTTGTATCGACAGGATGGAATTCAGATACTGGAAATGCAATCTGCTATTAGAGTCTTCAAATGATGAATTTGAACTATTCGTTTATTTTGCCATGACTCGAAAATTGCAAGTAGCACTTTAAAGAATAACATTTTCATTCCACAGTTATAGGTTCATAACAGACGGTGGATAAACCAGGGTAGAAATCCTACAATTTGTACAATTTTCGTTGAGGGATTTTATACAAAGAATTCTGCAAGTATCTTATAAGCCTACTTACAGTTCCAATTTGCAGTAGCTCCACATGCTTTCCATAACACTACAATTCTGGGAATATTTTCTCCCCTAGAAGCTTTAACCCTTACTAAGAAAACTATTTCATACTTTAAAACGTTCTACCTTCCAGTCTTTTAACCACCACAACAAAAATAAACGTTGGGATGAAAATAAATTTATAATTATATTATTTAAGACGAATATAGGTTTACCAATGATTGTCTTCGTATGTTCTGCACCTCAGGAATACCATCATCCACTAGCGGCGTTACCAATTTTATCCAAACTATTTACAGTATTCCTGGTTACTCCTGTAGGTATCTTAATGTCGTTTCACAATATGTTGAGTATACGATGGGCATGAAGTACACGTTCCTCCTCTCCAGCACGCGGTGTCAACAGCTGACTTAAGCTAGCAAACATATTGTTTACATCGTTTTCACAAAGCAGATAACCCTTCACGCATAGCTCCAATTTTCTGTATCAAATGCTTAAAATATAACTTGTGTATAATTACGAACGCTTCCTACACTTCACCCTCCCTGCATGTTGTAGCTAGGTTACTGTTGGAATAGTCCTCTTAATCCCCTTCCTCCCCTACATGGTGAGTCTTTCTGGCTGAATCAGTAGGCACCTTTGTTTCCAAATATTTTTCATTTTCTGGACTTTCTCTTATTACGGCATTCATCCTAACTAATGTGTGTATTCGAACAAAACATCTAATCGGAAATTCTTCCATTTCGGTATATTTAGTTGTTGGTTTATAAATAAGAAACTTCATTATATTAGAACATTTATTTAAGTCACTTCTATGAAAACTGGCGAAGACGACAGAGTGAAGCTTCTGTTTTGGTTTATTTAACTTTCCCCTTGAAAGCGATGAAAGCCAAATTTGCTCTGCAGCAATGTGATTTGCATGTGTCCCAAACCGTTTCATCCGGTTTTGATTTTTGTTTTAATTGCTATGTTATATAGTCTGCCAGCATTTCTAATAGTTGTAAATTTTGAAAATTTACAATTTGGTTCTTATGAACAATCTACTTGCTCAAAGAGTTTGTAGGTACATGAAAACAACTCGTCTTGCTCATATGCTCATTGGTCTCTTCCCAAACTTCTTTCTTCTTGCCTATTAATCACCTTCTTTGCTGAACATTCTTGCAATCAAAGTAGTGCTAGTTTATTGTGCATAATTCTCAGATCTTTAGTGCTAAGTTAATTTCTATGTAAGTACTTCTTATTTCTTCTAAAAAGAGAATGTATTACTCTTATTATATTTGCAACTCTGTTTCGAAGACGTTTTTGTTTTATTTTAGTGGTTTGTTCTTACCGGTGCAAGCAATCAGACAAAGTTCAATTTTAATATGGCAAAGTTGAGATGCCACGGAACAAACGTGGGAAATTTCTGTAGAGGAACGGCCGGCCCTTCTGTATAATTGAGGTCATTTTTATATTTTATCTCAGTATCTTTAGAAAATTTATGATATAAAATACTGGCATTTTCGTTTTCCTACCATAGTTGACAAGGAAAGCAACTGTACAGCTCTAAAGCATGTTGATTCCTTTTTAATAACATTCAGCTTTTAAAAGAAGCTTGTGCTAACAAAACTCACCACAATATTATTGACATAACGAGCAGTCAGCTAGCCATGCTACGATTAGGTAAATATAAAATGGACACCAGCTGACAATGCTACTGCGTATCCTCCCTGATATCTCCCGTATTACTCAACGTATCGTGGTTTATCTTCTAGTTTCTTAGTACGAATGCGTGTAATGAAAATGTGTTTTAAAAACTGATGATACTCAAAATAAGGATGACATGCACAAACGTAACACAAAGGAACAGTCTACTTCTTTTTGTAACAAACAAATGATCTAGAGAAGGCAGTACAAAAGTACACTAAGAACCTTGACAGGACTTTACAATATAACAGCCTCCCTGCTTCAAAGACGAGAACGATGACGTATTTATAGCGACATCCAGCTATACGCGTCTGTGATAAATGAATTTGTCTCAGCAAAATTACATATTCATGAAATGAGTTCCGCCTTAATGTGGTATCTGCAAGACGGTGCCACGACCCACACCAGAACTGATCCAGAATAAAGGTGATAGATTACTGTCCATAACTTGCCACGTTGTTTGTCCGTACATTCATAAAATCTGTATGCATTTAATTTATTGTGTTATCTTGAGAATGAAATGTTATCAACGATTGATCAACTTTTTGAACAAACCACACTTAGGCCACAAATCGTGCTGCAATTTCAATCACAAACAGAAGTTTTTCTTGTATATTGAGTAGTTAAAACAACAGTAAAAATATTTTATATTTAACAAAATATTCTGGCAATGAAACTAACTAATGAAAGAAGTAAGAGAAATATTTCATCCTGGAAATAGGTCTCCCTCATTAAAGTCAGACTTAAAGCGGACACAATGTAACAAACCTTAACAAGCTGATGCCATGTTAGATCTTCTCACATGCTTTAAGTTACATTTACTTCAAACAAATGCTCAGCATTACAATATACAATGAGTTGTAAATTATGTACGTTCACTAAGCTGCTTTCAGTGATTTGGTTTCATCACAGTTGGATCTAACGGTGTGTCGTTATAGTCATCAAAACCGTTATCATCAATAGCAACACGGCAATACCCTGTCATCTCGATTACAGAACAAGCGTTCGAGATTGCGTTCATACATACATTCATGAATACAAACTGTCCTGACTGACGCACCTGTTGTACCTTAAAAGGCTTCACCATCGCTAAAAATTAAAACGAAAACATACTGTCTTTTAGTAGCATAATGCTAATCAAGGCTACGTGCTAACAAAGATTACAATATTATAAATATTATAAATGAACTATACTAAGTAAAATAAATATTAATGTTTAATTATCTGATACTAATGGATAATTACTGGTCTAAAAAAAGATTTTTCCTGAATTTAAATATGTTTTCGGTTTTACTCCATGGGCTAGTTTTTAAAACAAAATGATATCAAATGTAATAATGTACTTATATTTTTATGAAATATTATTAAGTTTTAAGACATATCTAAGACGAAACTGTTTTTATAGGTTTCATTAGGACTGAAATATTAAAGAATATATTGAAAAAAAAAGATATTAGATAATAGTTAAAATTTTTCAAACTTTTTCACTCTTACGGAAAGAAAACCTTTTTTTTCTAAGCTGTGATACATCCTTGACTAGTGTCTCTTTTCAAACACCAACAGTGATCAGACATCATTTACATATCTCAATAGCATTGATAGTGGTTTCCATTGTTTTAATGTCTTTATGAAACCGCTCATCTTGTTCTTCACTAATTGCACCAATATTCGCAGGGAAGTAATCAATATGGTTGTTGAGAAAATGCACTTTAAAATTTATTCTACAACCTAGATTTCTAAAATGTTGTAACATTTCCTACACAATGTTTTTATAGTTCTCCAATTTCTTGTTGCTAAGGAAGTTTTCTGTCACTGTTTTAAATACCACCATGCTGACTGACTTCTCTGATTCGGACATGGACTGAGGAAAGGTCTCATCCTGCATAAGCTCACGAATCTGGGAACCATCGAAAATACCTGGTGCTATCTTAGCTTCAGTTTTGTGTAGGGACGTTGTAACAAGAAAGTTGAAACAATCACTATCCTTATTTAGAGGTGTAACAAATTGCTTCATCAGGCCTAACTTAATATGGTGCGGTGGGAGAACGACATTAGAAGGAGAAACGGTTCATACTTCACATTTTTTTTCAGGAAATAAATTACTCCTTTGTGGCCAATTTTTTTCTGGTACAATGCTCTGATTTAGCCCTGCTGTCCATCTACAAAGTGAACCATTTAATATGGATCTAATGAATAAACAATAAATGAAAAATGTTATTTCCTACAATAGCGATTTCTGAAAAACTGTAGCCCGATGAGTTAAAACTAAGGCTGGATTGAGAGATTTTTCGTGGTAAGGAATCAGAAAATATGAACAGTTTTCATTCAGCAAAAAATATGTAGACCAGTACAGAAGTAAATGTCTACTAACCGAGCGTAGTGACTCGGGCAGTAACGTATTCGGGAAGTTCCGGGATCCAATCCCTTGGAGTCGGTTATCATGTTCGTGGTTTTCCTTCGTCGCTCAAGAGAATGGTAGGATCAACATTTCCTTTTAACGAATTGTAGCTCTCCCATTTCACCTCATTTCATTTCTTTGGTTTCGTTACAGGGTCGAAAGTGCCAGGGGTAAGGTGAACTGGTGCAGTGTGGCTGTGGCTTGCGTGTTGAAAGCTTTCTGTCCCTCATCTGGTATAGAAGCTGCCCTGCTGAAGGGCTTGTACTATTTGGAAGGGGGTTTCAGCTGGAGTCGGGAAGCTTTATCAGGAAACAGTTTAGGGTCTCCGTGTACCTTCGCGCAGTCACCACCCGCATATCCTGGCCGCCCAATGTGTTTCTCTGTTTATCCCTTCCCCCTGTAGGTGCCGCACTAGCGGTATAGTCACAAACGGCCGGTAAAACAGTATCGAAATATTGAATAAAGCTGAAGTATCGAAATGTCACCCGTTTCTATTAATCCAATCATTACATGTTCCCACATTATTTCAAATGTAGGTACGAATATAAAACTTGGAGAAAATTTATAAATGGAAAGGAATGCCCAATAGTGACTAAGCATAGAAGACCGCAAAGGGGATGGAAAAAGACAATAAAAGAATGGGGGAAAACGCTTCTTTCGAAATGAATGAATGAACAGTGTTTAACGCCCGTTTTTGCTACAGAGGTACCACAGGCGATGGACACTGATGATACACGAGATGAAATGATATATTGGGAAAGGATTTATTTTTAAGGAAGGAAACGTTCCAGGCCTAAGTTTAGGGTATCTCCCCGGCATTTGTTATTTATGAGGACTGAGGAAAACCTGGAAAAAACCTCAGTCAGGAAGGACGGTGCTGGCGGGATTCGAACCCCAGACCTCCCGCTCACGAGTCCGCGATTTAACGACCTCGGCTACCCGTGGTGGTTCTTTCGAAAGAAAGTACAAACAATAATAAATATGTTTCATTCACACCAAACTTCATATTTAACATAACTTGGTATAGAAAACTGAGAAATTTCACAGATTCCGTAAAGTTCTTGAAGTACCGAAATCTTTTTTTCCGTTTCTAACAATCCAATCCAAATAACTTCGCACATTATTTCGAATGTAGATGCTTACAGAAAAATTTAATAAAATGTAAACACAAAATATTTATCTAAGAATAATTAAGTACAGAAGGTTGGCACAGAGAGTGGAAAAATATAATACAAGAATTGGGGGAAAGGCTTCTGGTACAAAAATTAATACGGATATTTCATTGACACCAAACTCTACATTCATGATAACTTGATACCGGAAATATAGGTTTCATAGATTCCATAAAATTGGGCCATGCAAGGAGGTGCAAATATTGGACCATCTAATACTGAATTGCAAAATATTAAACACAGAAATAAAATTTTTGAGGTAAAAATAGTTGAAATACTTGGTTTAAGCTGTCTAAAGAAAAACACAAAATATTGATGTTTGAAAATTATATATAATCGCCGTATAGCTATAATAGCAGAATGTGGAATATCTTAAGTAAGATACTTAATTTTGGATGAAGAAAAAAAGAAGATTAAGGAAGTTAGTTCATCAGAATAAAAGAAAATAGCATATAACGGCAAGAATGTGAAACGAAGATAAAAATAATTGCAGACACTTCAGAAATAGCAATACGAAAGGGATATTATGGCAAACAGTTAACAAAGTAAATCAGAATAAACGTAATTATGAACCAGAGATCGCTTTTTAGAGGTAAAACTTGGAGAGAGTGAAATAAAGTACGTTCAAAATAATTATCGTCAACCGAAACACAATTTTCAAAGAGTTAAATGAAAAATATTCCATAGTTAATAAGTAAAACAATTAATATAAAATTCAAGATAAATTAAATAGCACACAAACAGTTTAAACTGTATGGAAATTAAGAATAATAGATAAAATAGTGGGTGAGCAGATTATGAGTTTACCTTGAGCGGTGGCAGGGCTGAGTGGGCCGCGCAGCATGTACTCATGGCAATACAGCAACACGAGTTTGCGCTTTACCAAACTACAATTTCAATACTGAAGGCACTGCTGATATTACCCCCCCCCCCAAACGTTTTTTAATGATTTGTACTTGCCCATGTCATCAAGGATATGTTAGAACTGCTTTCCTGCATTTTCCAAATATTTCCGGCAGCACATAACGAAATTACCCAACCCTCTTCTTAGATCCTTTGGGTAAATTATATTAATTTCTTGGTGGATGTTTGTCTTCAGTTCCTCTAAGGTGTGTGGATTTGTATTATACAGTTTACCTTTTATGGTACCCTAAGTAAATAGTCACAGGGAGTTAGCGGAGGAATGGGCGGGCCAGATATTCTTACTGATAATATTTTTTTCTTTTTTTTGTCATTTACGAGTACCTCCTAAATTGATCGCATTGAAACGTTGGCTACATTAGTCGGTCATCGCAGAGCCTAATTTATGAATTGCAACACTACTTGGACCTTGATATTCAGGAGCTTTTTCTTCGAATAATTTCGATTCTTACGTACATATGAATCGTAAATATTATAGAATAGAATGCTTGCCTATTATTAGTCATAGTTTTCTTAGCACACGTGCATTTCAACAGATTTGATTGTTGACACGTTCCCACGAAGTTTGCGATTACCATTCATGGCCTTGGCCGATATCGAAACTGAAATGAGTGACGAACTCGTGCGCGTCTGGGAAATGTATAATCTACTCACCCAGTACGATAAACAACGGTTTTGGAATGGAACAATTCTGGAAGATTAAGATTCATGGAATAAAAATCTGGTTGAAATATGACTAGATAAACTATGGTACACTGCAAAGATAATAACTAGCTGTCTTAGAAGGGTAAGCAAATTTAAACGAAACTCTCTGAACACAGAAGATCCTTCTCAAGCCAGAAATATTAAGATATTTCTTTGTAGCTGAATTAAGAAGAATTAACACAATTTATTTATACAGTCTTTTTGCAATCATTTCTACTTTAAGAATTTATTCCCTTTATTAACAATTTCCCTTGTCAACTTTTGTTTTATCTCAATATCACATTTTGTTCTGCTTGTTCTCACTTTTTGAAATTTGCAAGAAAATACGTGTGCTGTATCAATGAGAAATACTTTGATTCCCGGTGCATATCTATGTTTTAAGAGGTATAGTCATGCTTTACGGAGATTTTAATCCTATAAATATGTTATTTTTGGAATATGTTTTCCTATCAGTAAGCAGGAATGAAAATTTACAGACGGCATGTACTAAAATTGTGTCGTATTTAAAATGTAAACTTTAATGGAATAATAATAATAATAATAATAATAATAATAATCTAATTATGCTTTTAATTAAATGTGTCATAATCATACTCTGTATTCAGATATTTGAAACGAAATTCTTAATAATTTATACATTTTATCTTTACACGCTCGGGAATGTAGTACACAGTGTAAATACGCACCCTTCCACTATCGGCGAAATGTGTAGAATAGGTGCTCATTTTTTCAAAGATGACCCTAAAAATGTTTCAGGGTGACTCTGAAACATGTTATGTAACGTCTAAATACCTTTTGATTTACACGTTGCAACTCTGTTTCCGAAACGTTAATTATTCTTCTGGTACGTGGTTTTGCAATTCATATGCAGTTGACCAAAAACATTTTGTCGTTTTTTAAATTTCAAGCGTTGGCAACAATTAAATGCGCAACAAATAAAGTTAAAGCGGGAACGAACGGTTGCCAGGATTCTGAAAAATGCAGTCAAACTCAATACACCGAAGATTATTATACAAGCGTGTATACTTTATGCATTTAAACTGGGACGCATTGCAACTGCAGCGGCGTGGAAAATATGGTGCTGATGCTGTGAATGAACGGATGATGGAGGGGGAAAAATGGTCCACGGAGTTACAGGAGGCAACGCAATCACCATAATGAACCATGAACAATAATAGATAACTTAAATTAGCGACTATTGTGGCGAACAACAGCCAGACTTGAGAGGACGCAGCACACCAATTCAACGTCAGTGTAGAAACCATACAGCTCCACCTCTATCAGCTTCCATAAAAACTGACAATGACTTAGAAGGCGGCACGAGCTGGCGCCTATTTTGCATTGTTTCACGTCAGCAGAAGGATAGGTTGCTGACATGCGGTAAAAACTGGATGCCGTCATCATTGGTTGGCAGTCCATGAATTTATCCCCAAACAACCGAAATTACCACCAAAAGATAGTTATGCTATCGTCTGTGACTGCTGCTAGCCGGCTGAACAAGCAACGTCATTGTGTACTCAAACCAGCTGAAACTGTACACGATAAGCTGAAAACTAAAGCGTTCTGCACTTATGAACCGCAAAGGTGTTATTCTTCTGCGTGACCATATATAGAAACATTATCCGTCTTGCTTGGGAGACTATACTCCACTCACTCTTAGAATTGGTCCTAATGTAAACATATGTGATGACTACTTGGCATTGATCGTATGATATTCTGCTCACACAAAAGTAGTGCACAGTCCACATACAAGTAAAAAATGGGAAACAAACTGTAATTATACTTATAATACTTTAATATTTTACATTCATAAAAACCAACGGCCAGCTAACAGTCATTATTCATTCGTATCAAAAGAAAAACATGGTTGTTTAGGTTTACATCATGGTAAAAAGTTCGATTCCAACAATTATTAAACACAAAGAGGTAAGGTTTTATGTGGTGTTGAGAAAACATTAGTTATAAATGTGTCCAACAAGTTTAGAGAAGAATTCCACACTCGCAATAAAAGTGCATTGAACATATGATAGTAGAAGAAAACTTTTGGAAAATGGATGGCCTTTGCGGCACTATTGTCGAAGAATAGTGATCACATCAGGTGAATCGACATCTTCAAGTTGCAGTGAGAGGGATATATGAGGACTATAGCCAGTTTCCATTAAGATAAAATTTTAATAATAATAATAATAATAATAATAATAATAATAATAATAATAATAATAATAATATTTATTATTATTATCATCATCATCATCATCATCATCATCATCACCTTTTAGAACTGAATTTTTTTGGCGGATGGATACATTTCTTTATATTATATATTTATTTACCCTGACAAGAGTTAAGGCCATGGGACCCTCTCTTCCACTCTACCATGCGAAGAACCAGCAAAAATGCAGAGTGCTAGAGTGCAATAAACATAGTTCTATAAAATACATAAAAAATCAAATTAATAATGGATGTAAATATTACTAGATTTAATATAGTTATAAAGTTGATAAAGATAGGTTACATTTCTATTTGTTTTTCAATACTTTTTCTCAGTACAAGGGGGAAGGCAGGAGGAGGAGAAGAAGAAAAGATGAAGAAGAATAAGAAGCGAGAGACTAACTGTTGTGATTCCTAGAGTTGAGATGACAATTTAATCAACGTTTAAAGTGCATTAGGACCTATTCTAAGAATGAACGGTATATAATATACCTACCACATTCTCCAGATATTGCATCACCAGATCATCGTGTTTTTCTTTCTTTGGATAATCATCTTCGAGTACAACAATTCCGAAACTTTGGCGATCCAGAAATTACACTAAATTGGTTTTATCCCCTCCTTCCGGTCTATGGAGTTATATCACTATTGACTTAATAAATTTCCAACACGTTAAGGTTCTCGATAACAATTTAATACTATATATATATATATATATATATATATATATATATATATATATATATATATTCAGAATATGTTGCTTAGAAAGGTATGATCTGAAACCGACGGCTCTCTTTACATAGTGCTATCGGATTCGATTAATACATAACAGACTTTCTACTCGAAATCAAACGCAACATTGCTTACAATAACAATGGCGTCTTTGAATGGCAGCGCGCGCAGCTGTTACTGCTGAAGTAGTTTCCGTACGTGGGCGTGGAAAGATAAAGTGTATACCATGTATATTGTTTTCTGAAATATATTTTCATACTTAGAAATTACAACTTTATCACAGAGAAACATCTAAATGTTTCTTCTAAAATTGTAAAATATTTTGTTCCAATATTAGTATACATCTTTTTATGGCGTTTATTTTCTCCCTTGTCTTTACACCTTGTGAAATCATTAAATCAACCACCTTTGTACATCATATAATAAGATAATAATTTGTATATTTTTTATGTATTAATAGTTTAGTCACACAGATATAATAGACAAAATTTATTTCAAGCAAATAGTAATGTAATTTTTTCAGTTTGTAACTTACGAGCTTATATAACTCATATTTAAAGGTATGGTACAAATTTGTACGGTTTATGCGCAGTCTTCAGTCGTGATCTTCGCTTGTTACCGCAGCAGCAACAAACTATTGAGGAACTTTTCTAGATAATGGATGTTTTCGTTTAACAGTTACCGTGACCGGTGCACCGCGTTTCCCAAGGACTCCCTCAGCAGTACGTGCCTCGCATTCCCTTTGAGCGCGGTTCCTGTCTGATTCAGTAACTCATCCGGAGAAGTCTGTGGCAGCAGTGACGGTAATGAGGGCAAAAACTTGGTTAACTCGCCAAAGTGATGCGGTTTCTTAGCACTAGGTCACGTGCAACTCTTCTGCAGACAGTAGCCTGAGATCCATAAGAAACAAGACTTTCCAGAAGGATAGCTTGTATTGAAGGTCCTTGAAGCTGCCAAGAAACAACTCAAAGAATTAAATCATTATAGTTAAGAGTCAACACGTTTACCCGCGGTTGGTTCTTTTTTCATTGTAAAAGAGAATGCGTCTGGTAACACTAGACAGGAATGTATCCAGTAGACGCTGTTGCGGCAGTAAAAGTACAAAACAACGCGAGTTTGCTCTGTAAGTACTGCCTCCGTTGAACAGTTGTAGAAATGAACTAGCCAATGTGTTTGTGAAATTTTAGTTATGCGCGAAATTTCATTTTAGAGCACTTTCTGATTATTAATTTTCGAGCAGGTGCAAGAAGGTTTCAACTCATGCGCTTCAGTTTCAAAGCGACGAAGTTAACTAAAAACTACAAAACGTTAAACTATGGTTGACTTTATTGACTTCGTTTGTAAGAATACAAACATTAACTCCAAAATAAAGTAACGTTTCCACTATCACTGTATCATCATCATTATCATCTACTTCACTTTTTGGATTATCCAGACGCGCTGCGTCTCCAAGAAATACTGATGAACCATCTCTTCCTCGGCTGATTTAAATTCCTCTTTCCAGTTGGTTTACATTTTAAAATTTGTTTTTGGTATCCTAGTATAATCCAATCGCTTTAAATCAGCCCACTATTCACCTCTTCATTTCACTATTATATCATTTATGCTCTCAGTCATTAAATTTATTTTTATATCTTCACTTCTAACTCGTTCAGCACTTCATATGTCTTCCACTTATGTTTTGAGTCTTCTTTCATCTTCTGTTTTAAGAGCTAAAACCTCTGCTTCGTAAACAAGTATGATTTTCAATGGATTTAAACTACTATTGTCCCAAAGTAATAATCGCATTTCTGTATGGCCTTGTTCGCTATGGAAACGAAAGTAAAAAACTAGCTATGCATAGAGCACTGAACTAGAGACGGATGATTCTTTCTTCGATGTTATTATTTCAGGTTATGTTAGGTTGTTCTTGTTAGTAGGAAAAAATTAACAACTCAAGGTGGTATTAGAGTTTTAGTATCAGCATTAATTATTATTCGGGGGAAAACATTTCATTGTTGCACAGATTACATATATAATATAACATTTAATGCTGAATTGAATTCTTCTGAATAATACTGACCAAAAGACTGCAGAAGTTCACAGAGCATATACAGTGAGAAAATTTTGCTGTATTTAATTCACAGGGGCAGGTATTGCCAACACAATCACCAACCCGATTATTTAAATTTTATCGTCTATAGTAAACATTTGGAATACTTACACTCAGTAATGATAGTTATTAATATGGTTTCGATGTCCTACATTATTTGATAGCTGTTTAATTTATTAAAATAGTAGTCAGTTGTTCTCGGTTTGTATTCAATTATGCCATTCCTTTATTTATGCAGAGCCATCTGAAGAAGATTAGAAGTAGTAAACCCAATTTCGTGGCATGCTCATGAGAATTCGACCCCCAAAATACTTCCTACTGTATATACTGTCATTTTACCGATATTCTTAAGATTCTTTCGTTTTACTGCTATGATATGTTTTCTTTTGTCTACTTTCCATTGTTTATAGTTATATTTCAAGAAAAATTTCTATTTTCTTCTAAATTTGCTATTTAACAGCATTGATCGAAGCCAGAATATCCTTCTAAATATATAAGACTATTCTATCTATTCTATAACAGATCTTGAAAGTATGCAGATTATTGTATTGATAAACTATAATTAATATAGCTGAAAAGTGTGATGTTTGAGATTATTAGTAGTTACGAGAGTAAAATTATTACGCCCTTTGAAAGAATTCCTGAAGCATAGGTAACCGAAGTGCCGTTAATTTGTTTCTCTAAGAGAGAAATGGACTTCGTATGAAAGGTAAAGTAATGGCAAAATATTGTGCCAAGCGTTTCTTAAGACGCCGAATTTATCTTACAAGGTAAACTGGTTTATAAACGTTCAAAACCTTCCTTCCTTGCATTTAGTGTGTTCAAAAATATGGTGCAAAATAACAAGAAAATTGGTAGACAGGTTTCGCAATTTATGGTTTTAATAAGGGAACTAAATATAAGCGGCAATGTATTACGCAGAGCTACATTAATTTTCCAGCTGGCTTCAGCTATATAATTCCACCCAGATGTTTGCAGACGGAGCGAAAAATAGTCTGCTCTGGTGGTGCTGTTGTGATGACAGCATGTGCTGCAGTTTTTATCTCCTTAAAAATTATTCCACCAGACTCTGAGGATAGCGCTTAATAATGGACTCAATTAAGAAAAAGCAAATTTAATAATAACATAGTATTTCAATATCGGCCATTTTGATAAGCTTTTGTAGTACGGAAATCGACAAATACGCATACCCAGTGTAACAATAAGGTACACATTCCTCACAAGTAGAAAAAGAAAATATGTTATGTATACACGGGTCTGGAAACGCTTTATTTCCATGTTATACTCATTTTCTACAACTGTTCATAGTACATTATTCAGGGAAAACACACAGGAACAGAAAGTAACTTTTTCTTACATGAAATGTTCAAAATGCCCTGCACTAGTATTGATCCATTGAATTGATTCCCGGATACGCTGATGTGTTTCTAGAGAATTGCGCATTATTTCTCAGCCTCCTACAATATGGGCACGAAGATTTTCTGCATGTTGTGCCGGGGTTCGATACACAAGAGCTTTCAAATAGCAATGAAGCGAGTCGCATGTCAACATTACCTTCGTTCAAATAGGAAATAAAACACTGGCGGTGAACCTAAGAATCACAATTTCACCAGACATAACCAAGAGTGGACATTTTGAACATTGAATGAATTTTAAGTGGTATGCTGGTACATTCTTTTCCTCTACGATTAATGTACTATAACATGAATTGTAACAGGAAAATAAAGCGTTCCAAGACCCATTTCCATGTAACATATTTTCTTTTTCTACGTATGAGGAATGTGTACTGAAAGTTTGGCTGCACCTTATAGTAGCAGTTCGAACTGCATGCAGAATTCCGGCATAGCTAATAACGTGTAAGTAATATGGAATGGAAAAACTAAAACGATTCTCAATACTTCCTAATGAGAAGTATTTTTCATCTCCATACTACCGCCAGAGTGGCCGAGGTCGTTAAGGCGCAGACTCGTGAGCGGGAGATCTGGGGTTTGAATCCCACTAGGACCGTCCTTCCTGACTGAAGTTTTTTCCAGGTTTCCCCAGTCCTCATAAATGGCAAATACCAGGGAGATACACTAAACTTAGGCCTAGGACGTTTCTGTCCTTAAAAAACTTTTTCCCAATTTATCATTTCATCTCATGTATCATCAGTCCCACCGCCTGTGGTGCCTCAGTTAAACACTGTTAAAAAATATCTCCATACTGTTTGAAAGCGATGCCATTTTAAATATTACATTTTGAATTTAGTTCATGAATAATTATTAAGAATTATGAAACTTAGAAGATTAAACAAAACTGAAGGTTTTCTATTTAATAACAGTGACGAATACAATAACTGAACTAAAACAAGATTATTACTTTGTTCACATAGCAAGGGAATTATACAGAATGTTAATGGACTAATGTATTTACGAGATTGTGAAGGATGTTAAGCAAGCAATCTGAGGTAGAAAATCTGTCTGTTTCAATTTCGAAGTTGTGGCATTAAGACTAGTGAAGCTTCCTTTCGAAATTGATACCACACAACAATGGACGGAATGTTGGGAGTATGTGTCATTGGCTTAAGTAAAAGCGCAACATTGTTATCGAGTTCGAGTCTTGTGGATTAATTATTTTTAATCTTATGAATAGATAAGCCAATAGAATTCCTGAGGGCAAGGAGCTCCAAGGGCTAGTCCCTATAAGATTTTTTTTTTCCATTGGGATTATTTCCTTAACAGTTAACCTTGCTATACACAAATCTCATATATCTCTTTGTTCTATTTACTTTAAATCTAATATATTTCTTTCCATCTCACTCTCTATGCTTCTATTCACAGTACATTCATTATACAAGTTTTGTTAGCTGCATCCCATTCTTCATCTCTGTTCTTCAATCTTCACTTTGTTTTTGAGATTGATGTTCAGTATTCTTCCCTCCATTTTATGTTGGCATTACTGACTTACTTGGGTGTGTGCTTTATGAATGTCCAAATGTGGCTGCCATAGATAAGGACTGGAATGATGTACGATTGCAGAATTTTTAATCTCATCCATAGGCTTTTGTGTTCGTCCAGAATTATAAATTTTAAATGGAAAATTTATCCCAGGCAACTCTTATTCCCCTTCCAAGTTCTGTGTCCCTTTTTCCTGTCAGACTGATTAACTGAAATAGGGATATTCGATGTATCTGTATATCATTCACTCTGTTTTCTCCGAGCTTGTCATGATATTATCTTCAACGAGTTCATTTGCAGATCTTCGCACTTAGTTCTGCTAATATTGGTTGGATCTCTTCGCAGATTTTGCAAACATCACCATGTCATCAGCAAATCTGAGGATGCAGATACTTCATCATAAAATAAAAGCAAACAAATAAATAAATAAACCTATTTTGAAGGACCGGAACCTGCGACCTCCGTAGCCACATTAGGCCACTCAGTCAGATGGATAGCTCCCTCTAGACCAGAAATGCACAAATCTGGCTCCCGGAGCGAAGAGCAGACTCTGCCTCTGACCTGCAACTCAAGAGTTGGTCTTCAACCACCTACACTGCGTTCACTGTTCCTAAACAAATTCACGAGCCGAGCGACTGCCCGAGTTTCAATGCACGCACAGAAGGTAGTACCATGTTAATAATCTAAATCAGTGGTTAAATACACCGGCAGATTCTTAGGTGTGCTGCAAAATTCTAGCCTTTAAGATATTACCAGTGTAAGTACGTAATTAAAATAATTTCATAAAATATTTATTTTGAAAAAGAACAAAAAATATACATATATTTATTTTATAGAAGATTTGACTTACATCTTACCATAAAATATCTGAGTTATTAATGAAAAACTCGAGCTTGTCATTTCTTACATGAAATTTAAATTCATGATGGAAATGAACAAGTATATATATATTTTTAAATAGTGTTTAACGCCCGTTTTTACTACTGAGGCACCTCAGGCGGCGACATTGATGATACGTGAGATGAAACGTATTGGGATAGGGTTTTTTAATTTCAGGAAGGAAACGTTCCAGGCCTAAGTTTAGGATCGCCACGGGTGGCCGAGGTCGTTAAGTCTCGGACTCGTGAGCGGGAGGTCTGGGTTCGAATACCGCCAGGACCGTCCTTCCTGACTGAGGTTTTTCCCAGGTTTTCCTCAGTCCTCACAAATGGCAAATGCCGGGGAGGTACCCTAAACTTAGGCCTGGAACGATTCCTTGCATAAAAATAAACCCTTTCCCCAAAATTTCATTTCATGTATCACCAATGTCCATCGCCTGTGGTGCCTCTGTAGCAAAAAACGGGCGTTAAACACTATTCATTCCTAAGTTTAGGGTAACTCCCCGGTATTTATCATTTATGAGGACTGAGGAAAACCTGGAAAAAACCTCAGTCAGGGAGGGCGATCCTGGTGGAATTCGAACCCCAGACCTCCTGCTCACGAGTACGGGCCTTAACGACCTCGGCCACCCGTGGCAGTAACAAGGCGCCTAAAACCCCAGCTCGCAAAAATGGTAGAAAAAGGTAACAGGATATTAAATACTTCCATTGGTATAACTGGGAACTCTTTCTTCCGATTCTTTAGCATTGGTAGTTCATCATATTTCAGTTGAAGTGTTCAGGTGGACACTGCAATTCTACAGGTGCTCTTCTTTCTCTAGGAGGAGGTCGTTGGTAGAATCTGAGGACATCTCAAGGATTCCTTACCCAGTTATACTTAGTGGCTGTGGTGAAGGGTAAATATTGTACAATGTTATTCACTGGAGCAGTACAGCTGTCATTGATACATCTTCAGCATTTCTTCTTTAAATCGGAAACGTAACCGATTTAAAAAAAAGAGAGAGCGAAATTAACTCAATATGCAGATAAAATATGTATCAAACTACAAATCAACCTCAAAACATATCAGAAAACGAATGAAATGGAATTACGACTAAAGGCCTAAAAACAACGAACGACTGCTGAAGGCAAAATGTGCGCTGCAAGGTCGAACTCCTGCATTGTTGCCAACTCTTAAAATAAGGTGCCGCGGGAACTCACTTTGTGTGTCGTGAACAAAAAATGGTAGAGCCACTGAACTAAATTTATGAGTGAACTAGTTAATCGTTGTTCAGTGTCGTATTCCCATATTTGAGAGAATTTATTGGAATAAAATGAGTTATTTATAAGTGAAATCCGCCAGAGACTTTGTGAACACACTGTACCATGGAATGTTGATAAGCACTGGAATTTTCTTAGGAATATTTATATTACTAAAGACATGAGGGGAGCCCAACTATGGGAGCTTTTCCTTGACTAGGAAGTTTCCCCATGTAGGCCATGGTTTGGTTAGACTAAGTTTAAGGCATTCCCTCCCTAGCAGACATAACCACACCTTCATTCTCGGGAGTAATATAACGCGCCTTCCAAGTGTCCCGACCTTCGAAGTGAGCTACACTCTCGCCTGGCTGGGGATATTTCACGAAGTCTAGGTGAACATATATGACCCCGTTTGAAAGACTTAAAGTATGTTAAAAGATTTGTTCCTTGTTCTGGGCAAAGAATGAAATTGATATCCTATTTAAGTGTGGAATTTCGTATGGAAAAAGTAATACAACTTTTGTTTTTATTTTTTGTAGGTTTTCAATTTTTCCATTTAAATGACAGATATTCTGAAAAACGGAACTTTGAGAAAATGCTCAGATATGGAAGAAAGTGTTAAATATGACAACTCTATCTCAATACTTCCAGATGCTACACCAAATTGGAAAAAAAAGTTCTCAGACATTCTTCTCTTGCAACAATGAATGCATGTCCATATGATCTACGAGTCGTCGTCTGATGTGGTCGTTTTGATTTTAAGAAAATTTATTGTTCTTCTTAAAATTGTATATAATGGTGTTCCTGTATAGTGCTAATGTTGTGTAAAATTGACTTTCTGAACTAAAATAGGTTATAGTTCAGCATATATCCAAACAATTGAGGGTCCATGCTCCAAATTGGTATTTTGAGATAATTAGAATTTGAGATTTCATAGCATTGAACTAAACAAACTAACTAGGGATCAGAAACTGAAGTGTAAAAATAAATGCGTTATTTACTTAATATAACAAAACTGATAAAATCATTTTATCCAAGCTTATGTATATGAAAGATGATTAATTAAAGTAATGTATTTAATGAGTCCTTTTTCCAAAGAACATCTTTAAATAGAAATAGTATTATGTAACGTTTATGAAATTTCCTATTGACTTTTTCGATAAATATATGAATTTATGATAATAATTATCTCTTTGAAATGTTAGAAATGTTATTTACAGAATGTAAAGATCATAAATAAGAACTGACATTCTTAAGCACTTAACACCAAGTCAAGTACACTCAAACACAGTCTATGAGATACCGCTCGACAGGTAAACTAAAGCTGATGGGTACAGGGCAAGGGAAAAGGGTATTTTGTAGTTCGTGACCTTCGTATCACCCTAAAAATATTGAAAAGTAGAATTTTTCTAAACAAATAGCGAAAACAATGAATATTTTGGGTAGTTAAATGTTTGTCAAACAAAATAATATTTGTTGCACATTATGAAATTTGAAATAGATTTTGTCAGCCACTTTCAACTTCTATTCGTTTTGCTGTTAAAAATATATAGTAGAGTTACGTCACAATAAGAGTAGGATTTTCAAAATATAGCCTGTTAGTTTTATCCGAGATTTATGACTTGAGTGCTGAGGAATGCTTTTAAGATGTGTCTGTGATAGGTTCTATATTTCATGATCAAGTTTGTTGGGACGATTTGTTTGTTTCGCTCTCTTCTCTTCAAAAGCTTCCCCTTCCAGGATTATTTTTCTGTATTACCCTAATTCTCTTACAACAAAATGGAAGCAAATTGACAAAAAAAAAAAAAAAAAAAAAAAAAAACTACCTACATATTTCCGTATTATGTTTTCTACTTCTTATTATCTCTTTGAACTTTGGCAGAAAAAGTTTTCCTGCGTCTTGGTGGTTCATAAATACGAGAGTCTTGGGACTCTCTTAAAACACAATCAAAACGTTTTCTTTGATCGATCAGATATAGAAAATCAGCACACTGCCTCTACATGTTTGGAAAAATTTACTTCCTATTCTTGATCCCGACATATATTTGTCCACTCTGTTGAATTTCTTCTTCTTCTTCTTCTTCTTCTTCTTCTTCTTCTTCTTCTTCTTCTTCTCCTCCTCCTCCTCCTCCTCCTCCTCATTATTATTATTATTATTATTATTATTATTATTATTATTATTATTATGCGACATACATTTGTCCACTCTGTTGAATTTCTTCTTCTTCTTCTTCTTCTTCTTCTTCTTCTTCTTCTTCTTCTTATTATTATTATTATTATTATATTATTGTTATTATTATTATTATTATTATTATTATTATTATTATTATTATTAAGAGGTTCAACGTTCATACTCTTACTTCTTGAATTTAATACAACTGATCTTAACATTTTGTATTACAACATACAACATAATCATGATAACAGTGAAGTTCGATAGATGAAGGACCCAGTAATATACTGTCTGTCCACAAAAATATTATAAAACTGTTATAATTTCGTAAGCACGTGTAGTACAGAATTTATACAGATTTCATTAGAAAAAACAATATATTTATACCGATGGAATTAGAAAAAACAGCTCAAAGAATTCCCGTTTTAAATATTGCGAAATGCATAATTGCTGACGGAAACAATAGATGGCACCATAAGCAAAAAACACTATTGGTTGCCGCTCATTCTCTTGTTATATTTTGCATTGTTGGACTGAAGCAAATTGTTTGAATGTTTAAATTTCCATTCAGTTTGAATTCTGTAGCTATTTGCGGAATTAACAGGAACGTAGTTAGTGTGTTTTGGAGCATCATAGGACACAGAGTAATGAAAGCTCAGCGTGCCATCAGGCACCTAGTGATAAAATTACCGTGAAATGGTATAGAGATTTATGGAAAACGGGTGCATGTGTGATCAAAGGAAAGTTCCTTCAAGAAAACAACTTGTCAATGCTGAAATTATGGAAATGTGCGGGAGATGTTTGTATGCAGTTCTCCTGTAAAACTCCCTAAATCCATAGTGTCCAAGAACCCATGTACTGACAACCAATGCGTAAGATGAAACCCGAAGACCACCTAAAAATACTTGCTTTCTGTGAACACTGCCATGAGTACATATGCGGGAGCGCGTATGGCGTGTGGGAATATCGCCTTGATGTTTGCAGCAAGACACGTACAGCACACATCTTGAAACAGACCATAACATTTTTGAGTTCTTCTTTCCAATGCCACTAATTTGATGTAAATATGACTACCGAGAGCAATACCAAGCATGTTTGTAATTATAGAGTATTTCTGTTGACACCTGTATTACCAAATAAAGTGGTGTGCCAGTATAACGGTTCAGAATTTCTCCACGAAACTTTGTGAGTATAACTCTATGGAGATTCGATATATGGGTTATAAGCAAAAAAGCTCTTGCAGCCATTCCCCACTTTCTAGCTGGTGTGCAACACTCAAATGACTTTTATTTGCCATTTTGTTTATCAAACATTGCCTTACATACTTTCATGACTTTTAAAATGTTTGATAAGTTTGCCCAAAGGCATCTAATAAGATCATTTCTGAATGTTGCAATTTCTAATACTAGGAAGATTTTGCAATTAACTTGAACAGAAATATATGATTAAAGGAAGCATTTCATAAAAAAATGTTGTCAGGCTGGGATAGTATGTGCTATCCAAATAAGGCAAGCAATACAATAACGAGTATTTTAAAGAGCTAGTTTGCCTTTTTATCTCGAGTGTATAAGCACCGGAAAGCTGTAATTTATGATATGGAAAGTGTCTATGAAAAGATGAGCGGGAAAAAAAAAAAAACTAATTGCACTAGATGGCAGAGGGTTTGCTTTAGCAAGGGAACCACACAACGAGCCAGGAGCGGCGGACTGGAATCGTCTTCCGCTCCGCATGTTTCTAATTGGGAGATGAAGAGAGGCGATGTATCATTTTCCTGCCAGCTTCACCAGAACAATGCGCCATAACAGTTACTGATGTGTGCTGGACTATTTGCAGTATTTCAACCACGGGTTATGATTTGATGAACAGATGGGTCTCATTCGTCTTGATCACAATAATATGTTCCTTGGAAAAGGAGGTTCATTTGATGCACATTATTTCATCAGCTGTCTACAATGCCTTATTTCCAACACTTAAACCAAGCCTCTAGATCTTTAACTACTCCTGAATTATTTTTATGGGCCCTGTAGAACAATGCAGAATAATTTTGTTAGTTTTTAGCACCGTTGCTTATTGTTGCATTGGCAGCTCAACACTTTTTTTTTCCAGTAGAATATTCGAATTATTCACCTTTCATCAAAGATAAATTGAGAACCAAGAGAATTCAAGGATTCGTTTGTTAATGGTTTTCTTTCTTGTCTGTGGTCATCTGAAGATTCATGAAGCAAACTCATATTTAAATTAACTTTAATTTTAATAGGTACTTTATTTCAACTGGATTTTTGTACTTATTTGAAAAACAACATCTTGAAACAAATATTCAGATACATTAAACTACCAACTCTTCAACTGGGAACACTAGAAATTTTCCGGATATGGGCCAAATATTAATGATAATTTGAAACTTACCATATCTTCTCAAAATTCTTCCCTTGTGCCTGTTTGAATTCGTACGTGCACCTGTTCCCTATTCGTCTTTAGAGTGGTCCCGATCAAAACAATGTCATGTGACGTAACGTCACTAGCAAGACTGTGTGCAGCCAAGTATAACATAGAATTTAGTAGCAATGCACGCAAAGAAAGTAGTTGCATGTTAGCAATAGATAGGTTCAGTAATAAATAACATCTACCATACACAAGATCAATACTTGTGCTTTAATTTAATTACTGCTGACTTAATGGAGTTGAATTTCAAAGTTACAAATTGACGCGCTCCAACTCTCAATATGCAACAATTGTTTAAACAAGGCAAGGCGTAGGCAGTTTGCTCTTGTTATCATGGTTGACGCTAATGAATACTGCTGTTTCTACATAGACATATGTAAGGCATAAACCAAACAAGCCTTTAACTAGTGGCGAGAAAACAATTATTTTTAACGCGTTTTCAAAATTCTGCGAAAAGTACCCGGCACTCCCAATAGAGGTAGTAAACCTAACCTCAGAAATTACCGGTGCTCTCTTGTCATTACTTCGCTGTTTCTGACAATCGGGAGTATTCTTGGCGCGACTTGCGGAGGGATACATTGTTTGTCAGGACGTTAGGATCACTCTAAGAGTGAACAGATAGATAATAAATCAATACCTTCGTCCTTTTCCTTCCAGTGTCTTCTCGAGTTGTGACATAGTCTAAGCGTTCGCTGATTGGCTAATACGCCTCTTAGTAATACGCATGCAAGGCAACTTAATTTCCTAAGGCTCACAATGGTCTATTTAACTAATTTTCGGGGACTTGTACAAAAACTCAAATCGAGGAAATTGTAAAAATCCATCATACGATTTGAAGTCTTATAGTTCTACTGTTCGCGTGTGAACTACTAGCAATAGCAGATGACGTGGCTAGACACAAATCCTGAGATAACAGAAAGCGAATAAGCAAATTGCTTAGTCTTTTCCTAATGGCGTTTTTGTTGGTTTTGTTACAGATATTTTTATGAGTTTACTGTGTTCTATAGTGGAATCTATTGCGGCATGTATGCAAGACTACAACTGGTTCCTCTCATTCGATATAAATATAGTTTAATATCATCACATAGTTATCTATCTTTAAAATTACTACTCCCTATGTGCGTGAGTTTGGGGAAGTTATATTTTGTTTCATTTCTTTATCGGCAGGTGTCGTGCAGAAGGTGACGTGAATACAGCTGTTTAATGTAATTTACAATACACGCATTTTTTCCTCGAGCACATGTTAAAAATGTAAATAGGCAACTGGTTAATTTTTTTTTCCCATCTGCAATACCACATATTTCAAAAGAAAATATTTACTTAAGAATTTCTAATAGAGAATAAAAGGAAAACTTAATATCCTCACAAAACGTGACAATTCACAATGAAAAATCTCATCTTCTTTCCCACACTCGTGAACGCCTGGTTTTTGTTGGGAGAAAGATCTAAATAAATGACTGAGTATCACATTGATAGATTCAAGTTACTTCACCAATTATAATTTCAGATACAATGTGAGAGAACTCATTGTATCTCGGGAGTATTTTGCAGCAAAATTCCACTCAAACAACCTTCAGCCCTTCAATAAAGTTATGAGGCACTCAGCGAGTAGAATATTGCCTGCTTATTACATATCAATATACAATTTTTGAGACATTCTCCGATCCAATATAAAAGATGCCTCTAAATCCTTAAGAGGTCCCCCGGGGAGGTTCGCACAATATCATCTACACAGCGGCGATGCTTTCCGCTTCTCTTTTCGTCATTAAAGATATTCGGCTGTTAAATTCGGCGAATCAACTGAAGACTGTTGTAATGTCCTGTAAAGCCTTGTAGATCTCTCAAGACATGTTCCCGGTTTAGGACAGCTTTAAAAATCGTGATAAAGCATTGAATAACAATACTCTCGCTCCAGCTGCATTGGGCGACACTAAATTTCTAACACAAGCCACATAGTAGATACTGAACAAGTAGCAGCCAGAGGAAGTTATTGTTGATTTACATATTAAAGCATGAACTACTAAAAAGCATAAATACTTATTTACGCATTATTGGAAAAGTTTATTCAGATTTGGAAACAGTGAGTGTTTTTTTTAAAATGTATTTCGCTTTGTTTGAAGCTGTAATTATAGAAATTAGTAACAGTAAAATAATCTAACAAAGAAAACAATAGTACAAAGATATTGTAAGTAGACATTTGCTCTTCCTGTTAGGTTTGTACACTTTGGAACGTCTTAGTAAGAAATGAAACCACGCTCTTGATAATTTATGAACACGAAAGCAGAAAGTAATTCAGAATTTTCTTAAAGAAGCATGCGTCTTCAAAGCTCCTTATCTTCTTGTCTTTCTTAATCAACACTATGAGCATCGTAAAATACAGAAGTTTAATATTCGGTCGAGATATCCATTTTCAGTCAGTATTATGACTATGAAAATAAAATCAAGATAAATGCAATTTCATTTTTTAAATTAGAGTCCGGGTTGGCGGTTAGAGGTTATAAAAAGAAGTTGAGTCTGAGAGAGTCTGCACCTGACTTCAATATGAATATTATTTTCATAAATAAGGACATTTTACGTCTGTGAACATGTCGATATTGTGCAATGAAATAGTAATCTCACGTAATACTTTTCTTTGAGTTATACTGCTGAATTCTCATGATAATTTTGAAGCTTGCCATTGTAAATTAAAACTTCTCACTATATTCCGAAATAAAAATGCTCAGAAAGAGAACAGGAAACGACATCTATGCTGTTTAGCTCATATTGAAAAGAAACTATATAAATAGATTGAGGAGCTGTCGACTGGCAGAGAAGCCGCTCTACTTCTGTAAACCGTTTTATGTTCATTTTATACAAGCTATAGCCATTTAGATTTGCTTCTCAAGCAGGTATAATTGAGATATAATTTAGATCCATAAAACTCTTGATAAACGAATTGCGTTATTCTTTCTATTCTCTTTGTTATAGCAACCTTAGACAGAGCAACTACGTCATAAAATAGAAGTAAAACTTGTCTAAATGTCATTACAAGATTCCTTCCATTCCAATTATTCGAATGCGCTGTATTTTATTTGAAATGATACTGGAGGGTTCAAGCTCTGTTGCATTCCCTTTTTAAACATCTTACTGTCTGTCTTCATAGAAAGGTTTAACTTTTCTGCAGTATATCCTGTTTAGGCAGAAAGATGTTAATACTATTACACCTAAAGTAAGGATAAAAGCTGTATTGAAATGTGGTGTGTTATGCTTCAAATACAGAACTGAGTGCAGTCAGTTACCTATTTTCCTCGCCTAAGTGCAATGATTGGAAGAGAAGATGAATATAATGCATGTACCATGCCACTTATTTACAAAAATTACCTCTTGAAAATAATATGCTTAAGATGACATCCTTTATATTTCAGGTATTCCTGCAGATGTCAATTAAACACACTTGCAGTAGGTCTCCGTCTATGATCTCAATTTCTTGAGTTAAGGCACCTGTCAGTTCCTGAGAGTTCTAAGAAGTCGGATATAGATCCTAATGTTTCAAAACTACCCCCAAGAAGAAATCGGGAATGGTCATACAATATCTCCAAATGTAGCGAGGACGGATGTATTTTTAAGGTACACTATGTAGTTACAAACCATGTGGGCGGTGGTGCCGTCTTGTTGAAAGAAAACATTCTAAGTTTTCTCTGTTCAGCAAAATCACACTGCCACATAGCTCCATGAATTTTCTGTCACAGTTTCTGCTGCTTCGTTTTCAAAGGGAAACGTCCCACAATTCCAACTGATCTGCACCACACTCGTAGAATGTAACGGTTTTTCATGGTTACCTTGGGACTATTAGGTGCCCAGGACCTCATATTCTGTTTGTTGACAGAACCTTCAAACGGAAATGGACCTCGTCAAAGAAATCCAAACAGTCACACTTTCCACTGCAAAAGTTAACTCCTGCTTGTTTATTTAAAGGAAAAAGTTTTTGGGTTACTTGAATTCATGTTTGTAAAACTTATTTCACTTAAATGCACCCCAAGAATCTTCAACAAAGGCTCAGTATTGTGGTTTGTTAACGAAGTGACAGCTTGACTCACGAGCCACATTCTCCGATGTTGTAACGGTTTTAGGCGGTCAATGCATAATGTGTGGAACTCTACCGCAGTTGTCGGATTTATTGTCCCATTGCATAATTGTTTTACATGAAGGAATCACATGGAAGGGAACGCGAAACTTGGAGTGGATTGTTTGGGGCAGAGGAGAATCCTCAGCCTCGC
Source organism: Metallyticus violacea (assembly GCA_030762175.1). NCBI lineage: Eukaryota > Metazoa > Arthropoda > Insecta > Mantodea > Metallyticidae > Metallyticus > Metallyticus violacea. Next base: position 51,868,238 of record CM060840.1, on the reverse strand, counting down.
TCACGGATGGTTCCTTGTGCCTATGACTGAAATCAAAATACCTTCGGGAAGATGGGATGAGGTGAGAAAAAATTTTAAACATGAGCCAAGTTTATTTCTTAATCTTTATAGTCTTTTTTTCTAAAGAATGTATAGCATTAAGAAAACAGTCTTGCGGAATATTTGGATTGTTTGAGTAAATGCTTGCACCAGTTCTAGAGTATTAGATATGCAACGAGATTACTCTTTTCCTTGTCCTTAGCCCACCAACCATGGAACCAAACGGAGTGGGTGAAGCAATAACATTTGGGACTTGCATTGGGAAGGTGTCGGGTGCAAATTTCGGTCGCTACCTGTCATTTCATTCCGTTGGTTCGAAAGTGCAAGGCGAGGTGGGCTGGTACGGTGTGAGAGTGGCTTGCGCTTTGATTAGATTTCTGTCCTGACGTCTGGTATGGAGCACTCTTTTAAGGGGCTCGAACTCCTTGGAGAGGGAGGGTCGCCTGAGTGGGGTGTTCTGTTAATAAACATGTTAGGGGCCTTGTCTATGTTCGAGCATCCCCATCTCTGGATTCTAGCCGTCCAGCGTCTCCATTACTAGTCTTTTCCTCTCGGAGATACCTCCTGGGAACATAGGCACAAACGGCCAGGTGTTGAGCAAGGCCAAAGTGACATTACATCCTCCTCCGTCCCTATGAGTCCATGGTAACTTCATATCAGTGAACTGCAAGAGTAGTCTTCTATGTTGCAATAGATTGGGTTTTATTTTCCTATCAAAAGTACAATCATCTCAGTAAAAATTTATCACATGAAGAAAACAATGAATTTTTTCTCGTAATAATGTGATCTATAGCCCGTGTGAATTAAAGTTTTAGATAGTTTATTTCCTGTATAATTATGCCAGACAATTCACGTCCTAATCTATAACTTACATATTCGCCCTTTATCATAAATGTTAATTTTCATTGTTATCTAAAGCAAGATTTTACTCTTCTGTTTCTAAATGAATCACGGTTGCAGGTTATGTTCAGAATCTTTTTTTCTAAGATATATTAGTGAATATTGGTTGTTTCACACACTCTCGGTCCCCTATTTTAATTTATAAATTTCAAACTAATGGACATAACATAATTAAATTAGACACGGACACACCTTGTGCACAAGAAGCATGATTATGGAAGGATTTGAGTGGCAGTTTTACTCTCTAGGCTATGTGTCGTGCAAACCCGTGAATTTGATTGCATGCTCGCTGTCCAAGGCAAGTAGTATGACGCATCTGCCGATACTGTTGTTATGGGACAATCAGGTCATTGTGTCTTGATGAGCTATCGCAGTCTACACGAAAATCTCCAAGAGTTTCTGAATCAATATTGAGCAACTAGATTCTTCGTTTTGGGATTTTTCAACGGCATGGTCTCACCTGCCACACCTTCAATGTCGTCATAGCCGAAATAGCGTTCTTTGAAATTCTTTTCATTTTTAAATAAGGCTGCCCATCAAGATCGTCTAACTTTATGACATTTAGATTTGCTCCTATGGGGAATTCTAAAAGGGAAACTAAATGGACCCCGATGTTTTGGTGAATATACAGGCATACCTTGATGCTAATCGCAGCCAAATTCAAAACTTGCTATAAAACCATTTTACTTTGGATACATCAAATTATGCTTATGTCAAATTTACTGAATTGCGTAATTAGTTTGAAAGTTATAAAGAAAAGTCAGAAACCGGGAGCGAGTGAAACTTCCGTATTAGTACAGCAATTATTGGTAAGGGAAGTGGAACCACGGTTGAATTCAGATAATGGTATTATGATTTGAATTTCAAAACGGTCGCACAGTTAAAAACATCTTAACGTATAATAAAAAAAAACATAATTGTTTTATTTCATAATAGTTTGATGTTAATAAACAGTTTCAAATTTCAAGTCTTTCCGTACTAGTTTATAACTTTTCAAAACACAATAATATTAAAAAAAATACATTTAAAATAACGGAAGATAAGAAATTAATTTATTCTTTATTTTTTTATCAGCAACCCTCAATAGCTAGCAGCAGTATGAAACATGTTCGTCTTCTTTAAATTATTTTTAATCGGGGCAACATAGCTTAATAAATAATTTGGAATGTACTGTGGTATTTACATATATTTTAAATGTTTTTCCAATAGTGTACATAATACCAACTATGTTGGCTCTAGAGCAACTTTTAAAAATATCAGATTACTAATTTTGAAGTTAAATGAATCAAAATGAGAATATAAGAATAAAATAAGCGCACTATATTTAATCGCTACGTAACATCTGCTTTTTTTAGGTTTAAACGTCGCGAGGTTTAAGTTCATTTACTTAACGTCTGAAGCGAAACTGGGAGAAAATGTGTTATTATTTCATAACACAGTGCACACAACAAAAAAGAGAGAAGCGGTAGAAGAATTTCGAAGGAATAGAATGTCAAGCAATAAGAAATGAAACTTATTGTTGGATATAAGAGAATTGAAGCAATTAATTTGACCATCACTGCAAACTAAGAGAAGAGCGTTCACTGCACGTCTCTTTCTCGAAACCGAGTGTACTTCTCTGTGACAAGTGAGGTAAGGAACGTCTTCAGGAAAAAGGTGTGGGCTTCCTGTGATTAATGGTCCGAGCCGAGTTATTAGCAACACCATACACATGCAAAAATTCTTATGTTCTTTATACATTGTTTTGTATACCAGAGTTGCATTGTGTGTGTGTGTGTGTGTGCGCGCGCGCTCGCATCATGTCATTCCGAAAGAAGAGAAGAGAATTGTGCATATAAACCAGAAAGGTGTGCACCATCTGTGTCAGGAATGAAAATGGTCTCTTGTCAACGTAGCAGTTTGTTTGTTGGAGGAACTGGAATATACGAGTGTTGCAATATGTTTCTTCCACCGAGGTCATGGACTGCTTAATGTTTCTGTCTCTTTTTATTTGTGCAACACACATTCCCTAATACTTAAAATTATTCTTTTACTTTTAAACCGAGCTTTATTTTTATGCCAGATAAACGTAATAAAGCTCTGACGTAACAAATACGTATTATTTAATCTAAAATTGGCAGGCCTTTTGTAGTAATAAAGAATGAAATTAAAGAGACAACTTTTAAGAAAACGAATTTAATGATATTATATTCATTAAAAGTACTAACAGAAGCATCTATGTGTGAACCGCCACGGGTGGGCGAGGTCGTTAAGGCGCGGGAGGTCTGGGATTCGAATTCCAGCAGGACCGTCCTCCCTTACTGGTTTTTTCCAGGTTTTCCTCAGTCCTCATAAATGGCAAATGCCGGGGAGGTACCCTAAACCTCGGCCTGGAACGTTTCCTTCCTTAAAAAATAAATCCTTTCCCAAAATATAATTTCATCTCTATATCATCAGTGTCCAGCGGCTATGGTGCCTGAGTAGTAAAAACGAGCGTTAAACACCATTAAAAAAAAGCATCTGTTATATTTTAAAAATAAAGTATTATTCAGGTGAAGAACTGAAAACTTGATATTTCGACCAAAATAGTACACCAAGGGTTTATATTTTCTCATGAGACACACATTTAATATTTTCATTGTGATCATAAACCGACATGTGTGGCACAGATCATATGGACTAATGAAGGAAGGTCTGCGGTCTGAATCCCGTCAGGATGGGAATAGAGCGGTGGAGTTTCCAACGTTGTTTCCAGACAGAACATCCCGAGCCCAGCAGAGCTTCCAAGCAACATGAACCCCTCAAAATGGCAGCTTCTTTACCCGAAGCCGAAACTTTCCAAAGTGCAAGTCACTGTCACATTGCAACTTTCGAACCTCGAGGAGAACTAAACGTAATGAAATGATATGAAATGTGTGAGCGGAAAACTCATAGAAAGGAAATATTCCTTCCACCATTCGCCTCAGCTACAAGGGGAAACCACGAAAAATTTAAGGATCAGGAAGGTCGGCCCCAAGGGATTTGAATCTTGAACATCCCGAATTCCAGTCCGAAATATTACCGCTTGAGCCACCCCGCTCCGTTATACTTTATATTCGAATACACAATCTTTTTTATTTTAATTTGTTTTGTCTAATCGGGATATTAGTTGGTTTTGTAGTCATATGGTGTCCTCAAGAAATTAAATGTAAAGCAAAGAACATCTTATTAAGATGTGCTGGAAAATATATAACAAGTTGACATATATTCCAAAAGAAAGATTCTCCTCCTCCTCGCTTTGGTGCTACTCTGCACTCTGCTCTGGATGTACAAATCTTTCGACGTACAGAAAAGCTAATTAAACGTCTTATATATAGCCCCGAACTTTCTTGTGGGACTGTGATTCATGGCTCATTACAGATCTATTACCAGGAAAAAAAGTAGCTGCTGGTAGTGGTGGGGACTGTAGTAGTAGTAGGAATGTATATTCCAGTGGTACCATTACAATAAAACTTCAACAGACAAATGGGTTCAACAGACCGTCGTGTTTTTATGATGCACTGTTCTGTTTGATTTATTACAAAAATATTAGATATTTTAATAAAATATAAAATAAACATAAACAACAAAACTAAAATAAAGAAATAACATTGGTTACCATACACACTGTTGGATGCACTCAATTTGTTTTCCCCACCCCTTTCCTGTTAACAGCTTCAGATCTGACTACCTCACTTTCATCAAAATCGATATATTCTCTCTTCTGCCAGCAGATCCCGGCACTTTCATCTTCCGGTAAAGGACACAGGGATTTTTCTCTATTTTACATTAGGCCATATATGCACATTTTAAGGTACATGACCTTAATCATCCTCCATGCCTCTAACCTAACCCAATAGAGCCCATGTCTAATGAGTTTGTTCCCCTCCCGATTCAGATTTTGTACTTTAGTAAAGACAACTGGATTGTGAAATGGTTTGATGTCTATCCATATCCATGGAGCGATTCTTAACCTTCCTCCGTTCACTCCTATTCCCTTGACTCGCTATTCAAATAGAGCCTTGCCCTATTGTTTTCAGCCGCTTTGTTAATTAAAATGTGCTTCCTATGAATAATTCGCACTACTCTGATCCCATCCACAAAATTCTCCCTCGTGTCATTGTAGATCTAGCTGTTTCTAGTAAACTTGTAGGCACCTCTGGGATTCTGCTATATGATTGGAGAGTCTCCGCTGCTTTCACATATCAATATACTTTGTAAAAACAAGCATATATCTTCCGATTTAGGATCACAACATGTGTCTCTATCGATTATATAACTCATACAGTAAATTACAATAAAACTTAAAGATGTCCTCTTTGTGATCTGCAAAAGAGTGAATGTGTATATGAAATTAATACATATACGAATATATCATCTACATTGTTTAGAATTTATGTGGATTAAGCACGTAACAGTTGGATAAGATGACGTGCACATGATTATTTTTAAGTGGATTTAATGCACGTTTTCACTACAAATTGATTGATTGATTGATTGATTTATGGACGCTCTTTAACATCGCAGGTCATCAGCGTCCCATTCAACTCAAGGCGTGAAACGGCCGACAAATTTTGCTCAGAGGCCTCTCTTTCAGGCATGAGCTTCTTTTTCGTGCCGTAAATGTACGACACGGGACCCACGGCTTTACTTCCCTTCCGAAGGAAGCCATACTTAGGATTTTTACGCCGAAAAAACCCATCGGTCCTGGCCGGGTTCGAATCCGCGTTCTTGGGTGTAGGAGGCAAGTATGGTAACCACTACACAACCAGGACCGACTTTTCACTACAAAGACACGCATTTTACGGACAAGAAATTTATATAAACATCGTACATAAATAATACGAACATTTATATGAATATTAGAATGATTGTATGTATGTCTGTTTTTGTGTGTGTGCGCGTGTGCGCGTGCGTGCGTGTGTGAATACGTTCTTGTTAATGTTGTTTTATTTTATTGGAGTTAATTTCAGAAATTGAGTATTTTACAAGAGCTTGAACGATCTTGTGACCCATGCGACCGTGATGTGCAATATATGTATGTGCTCAAATGGACGTATCCTAATATGGTTTTTAGGTACAGAAATATGTTGTATAAAATTGCATAAGGTCCAGAGAGTATGTTTTGAACAGCCTAGTCCATCTCTTTCTGGGTTTTCCTACAGCTCGTCTTTCAGTTCACAGCTCGTGGAGTGTACTGTAGTGTCAATTTTGGTAGACAATCATCTGCCATTCTGTTGACATGTCTTCTCCATTTGGATCTGTTATTCTTTACGGTTGACCATCCCAAGCTGTGCTCTTATATATTCATTTCGTAAGCAGTCTAGACTTGTCACTTTCAAAAGTGGACAAAGAAATCTCATTTATGTTACTTCCAGTTAGTTGTCTTTCTTCACTTTGTGTTAAAATTCAGTATTCACTTCTATACGGGAGTACTAATTTGCTAACCATTTTTTAAAACTTAAAAGGGAAATTTGAATAATTTATTTTCCATTTATTCTATTATATTCTTCCAAGTGATTCTTTATTTTATCGTTTTTAAAATCTGTTATACAATTCTAAATATTCTTGAAACTTCTAATTTGGATTATAATTTTATTCTTTTAATTTGGTTTATAATTTTATGCTTCTGATAAGATTTTCCTGAAATGCCATAGATTTGGTTAATTTTATTATATAGCACATTCCCTAACAGCATCTTTAAGTCTAATGTACTTATATGTTCTTCACCGATAATAGTGTACTTTTGTAGATGTTTTTAGAGATTATTAATATTGCTTTTGAATTTGTAGATTTTCATAATTTTTGATCTGGACAACCTATACATTAAAAGTAACGTACACAGCCGCAGTCCTATCGGAATCCCAAATTTACTCTAAAATTGAAAGTTATTAATTTCCTTATTTATGCCTATAAATTTCTTCATACAACGATTTAATGATATTTATTAAACCTTGTCCAGTATTCCTAATTTTGTAATATAGCGAATAGTTTTCCTCTGTTAACTCGATCAGTGGTCTTCAAATAGAACATATGTCGGTAAATTATATTATTTTCTCTTTAAAATTGTTTTTTAAAGAATATTAGTGCAGTTTTTCAGTCTTCTGGTACAGAACCGGTTTGCCATATTTAAATAGAACAAAAGGTCTTTTTCACAATTTTGGTCCACCGTATTTCAATAATTTCTAGTTTATTATTTATGCCTTCATCTTTTGGTTTTTGCCCTTTTTCAATTCCTCTTCCATTTCTACCATTGAAATATTGTGTGTGATTGATTCCTTGTGGCTCATTATTATCAGTTATTTCCTTATTTAATACATTTTATAGCATTTAATTTAATTTTCATCGGGAATTGGACTGAGTTGCACATTACCCCTTTCATCCCCATATCATGACTTGTGAAATAGTTGTCAAAGAACTCTCTGTAGCTTGTCAGGTCTTCAGCGATTGACAACATCTTCAGAACTACCTTAGATCCCAGGATAAATCTATGAAATCTACTCATCAATTTAGCCTTTTCCACAGTAAATGAAAAATTGTAATAATATCATAGTCCAGAAGCTTATCGGCTTCATTTTAACAAACTGTAATGTTCATAATATCTCACAAACATTTCAGATAGACAGATTTTCTTGAATGCTTTATTTTGTTGGTTTTTATTGGCTCTTCAGTATTATCGAAATGCAATACTGATTTCAGTTCTAGATATCCATTACGACTCATTACATAATTTACTATTTGGATTCCAAGATGCAGTCTTCAGACAAATAATCTTTTTCATTGCATAACCGGTAAAAATAAAAAATCACACATATTTCATTAGGATGGGCTGAACATTTTATTTTATTTTTATATCCCTTAACAGATCTGTCAGTTTCCTCTACTATCTCATTTACAATGTCCTCAGAAAATATCTTTAATAATTTTGCTCAGTACTAAGTTTTATTCAATTTAGGTTTCATTTCTTCTGAAATATTAGTCTTTTGCCCTAAACCGGGATACGAATATTTAGGAATCTCATCACACTGTTTAACTTATACTTTTCGAATCTTTTTAGTAGGAAATCATTCTTGGTTTTGAGTGTGAAATTTCCGCTGTATCAGCAAAATTCCTTTCTATTTCCTCAGAAAAGAGGTAATCTATTTTCTCTTCAATAGTTTTAAAAGAGTGACCAGCCACTTTGAAAATGAACTAGATAAAGAAAAAAAAAATGGACAAAATTGTAACGCTCAACGTTTTCCCTTGAGAACAGTTAACATTTAAGTTCTGAAACACAGAAGCTCTGCCGTTTTGAATTTATTTTATAATATTTGGATAAACAAATAATTCAAAACATATATTTGCCCTCAAAATACTCCAGGTATTCTTGTGCCTTTTAAAGGTTGTACTAAAACAACTATAAATATTATTCGACCACTACTATAAAGTGTTTGAACCTGTATGAACACTATATTTTATTAAAGTATTTCAGCATGCTATGCAAAAAAAAAAAAAAAAAATCATCTGACCTTAGACTCAGTAATAGAAGCTCAAAATACAAAATATCTAGCAACTCCAAAGAAAACATTTCTCTTTCAATAAGATTGCACAACTAAATAAATGAACCAAAATGCAAATTTAGTTACCCATCGTTGGAGTGAAGTGTACTCTACAGTATTACATATACATTGTTGTTCACAATAAAAATGACATTGGGGGCTAATGGGTTAATTAGTTTATAATATGAACGAGATCAAGAGGAACGAAGATAAACGTTAATAGAGATTGTTGGTGGACTGAAACCGAAGAACTGCGAGAAAATCCTGTAAATCCGAACTTTGTCCAATCCGCAGCCGGAGATGAAACTCGGTCCACAGTCATGGAAGTATACTACTCTAAGCAACCGAGATAAAAGAACGGCTTTAAGAACCTTAGCTCTATAATTTCATCACATTCTAAGTCATTACTTTTAAAATTTAAAGGGTTAACTTTCATATTGTGTCCCTTAAGAGCAAAGGTCTCCTAACAAATAGGGAAATCTCACCTTTTCCTAATGTGGTGAGTTATTCCACGCTAGTTGTCCGTATGCTGTTTTTAAACACTCTGATTTATTCTTTGGTTACTCCATTTCTCACTGCACTAGTTGCTTCTCGAGAGATTTCCATTTCTCTCTTCCTCTTGCTACTCTTGACCAATCTGGATCTGCATGTTCCTTGAAGAGGTCTGTCCATCTTCTTCTGAGTCTGCCTTGTGTCCTTTTTCCTATTCGGGGGTCCCACATGGAGATCTTGTAGGTCCACCTATTGTCCCGCATTTTTCGATTTGACCGCCTCATTGTCACTTGCTTTTGGTAGCTATTTGTGCGATGTCTGTTGTCTGCGATAACTGATTTATAATATATAGGTATTTTGTCCTTCCCAGGATTTTGCGTTGCATTTTTCTTTGGCATTTTTTAATTTTTTTCCTTTTGTTATTCTGTCAGTATTGTTATACAGCTATCCTATGCTTAGATACATTATATATTCTGTACTGTAATATACAACATACAACAATAAAAACACCGAAATAGCTGTAATTAGATTCACTGGCTTCTAAGTTACGAGGATGAAATTTTACAGAAAATTACCTGACACACTCGTTTAAACGAAGTTTTATATTTCGGTTGTTGTGAACATTTTTATAGTATAAAGATATTTATAAAATGCCTGATGGTATTTATCCTGTATTACGTTAATTATACTAATATAAAACCTAAATAAAAATGAATGAACGTACGTGAGTTGTAAACATTTTTGCGTCATCTAACACTTTCTCTGCCAGGCCGTCTCATTTTTATGACCTTACGCTATACTAAAGTGTCATATTTTTCAGTTGGTTACAAAGAGGACAGCATTTAACTTGTACTTAGCTACCTTCCATTTTCGGAAATGCAATGTGTTATTACGTTTGATTATCCACTTGTTTTATTTTTTTTTTCTTTTTTTACCAAAACACTGCTTTACCGGTTTCAATGAAGATCTCTGAAGAGTGTCCCTTTCTTCCTCACTATCATATTTTGTGCTTTTTATTACACGACTTGGCAAATGACAGAGAATAAAAGTGAAGCATTAATAAAATCTTGTGCCTTGTGTGGCCTTGTTGAAAAGTACCCCGCTTCTCTTTTCTCGAAGAACGTAAAGTTTTACGTGGCTGTGTTTTAAATGAGGTTAGCCCGCGGATATAACCGAAGACCCGTAACTACCACTAATATGATACAAAAGATCCTAACATTGTTTACAAGCAGCAGTTATTAAGTTATTATAGGATGTAATTATGTCGTCCAGCGCTTGCAACTAAGTCTGACAGTAACTGCAGAGAGCGGAGAAAAGTTAAAAAAAGAACAGAAAAAAAAAAGTGAGGCAAAGAAAGAAAAGGTACCTTTTATGCTCTGTATAAAGGGAATGTATAAGACGCTATCACTTACAGTCTATTACTCTTTGTATCTGATAATAAGAATTCTTATTCTAATTGGAACAATTCTTCTGAAAATTAGCTTTCGTCCTTCTAATAGAAGAACCAGATAATTTAATGAGTAATTTTTTCGTATACTCATTATTTTATCCAATTATCTAATTACCGACCAGGTGGCGGGGACTGCATCGATCGATAAGCTATCACTTACCGTCAATAAGGCAACACTAGCGCCGGGGAGTGTAGGGCAACAACAAAGTCAGTAATAGAAACACTAAAGAGACATTCTAATAAATACTAATGCATTCATAAAGTTATGCTCTCACCCATGTCACCTTCTATAAATGTCTATCTTCATTTTCCACGGATTACTGGCATGTGTTTGTGAAATTACGCATTGCCCTTCTTAATTCTCCTTGAGAAATTAAAATGATTTCTTACGGATGTTATCGTAAGTGTGTGGATATTATTAATTTATGCATGGCATTAAGATTTTCAAATCAATCTCCTGGGAATTTCTCTTCAGCTTGAGTGCACATATGAAGCATAAATAAACACCGCGTGGAACAGAATAAGTAGGTTTAGTATTTAAAATTTAGCATTCTTAAATATTCTAGGATTCCACACGCGCTGCTTCTTTCACTGTTCAAACGACACTCGCTCAGTGGCGGTAGAATCAAAGCTAACGTACCAGTTCAGCAAATCTCGCCGGCCGCCCGCATGCCTCGACTCCTATAGCTCGGTTGGCCTTGAGCGATGGCTTATTAACCGAAGCATCACCCAGCAGCCACATCAGTAGTCAATAGTTGGGTGATGCGGTGCAATTCTTTATAGTATCACTTGTATGTGACTCAGATAGCGTGAGTTCGCCGTTAAGTGCAATTCCTATAAAAAGAATTAGGAATAGAACTTCAATATGAATATACATACAACTGCTAATTCTTGATCCGGTCTCAATAAAGGTCTTCCCTGACGTGGACTAAACATGTTAGCCAATGTATCGTGTCATTCTTGAACGTGTTCCTGTTCAGCCTGACACCTTCCATCCATCCCTTTCCATTCTTGTCCAAGCCAAAGAGAAACCCTGAAGAAGGCCACAGAGTCACGACGGCCGAAAGCTTGGACGACAACAAGATCTTTACTCGGCTGATTACCGGTGAAACCATCATTAATAATTAGCGCCGAGAAAACTTCAAATCCTCAATACATAATAGTCTTGAAGAATTGGTTTTTATGTACGATACATTATGTGAAAATTGATTCATGCACAAGTGGTAAGGCGATTTGCAAGAAAAAATTCTGGCAATCGTGTTCCAGGTAGAGAAACTGTTCGCCAACTTAAAGAGTTACTAGAAACAGAATCTCTCTCTCTCAATCTCGGACGACCGTCTTTTTACTGATGAAAAGTTAGATGAAATATTAGAATTTTCTATGCAGATACGGCAATGTATTGCCCCAAAGGGGCATCATTTTCAACAGTTCTTGTAACAGAGAGTAGTACTTATGAATTTTAAATACAGTAGATATCATGATATTATTTCAGTAAAAATAGAAATAATAAAATAAAAATACCAACTTTGCACGCGGCGACTCATCTCCTTTTTTACTGGTTGCGGCAGCTGCACTTCCCCAGTAACTCAAATTATCTCGCTAAGAGTACTTGAGGTATCCGCGTTTACAATGCTTTCCTCCTTAAGTTAGTAGTATTGCACGCTTGTGCAGAACTGAGAGTTGTGTTTCAAACTTTTATTTACGTACGCAATCAATGTAGATAATATTCAGCACAACACTTATAACGAGAATTCACTGAAACGCGTTTTTAATGCATTTAATACGAGGGCTGTTCAATAAAGAATAATCATATATTTTTACAGCTAGCTTTATATTCATCCACATAATTATGATATTTCTCAAAGTAGCCTCCGTTGGATGCAATTCACCTGCCCCAGCGTTTCTACGAGTCTTCAAAGACATGGTGTCAGTCTTATTATGACAGTCATTCATAATCGACTCCGAAGCCTTCACCACTGTTTTGATGCCTCCCACGAAGGTGTTTCCTCAATTTGGGGAAAATATAAAATCTCTAGGGGGATAAATCTGAACTATAGGGAGGGTGAGATACACACTTCATGTTGATTTTTGTTAATATAATAAACAACAACATTTGCTATGTGTGGACGTGTATTATGAGCATTCTTCATTGACCAGGCTTCGTACATATGCACAGTACTAATTCATAAGAATTGGGTGTATGTATTATTGTAAGGTATGTATGATTATCTATGTAACATGTACAAAAATACAAGTCTACACTGAATTCTGCACAAATACGAGTGTGTGAATATGTGTATTAACTTATTGATTAATGCAGAGATGGACGCTGCTTTTATATTATGTAGGATTTTTTTTTAAAAAAAAACATTTTTTTCATTTTTCAACACATTAAGATCTTTACGCGTTCCAGTTTTTATTCATAGCAATCTAAATTTCATTAAAAAAAAAAGTATATCAACAGATCTAAAATTCGCTTCTTATGATACATTGACTCTTCAAAGAAATATTTTTCCTTTAACACCAACCTCATATTACCGCAATGAAAACATATCAAATGATGTTAAGAATTACAACAAAATAAAACAAGTCTGATAAAATTAACGAAAAAATTGTACTTTTGTCACATTTGTGTAAATATTTGCTATTCCAAGCAACATTTTGTTATAAAACTGCTAAAAATGTCATCAAAAATAGAATGTTTTTGGATTTCGAACATAAAAGTGCAACTCGCAAATTTTATAATTCTTAACATTGAGTAGCCATGAATAAATAATAACACCTTACGCTAATGGGATTTAAGCTCATGTTCTGCAATTCTGTAGGTAAGCAGTGACTGTGTATAGAACTGCCTATGAAATGGTTAAATAACATAACCTTACAATCCTCGGCTGAATCATCCCAACAGAATAAAGTAAGATTTGTGACAAGCTACCTTAGACCATAGCACCTGGTTGTCTGTTACCTGATCAACAACACACTCTCATACCTGAAGTTGAAAAGAAACTAGAAATGGTGAGATAACGTACCTTGAGGCGATGTGTGGGCGATGGGGACGACGACAGCGTTGTGTTGGAGATGCAGATAACGTGACAGATGAGCAGCACTGCCACCAGGTACCTGAATGCCCAGGCTGCCCCGAGCAAATGCATTGTGAACAGCTTATGTTTCGTTCGCTCTTATCAGGACTTGCCTGTCACTTCTCGGTTTATGGTCCGATGCTTGATCGTAAAGCAAGAACAAAAACAAGCACACACTCGCTAGTATCACTAGAACAATTGTCAGAATCGAAATTCACTCCATCTTACGCCAACATCTGCCAGGGACGGAAATCGATTGCATCATCCGACAGGTCGATCTTGCGAGACTGGAGGAGTTGTTCGCGTAGAAGAAGAATAATCCGACACGTCCTTCTCGCGCTGCCACTTGTCACCTGACCGATCATCCGGCGGGAGGTATGTTCTGCTTGACAGGTGTTTTCATGCGCTGTAAGAAGAAACGAAACGCATCAGTTAGCTTTTCTTGGTTAATGGTTTATCATATTAAACAGGTCGATGTTCGTGCATGTGGGAGATTTACAGATAATCCATAGCAAAGAAATCCAGTCTGTAAAATTGATCTTTGTGCTAAGAAAAATGTCTATAAAAACAGAAGGAAAAAGCTCAGAATTGCTTTAAGAGGGTTCTGCGATACTTTTTTGGCCTGAGAAAGAAAATACAAGATTTATTTTTACCGCTTATTGTTCAATACACTTAGACCAATGATATTTTGACTTCTTTATACCTTATACGATTTTGCTAACTCTGAAAAATAAGCTCATATTTGAGCTACGACCTCCGTATTTTAGATAAATCTTTGCCCGCGAGCCATTTCACTGTGGTGGGAATTCGAAGTTCCATCATGCAACTTTGCGATTGTAATTGAAGTATTGGCGCATTATCGTGCTAGAAAGAACGATATTCTTTGAAAAAAACGCACCTGTTAATTATAATAGCATCCTTCAATTGCTTCACAATTCTGCATAAAGCTCTCTGTTGCTGGTTTTGTCTTTTTCTAGTTAGTGTATAAAAACAACATTCTGAACATCCCAGAAAATAGTGGTCACCCTTTCCTGTTGATAGAACACATTTGGCCTTCTTCGAATCAATTTTAGCCTGTTACATTCATTCTTTGACTGCTTCTTCGTGTCTAATATGTAATGTTTCATTAACAGTGGTGACCAGTCGCAGAAATTGGATTAAATTGCCTCTAAATATGTCCAAGTATTCCTGAAAAATGATCATTCGGATGCGACCGTTAACAAAAGTGACACCTATCGTCCTGAGAGTTTTTCACATGCAATTGTTCGTGAGAGATCTTCCAAACACGGCCTATTGAGATCTATACCATACCAGCAAGTTCGCGTACTTTCACTAAGAGCAGTATTTTTCGCGAATTCTGTTTTCTTCGATCGATACATGAAGCTTTTTGCTTTCTTTCCTTACCCATTCCTTCCCTTTCCTTTTGCTGCTACGTATGCGGTTTGACTGCAGCTTAAATGCTTATTGGTTGCAACGCTCATATGTTAAAGGGATTAAGGATTGCTGGCTGTGCAGCGCAATGAGCTGGTTAGAGACTGCTTGATTTCTCTTCAGATAAGAGGCAGCAAGGAAATTCCAGCTTAGGTGTAGATTTTATTTTCGACTTTGTAATTTAAGCTTTTCAGTTGGGGTCTTCAATGCGTCCACTCATGGAAGATATTTTATTTGTAAAGGATTTATTTTTACTGTTTTGAAGAATTAAATGTTTTAATAATACAGTAAAGATTCAGTGCACTGTTGTACGTTTTCTTAAGTTAATCTGCTGTTTCCAACAGTTCCTTTTTTTTTTTTTTTTTTTTTGTGGTCGGTCCTGGTGGTGTAGTGGTAACCACGTTTGCCTCCTAAGCCCAAGATCGCGGGGCTCAATCCCGGCCAGGATCGATGGATTTTTTCGGGCGTAAAAATCCTAGGTATGACTTCCTTCGAAAGGGACGTAAAGCCCTGGGTCCCGTGTCGTACATTTACGGCGCGAAAAAAAAAACCTCAAGCCTGAAAGAAGAGCCTTCTGAGAAAATTTGTCGGTCGCTTAACGCCCTGAATTGAATGGGACGCTGATGACCTTAAAAATGTACTTATGATAGTACATAATTTTATTGCTCAGAAAATTATAGTGAAATATTTATATTTCTCTATTTTCCTGTACTGTTGAGTCACCTTTCCATGGCAATTTCATGAGTTTCCTCCAGCACGTTCCTAAAGTAAGAACTTATTGACATCACCTGAGACAAGTTGTCGGTCATTTAATGCGCCATTGCTGCTTTTCACGAAGTTTTGGTCTTCTGTTATTGGACGTTCTAAACATTTATAATAAAAAAAAACAACAAACGACCTAATTTAAATTCAGCAGCTCATTCTTTATTGTAGTAAACGATTTCAGAGTATTTCAAAGTGGAATCCTTTTTCATACCGGTTGGCGTTATACCTTTTAAAACTGAAGTATTTTATCACTGTGTGACATTTGTTTTCATCCAATTTTTGGAATACAGCCCACCTTCTTTACTTTGCTCTACCATTTGACCTAGCAAACTATAATATATAAGCGCGTATTTGAAATTTCATGGAACGCCATCTAAAACATCATGTTTGACAAATATTCTTTTCTTGCTATGTGATACTACTAACGTCATCTCTCTGTCAGACCATGAATTTTTCGATCATTAAAGGTAAGGAAATATTGTTTTTTGACCAATTATATCTTTTATATGCAAATGTTCATTGTTTTGGCTCTATCGTCGGTGTTAGTTGCTTCTCTTTGGTTTAAGTTCCTTGCAATGGAATGACAAATGAGTATACCAACTGAATACAGTGGAAATAAATAAATTAAAATAGCAGTAAGTTTACAAAGAAACAGCAGAAAAATTTTTGTGGATATTTCAGAGTTCAGTACATAATTTTTTTTTTACAAAGCTCAGAAAAACTCGCATGTCTTTCTTTACATGATTCAACATTTTATTTTATTATATTTAAAATATTTCCCATGTCATTGTTTCTTAATAATTCTTGTCAAACAATAATTAATAAATGTATTTTATTAGCATCATTAGTTTAAAACTGGTCCTGGTTTTTTCATGAAATGTGGAACATAGGAAACCAGCCATAACAAGTAATTAGAGGCAGTAGAATGCTATGCAGGTGAAGCCATTGAGTATGTGCTTTAGACTCTGATAGCACTTTTTCAATACAATACAAAAGATTCGCTTTTTTGTGATAAAACAGTAATAATGACAATAGCATGTATGCAAGTACATCACAATTGCGCTAAACGCTCTCCAAAAGCAACAACAACCCCCTTTCTATCCGAAAACCTTAACATCCCGAAGAAAGTGACAGAATATTTCAGCTGTTGCGTGGAAAAGTCATAGAAGTAGTGAAAATGAAGTTAAACACAGAGTTATAGCCAAGAATCCATGCTGTAGTGAGCTGAACAATATCAGTATCATTTTAAATGTGAATCAAGTATGGAACTAGATCTGGATTTAACTATACAAGATGTTGCTACATTTAGAGTGGTCTTCATTGCGTTGCTGAGCGAAGTTTTAACGAGTTGAAGCGATTCTAACCCATAATAGACGCATCTCCATATTTTAAAACATTTTGTAATCCACTGTTTTGTAAATACACAATCATTATAAAAAATTAAGATTAATCAATTTGTAATAATACAAAAATATCGTAACATAGAAGATTAAATTCTTGTTCTGCAATAATACTTTTAGCTGTACTTTTTAATAACATGAAATTTTAATAAAATATAGATTTTTGTACATTATTGTGTACAATTTTTATAAAATTTTAATGAATGCTTTATTCTATATTTTAGTAATTTTAGTATATATATATATATATATATATATATATATAATTAACCATTTTATTAAACGTAAAGTCCTAGCCCTGACGATAACTATGATTTCTAAGGCCCAAAGCAAACGTTTTACCTTTATGTTCTTATAAATACAAAAAGTGTTCATTTATATTTGTAATATGATATGTTCACTTACGTTCTAATAATAGGTTATGTAATTCCAGTTTAAATTTTTAATCTCACAATAATTAATTTACTTCATACTAACTATATATTTACCATTTCTATTATAATAAAATTTCCCATATAATAATAACATAAAATCAATCCATACTAATTATATTAAACCAAATATACATTCAAATCTACAGCATTTCATAATTTTATACCAATTGTAATAGAAAGAACACCAACTAATACCTTTTTAACTTGAATTTCAAACATTTCCAATAAACTCTAAATAAACTTCTTTAGTTTATTTATTTACCATTTCTTTTAGTTTAGAGAAGGTTAATGAAGTTGATCTTTGCAAGTTGGGGTTTTGCTCAATGTGTGAGGTTGGAAAAAGAGGAATTGGAAATATTGCAACTCATATTTCAACAAATTTAATTCCTGCAACAGATAGGTGAGAGAAATACGATAACAGAGCCAATGTCATTCCAGAAAATATTAAATAGCAAGTTGATACCCACGTCAGAAGCTTTCCAAGACGTTCTTCACATTACAACAGGAAAAGGAGGAAGGGGCAGCAGCAAGTATTATTTGTCTTCTTTTCTAAACATACAACAAATGCACAAGATATATCTGAAGATGCGTACTCGTAAGCTACAAGTTTATCTGCTTCAGAGGAAGAGAAAGTAGACAGTCCCTTGTGGTTGTTTATGATGATTATCACATGATAACATTATTCATTTGGGTGAACCCAATTTGAGACAAAAACCAGATTAATGGGCAAAGGTCCAGAAAAGAAAGAAATGAAAGTTGAGAAAATCACACGTCATTAAAACTGGTTAACACAAAGATAAAAGAACTATAAGTACAAGATCACAGCAATGCACTTAAAACACTTTTTTTCCATTTCAGTAAAACATGCTCTTATCACCAATGTCTTTATTGTTTCTAGGTTCTGGATACATAATTGCTATATTTATTCAGCACAATTTACAACTCATAATTTTACATGCACGATAAGTGCACAGAAAATAAATGCTAAAATAAGGAATTCTTTTTTTAAAAATCAGTGTATTGATTATACGTTTAATCCATTTATAACCACTCTATAAATATTCTCGGTACTGTCTGCTAACGAATCTAACGAAATATGTACTTGAAATGTACGCCATTGCAGGTGAAATCATTGTAGCGACATCATGACTATTATAATTATGTGATGTGTTATATAAAGTAGTGCGCTTTCTAAAAAGACACAATATTATACGAGGGTTACCTTTTAAGTTATTACCAAAACTGGGAAAGAAACGAACTTTTTTATTGCTTTTCAGAATATTCGCCTTTAAGATTTATACATTTTTGCATGCATTCAAACAAATTTTCGAAACATTTTTTCCATTCTGAATTTGATATCTAAAAAAAAATGTTTTTTTTAAAGGCTTCAACAGCATCTTAAGGTGAGGAAAATCGCTGTCCAAGCATTTTTTGACATTCGGGAACTAAATAAGTCGTTAGGCGATAAATCAGGTAAACAAGGGCAATGAAACATTAATTCCATGTTTTTTTTTTCCTTCAAACAATTGTTTGACGTGCTATGTGAGAGCTGGCATTGTCATGATGAGGGGTTTCCGGTTGTTTTTCCCGATTTCATCGATGACTTCTAGTAAACAAATTGTTGTATACCATTCTTCAATCCTCTAAAGGAATGATTGTGACATGTCAGTACAACAGAAGAAACAAACGATCATTATCTTGGAAGTATTTCGTGAACGAAACTCTTTTGTGGGATTTGATTCATATTAGATCACCAAAATAGTGTATTTTTGCTTAGTTTCCGGTTATACGAATATATATAAGTTTTAATATATATAAGTTTCGTCACCTGCTAAAATGTTGTATACGGATTTTGCAATTTTGCAATTTTTGGAGCATTTCATTATACCAGTTATAAGAGTTCTTTTCCGTCAAATTATGCGAAATCCATTGGGAGCAGAGCTTCTTCACAGCTAAATGTTTACGCAGAACCGAATGCACTGCAGTCTTCAATATGCTTAAGAATACCCATATCTCGTTGTAAGTCACATGTCGATTTTCTTCAGTCATGTTGCCAATTACCAAAAGCTGAACAAAGAGATTCTAAGCATTGTGTTGAGTAAGCTCTTTACTAAAATCGTAAAAAAATCATCCAACGAAAACCTTCAAGAGTAATTTGCACTTTTTTTGCAACATTTCTTGATTTAAACGCTCACGTAAACAAACTACTCCATCAGTTTCTAAGCTACACCTGTCTTTTCACAATAACAAATGTCAATTGTTTATAAAATAGTAATGACATACTTCAACAGCGCCACCTAGTGGTTTGTAACAATTTAGAAGGTAAGCCTCGAAACACTACCGGTGAAAAGTTGTTTAACATTTCTGATTTTCTGAACTGATAAGAAAAATAAATTTAAAATATTCATATTTATTCAAAAAGTGTTTAATTGAAATAAACAATATATTATAAATTTTTATTTCTTTAAAGTAGCTTTCCCTTGCTTTGGCAGCTGTTTTGAACACTGTGGTCATTCTTCTATCAAGTTTCTTCGGAAATATCCCTCCGTTTCTTTTGCAAATGGTTGCACATCAGTGTACGGTTTCTTTCCGACCTGTCCGTTCAAATGACCCCAAAGAACAATGAGGTTGAGGTCAAGACTTTGAGGTAGCTATACCATGTTCTATGTTCATCCATGTTCATCCTTCAACTACTTCTTACATATCAAATATTATGTATAGGATTATTGTCTAGCCGCAGTGTGAAACATTTGCCGGTTAAACGCATGCCAATCGGTTTTGTATGGCGTTCGAGAATCTTGTGATATTTTTTCCCTCCATAATTCTTTCGTTTCATTGTAGAGGTGCCATGCCTCTCTTTAACACTTCGTCAAACTTACGATGTTTTGTGCCAGATACCTTAAACTTTGATTCATTTTTCACAGATTAATAGCCAGTTTTCATGTTGTTCGGTCCATCTATTAATCTGTTTAACAGATGAATCTTAATTAATTGATTGTCTTCGATTCCTATTGCGGCAATGACTCCAAAACAGGCAACTATCACTTACAGGGTGCCATTAATTTATTGTTAGCCATATTGTCCAAATGAGTGACCACGAACTGGAAAAAGTTGGATAATTTCTAACTTAGTTGTTTCGGAAAACAGCTGCAAAAATTAATAACCATTTTCAAACAAAAGTAAATATGTTATCCCAAAATTAAGCAGCTATACTGCGATGCAACAGTGCAATCTGGCTTAAAGCATCACTTATTTTATACAAGTGTAACAATTTAAGAGTTGAACTAATAAACTAAATCAAGTGTTAGTCTCTGGAGAACAGATAAAAAGTCATACATATTTGTACTCATGGATTTTCCACATAGACGTAAGCTATATTTTAATAAAGTTTCTACTATTATTAATTTGGTAGTCTTATGACGTAATTTGACTTTTCCTGTCATAGCCGGCAGAGTAGAATTGGGAGGGGGGAAAAGGAGGGCTCCAAATCAAAAGGACTACATTTTGTATAATTAATACAAATAAATAATTGCTAAAAAGAATGTAATTTTCAAGTAATACTGAATTCTTTTATTTCCATGAATTTCGTATTTCTAAAGAACGAAGCATTTATTGTGCTGTTAAATCCAAATAAAGGTAACGCTTCCACACAAATATAGAGTAAACAAGTGTTTTGGTACTTTAGACCATTGCTGCATATTAGCATTGCAGGGATGAACAGGGAAGAAAGTACATATTTGCATATCGTGATTGTAATCAATAGGGTTTAACTTTACAGGATATGTTTACAGATTCATATCAATATCGCATGCAAATGCGGAAAGAATTTAAAGGTGAGGTAAACATAATGCTTGAAACCAGAAACAATGCAAATGAGTAAAATGCAAACCACGGATAGAATCAAATGTCAGGAACTGTCGCAAGTATTTGGACTAAGGACCACAAGATTCAGAAGGAAATCTTGATGTGGCATCGGTATCAGAAAAGTTCAAGTATTGTATTGCAGAGCCAACGTCGATTGGGTCAGTTTGTCGCGCCAGAAGGTCAGATACCGTAAATATCCTGAACCGAATAAATGGGCGTTTACTCCATCAGTTATTCTGTTGTTTCTACTATGAACAATATGTAAGATTATAGAAATAATTGCATTTATTTATATGTTTAATCATTAAAATTTTCATAAAATAATTTACACGAGGAAGTAATCACAATCTTGCTTTAGGGTTTGCTTTCAGTGTGTAAGTATGTTTTTTCATTTGCTAAACTTTCTAGATACTTTGACTTTGATTACAAAATTATCGCCTGGCAGCCTTTGATTTTTCTTCAACAATATAAGAAACAAATCCTCACAACAAGCCCAAAAAGTATGTTTTAAGCATGTGATCTCTTAAATTATTCTGTTAGCAAAACTGATGTCTAAGAAAATATTACCTTTAATTTTTTAAATTTCAAAAAGGAACTAGCTAAAACAGATCACAGATCCATATTTTGGCTTGGGATAGCACCATTGATATTTCCCTAGATTATTTATATTACCCGAACTTAATCTAGCCAAGATTGAAAACTACGTTATTTTCATACGTGAATGACTAGATCGAAAGATGTTGCTTATGAATAGGTAAACAACAAGCGAAAAATATAATGTATCCTAAAAACCTGTTGACAGAAATGCAGAAGTGAATAGATGATATAGCGTATTATATTGAAACGTTATTCACGATTTGACATAACCGCCACGAATGCCCGAGGTCGTTAAGGAGCGGAATCGTGAGCAGGAGGTCTGAGGTTCGAATCCCACTAGGATTGCCCTCGCTGACTGAGGTTTCTTCCAGGTTTTCCTCAGTTCTCATAATTGGCAAATGCTGGGGAGGTATCCTAAGTTTAGGCCTAAAACGTTTCCTTCCTTAAAAAATTCTTTTCCCAATATATCATCTCATGTATCACCAGTGTCCATCGCCTGTGGTGTCTCAGTAGTAAAAACGGGCGTTAAACACTACTAAAAATATATTACAATTAAAACAAATACTAAGTATAGTACACAACAAAAGGTGTAAGACATGGATGTTCGTTATAGTAGCACCGTTAGCAGAACTTGACAATTAGGATTAATTTTTAATTTCAAAAAGATAAGATACGTCTAAATACATTATTATTTACTGACGACTAATATGTCCTGGCTCATTCAGAGGAAAACTTACAAACGTTTTAAATGATATGACATAACACAAAAAGATATGAGGGGGGAAAAACGAAGATAATGGGTTGCTAGGATAAAGAGCCAGCAAGGAAAAACAATCCTAACAGATAATAAGATAAGTAAAGGGCTAATAACATGAACTATCTGGCTGCACAACAAAATGCGAATATTCAAAACATTTTTATGCATAAACTTTGTAAATTTCAAAACTAATAGGTACGAGTGGAAGGGTTGAACATTTACATTTTTAAAATTTTATAAGGTCATGCCAGTTTCAACTTTAACCCACGAATCAGAAATATAGACAATAGCAACAAATAATAAGAAGAGAATTGAAGAAGCAGAAATGAGACTTCTGAGACCTTTGGCTCCCTACATTCTTCTGATATCATAAACGAAATGTAGAGAACTGAATATTAATCACATTACAAACAATAGAATCTCATTACAATAATTATTTCATAAATATAGGATGAAATCAAACAAAATATACAAAATGCTATAACAATATGAACCTAAAGGAAAAGATGGAGTGACAAATTTCAAGTTGATTAGTAAATATCTGTGGACGGAACATGTCTAAAGGCCTAATCCGTAACATTTTTGACTAGGATGGTTATTTAACTGAACCAAGCATATTTTAATTACTTCGTTATTGTAGATAAATCATTTTCGTATTTGTACTCAGTGGCGTAGCCAGGATTTTCTCAACGGGAGGTTTTCAGTTTTGTAAAATGACCAGGAGATAAAAAGTATGAACACAATTTTAAGAATGATATTTGCTTTATTCTTTTAAAATGTAACACTGAATATTGGTAGCACAAAATCTAGAACTAGTCTTTATATTTTAAACAACATATTAAAATGTTTAGTATTTCAGTAGGACAGTTGAATTAGAAACCCATAATTAGCGGAATAGCCTGACACGCGTTTCGGTAGCGAGCTCGGAAAAATTAAAGGTAACTGATTAAAAATTGTTCAAAAACTCATCGCTAAAATTGTTAATATGATTGGCAATAAATTCTAATTACTGATCCAGGTTTCAAAGCCCAGGTCACAACCAATCAGATAGACTCTCATTGGTCGTTATAGAAACGACAGAATTCAGATAATGAACATAAATTTCAGTCCCAATTTGTTATGATAAACCACACTCGTAGATTAAGGCTGAATCAACGTTTAAAGTTTACAATATATATATTGGATAAAAAGACATTAAACATATTGATCAAACTGCAGAAAACAAATCTTTTAAATTAGATGGGACAATTATTCATCAAAATCGGATGTATAACCTAACTGTGGGCAACATAAACATATTTAATAATATAAAAATATAAGTTTATGTAAACAAGTTTCCTCAAAGTACGACACAGTTATTTTCATTGCTTGACGTAGCGACGTATAATTCGCTTTTGGCTTCAATATTTTCATTTATGTGCACTTCTGTAGATTTCACTTTTTTTGTCAAAAACGTTTTTTTTTTCTTTTCCTATTCTGATATAACATACTGAATTGGCTTGTGTCAACCTTGGTGACAATGAAACTTTTTTCTGAACCTGAACTACTGAGGATTTGAGCATACTTGCCTCCTAAACCCAAGATCGTGGGTTCGAACCCGGTCAGGACAGATGGATTTTTTCGGGCGTAAAAATCCTAAGTATGGCTTCCTTCGGAAGGGAAATAAAACCGTGGGTTCCGTGTCGTACATTTACGGCACGAGAAAGAACCTGAAGCCTGAAAGAGAGGCCTCTGAGTAAAATTTGTCGGCCTTTCACGCCCTGAGTTGAATGGGACGCTAATGACCTGAGCTGTTAAAGAGCGTCCATAAATAAATCAACAAAAAAAAAAATCGTTCATACGTACTAAATTCGAATAGTTCGCGTGGTCCTTTAAACCTTACTCTTGTAAATCGATGACAGTATACTTTCAATTACTGCACTTATTTATTTCACAGAAAAAAATTCAATTATTTATTTTTAGTAAAATCTTTTATTTTTAGCTATTTTAACTGAAATATAGTTTTGCTTATTCAATCAGACGGTACACAATTTTGCTACTTTGTAAAACTGTAAATTCTTAAAATCTTTGAAATCATTTTTCGCAATCTCAAAGCAAAAAAGGTATAAAATAGTGGACATGGGTTTATAAAAATTATCAGATAAATCAGTTATATACAGACGTGTGTGTGTGTGTGTGTGTGTGTGTGTGTGTGTGTGTGTGTGTGTGTGTGTGTGTGTGTGTGTGTTTAATCAGAGATTTCGTGAGTATGCTGGAAAAGGAACGCTGTAAAGTAACAAACATTGCAGTGATAGGTTCAAAATCTCTTGTGCAGTAGGTAGTCTAAAATTAAGCAATGTACCCTGTTGTTTGCATTTAATTACAATTTCTCATATTAATGACAAATCGAGGTAGTTCTTTTCTTATTATATTCGCAGATTGCAGCCATAAAGCTCTTCGTTAACTAAAACCAATGGAGATGAGAGAGATCGTAAGAGATTAGAATACTGGTTCTATACCTCGATCACTGACCTAAGAAGCAGGCCAAGGAAAGAAGGGACGGTGAGGAAGAGAACAACAAGGACAAGGAGAACGAGGAGAAAAAGAATAGGGGGAACAGGAAACTACTTCTGGTCTCATTAATTTTCATAAGCTATGGTAGTTAATTTATACAGGGCGTTTAGCATAGAGTGTGCCTTGAGATTAAGGTTATGCATATTGTTTTCTAAGATACTTATAAGAAATTATTTACTCCTCCTTTTAGTCGCCTTTTACTAAAATATTTCCGATAGAAAAATTCAACCACACCCTTCATTTTCTCCTCATCTATGGCAGGTTTGCAAGGTTAGGTCGCTATCAAAATTCGATAATTTTGAAAGGAAAAATACAACACATAAAGGAAAACGCCCTATTATACAGAAGGCCAGATAGGAAAGAGAATACTGAAATTTATTTTTGGTTTCCAAGTGAGAGCAGGGAGCAATGAGCAAAAGTCCTGCAGTTGCCTCTCACAATATCACACACTTCCATGCTGATGGTTGCATGTGACAGTCAGTCGAAGTTTGCTGTTTTTTCATTGATTAATTTATATTTATTGAAATGCTAAGACAAAAAATAAATACAAGAGGTTTTCAAAAATTTGACCCTGGTCATTCTTAGGTGTGACCCTCACAAATATGATATGTGTGTTACAATAGTCTCTTTGCTACTACTATATTAAATTCTACATAATTTAATGACAATTTGCATGCCTCAGATCCCAGTTCATCAGTAGCTACCTGCTGGAACATCCAAGGGATCAGGCTCCGATATAATCAAAAACACAATAATAAAATAACATCCAAAATACCAAATTAAATTTCAATTAGACAGCCGTCTGGTATTTCTTACTAACATATCGTACAATGATTATCCCTTAATTGAAATTTGTTCAATTTTTACAATTAACTTTCCTAGCCCCAGTACTATTTGAGTACTAAGTAATTATAAGTTGTTAAACGGTCAACTGAAATTGGCCCATAAACAATATCTAAAGTCAGGAATTATAGTAAGCATTTGAACCAAGGACCACTGAATTCAATAGGAAATCTTAATGTGACATCGAAATCAGAAAAGTTCAAGTATTATATTGCAGAGACGTCACTTTTCTGATTTGATTCAGTCAGTTTGTCATTCCAGAAGATCAGATACCATAAATGTTCTGAACTGAATAAGTGGAAGTTTTCTCCATAAGTTATTCTGTTGCTTCCAGTATGAAAAATATGCAGTATTATAGAAATAATGTCATTTATTTACATGTTTAGTTGCTAAATTATTTATGAAATAATTTATGACACAAGAAGTGATCCGAACCTTGTATTTAGGGTTTCCTACATGCACACATTATACATATAATTATCTAATTTTTATCTTCTCTTTTATTGTCTATTTCTATTTGTTTTTTATTTTGAATAAGTATTAGCCTATATTCTTGCAATTTTTATTAAAAAATGTGCTTTAAAAGCAATTGTTCTGTTCATTATAAGCCATTTTTTTTCTAAACTTTCCATATTCCATATCTCAGTTTCTTTGTGATCAAACACTAAATGTTCTACATTTTCTCTTCCCCTACATAACAGACATTTGCCTTGTATATACCCATTACTTTGCCCTTTTAACCTCCACACCCCATTTCTTAACCATGCAATTCTCTCTGTTTCTCCTTTTTTTATATTATCTACATATCTTTCTCTTTCCCAACTATTTAACATAGAACTCTAATCATTTTCATATTTCCATGTATTCATATCTTTTTCTTATATCCCTCCAGAAACCTTTAATATGGTTTTTCTCCTATTCCACATATCTTCAAAACCATTATTTTCCAAACAACCTTTAAATCACTTGTCCAACTCTTTTTTTTAAGCTACTTTATAATTTAAACATTGTTTCTATAAATTCCCATCATCTAGATTCAGAATCCTATATCAATACTTCATTTTTTCATAATTTATTCTTTTCTTGCTACTCTTTCCATTTCAATTTGAGCAACTTCATTAACCCCTGTAAGTGACAATCCCAAAACCTTCTGGCAAATCATTCTATTTATAGTGTCCAAAATTTCCCACCCATCAATTAAGTCCCCATAATTCAATATCATGTAACATCTGAGCCTGTACTACTGTGCCATGTACCTTTTCCAGCCATTTCACCTTCAACTCAGGCATTAAAAAGCATCCATTTATAGTTGCTAGTGCTGTTTTTCCCTTTGCCAATGCTATTCTTTTGTTTCTTCCACTATCTCCTCCATCTATTTTAATTCCCAAATAGATACAGTCATGTACTGCTTTATATTCATTCATTTCTTCCTTTCATCTCTCATGTCTACTCGGTTTACTTCCTTTCTTGAACACTATAATTTTTTCTTCTCTATTTATCTTCAATTCCAGTTCTAAACATAATTTATCTATTTGTTGTAGCGACAACTTTAAACCCTTAACAGTGATAGATAGATTCAACTAGCAAAAAGTAAAGAGATTATTCATTTTGTTTATATTCTGAATGTATTGTTAATGAATAAATTAAAAAGGACTGGGCTCAGCTTGCAACCTTGCCTTAACCATTTCTTTTGGTGTACATCACCAGTTATTACTCATTCATAATACCTTACACAGAAAGTATTACCTTTATATAAACATTTTAAAATGCTCACAATTGTTATTCATACTTTTCTCGAGTAATTTATACCATAGTAATTTCAAATCTATTCCATCAAACCCTTTCTATAAGTCAATAAAAGTCATGTATAATTTTCCCCTATTTTCCTTAAATATTTATCTACTAATGTTTATATAATGAACAAATTATCAACAGTTCTTCACCCCTTCCTAAAGCCCATTTGGAATTTTGAAGGAAATATCATATTCTTCCACCCATCTTTTGCATTCTGTCTGATAAAATGTCTATATAGGTTTTACCTACATAATAAGGCTATGCCACAGTAATTTTTAGGTTTATGTATTTTACCTTGGTTTTTGTATATTTGGAGTAAATTGCTTTTCTCCAACATTCTGGTATATATCCTTTGATTTTCATACAATTAAACAAGATCGTTAACACTTTGATTCTATTCATATCCATGTACCATTCTTTAAGGAATTCTGCTGGTACACCACCTATACCAGATGCTTTATTTCTCTTTACCTTTTTTTTACCTGATGTATTATTTATACTTCTCCTAGAATTCTACATAATTATTTTGTATTTCCTGAATTTTCCTACAATACTTGTAGATATCTGAAAAATATTTTACTCATTATGCTGGACTTATGCTAGGTTTGACTAAATATTTTTGTACATGATTTTATACTCGTTCACAGCTTGTTCTATTCTCATTTATATTAATTATTTTCTTAGGACTTTTCTTTCTCCATGGATTTTTCCTGAATTTTCTTTCTCTGTGTTTTTTTTTTTTTTTGTATTTCCTGAATTTTCCTACCATGGATCAATCTTTCACACTCATAGATATCTGAAAAACATTTTATTCAATGTTCTTGACTTATACAGGGAATTGACAAAAAAAAAAATATTCATGTACATGATTTTATACTCTTCCATCTCTTGCTTTATTCTGAATAATAATATTAAATACTTTCTTAATGCTATTCTTTCTCCACAGAAAGCTAAAAGAACATAAAAAGAACAGATAGTTAATGGACAAGAAGAATCACCAGAAAATAGGAATTAGAAAAATAATGAAAATTCAAAGTAAACATGAAAAGAGTCTATCACGCAGGAACTGCCTAACCAAGTGAATTCCTCAGCAAGTCGAATTTGTGAAGGTTATTGCTATTTTTTTTATATTTAGAAAGTATAAATGATTAATGTTTAAGGAAAACTTTAAAAAAAAAAAAAACATATTTTCATGGATATACCTGCAATGGTTCGGAATTATCTAAAATTGCGGCCCCTAGAGTGTTAACAAACACACACGTACGAGCATGCACAGTGGCAAACAGAACATTAGGTTTTGCTGCTTTTTGAACTCGATGAATCATTTGTTAATTGATCATTATATGCAGAGTTTTGTTGAGAAAAACATCTTCCCAGTATAAATCTCAAAAAAGATAAAAATCCAGATTATGGTCTTCTTAATTAATAAATAATTCGTGGCATTTCTTTGTGGTTAACATGACAAACTCTAAAGCTAACTAATAAAGAAAAACTGAACTATAATAAATTAACTTAACTAGGTTTGTCTCTATCTTTTTTTTTTTGTCAAAAATCACTTAAAAATAAAAGTATATAGCGAATTTACTTTAATTTCAAATGTAAAGGGAACAAAATTAGAATTCTTGCAATCTATGAAGCATTCTTCATAGATAGAAATCTTCTTCTTCTTCTTCTTGTTCTTGTTCTTGTTCTTCTTCTTCTCCTCCTCCTCCTTCTTCTTAACCACAAAATTAATGGTATACTATTAATTAATTAAACGAAATAAATGACCACTGATAGGTAACTCTACTGTGTAGATATTGTTAATAAAGTGTTAAATGTAACCATGTTTATGAACGGAGCTCTATTACATACAAATATAATTCTCATACATAAATAAGATTAAATTTACACAGTTGCTATGTTCAGTGTCTATTTTTCAACTAACATTATTATTATTATTATTATTATTATTATTATTATTATTATTATTATTATTATTATTTGGCAAATTCTGAAGAAATGCAAGATATTATGGATATACCAATTGAAAGCTCATTTACTGATCTATTCAAGTCTTCATCGATCATATCAACTAGATGCCAAAAAAAGTGTCAAATTTTACCCCCCCCCCTCTCTCTCTCTCTATATATATATATATATATATATATACACACACACACACACACACACACACACGTTTTCTGTTATAGCTCTAGCAGTCGCAAAATGGGTTTTTTCTCAACGAAACTCAGTACATAGCCATCAATAAACAAACAAACAAACGATTTATCGAGTTCATTAACCTACAAAATTTGACCATGGGGGCGGGGGTTAACCTACAGCGAAAACTTTTAAAAAAAATTAAAAATCGCTCCTGCTGCCGTAATTTTTGCTTTATTTCAACAAAACTCAGTAACAATCTTTAAAATAAATTGATAAACGTAGTTTTAGAAAATCATGGCAATCGGATCACTCGGATCGGGGACATACCTGAAAAACTTTTGGGGGTTAAAGAGTAATTTAAAAATCGCTCTAGCAGTTGCAATGTTAAACATTTTTAAAGGAAACTCGGCATATGCCATTGAAATAAAGTAAGAAAATAATTTTCGATAATCAGTGAAATCGGACTATTAGGAGGGAAGGGGGGGTGGTTTTACCTGATACCCTAAATTTTAAAATCGCTATAGTGGCATTAATATATGGTAACTAAACTCCGTATTTGCCATTTAAATAGAATAATAAATTTTTTTTCTGAAAATCATGGAAACCGGGGCATTAGGAAGGAGGTGTGCCTGCATCCCAAAATTTAAAAATCGCTTTAATGGCATTAATGTATATTTTTCCGCAGTGAAACTTCGTATATGCCATTTAAATAGAATAATAAAAATAGTGCCTGAAAATTAGGTAAATCGAGCGGTTAGGAGCGAGGGTTAACTGAAACCCAAAATTTAAAAACGCTCTAGCAGTACCAATAATTGTTTTTCACTCGGCATATACCATTGAAATAAAATAAGAAAAACAGTTTTTGAAAAGTATCAGGTTGGGAGTGTGAGTAAACCTGAAAAACTTTTGGGGGTTAAGCCTAAATTTAAAAATTGCTCTAACGGCCGTAATTTAAAATGTTTAAAGGAAGGTCCAATATAAGTCAATGAAATAAAATAAAAAAAATAGTTTCTGAAAATTACTGAAATTGGACTATTAGCGGGGGGGGGGCTACCCAAAATTTAAAAATCGCTTTTAGTGCCATTAATATTTGTTTCACAACGAAACTCCGTGTATAAAATTTATATAAAATAATAAAAAAAAACTTCCTGAAAATCAATGAAATCGGACTATTGGTACGGGGGGAGTTGCCTGCACTCCAAATTTAAAAATTGATCTAATTGCATTAATATTTGTTTTTCTTCTAAATTTCGTATATGCTATTTAAATAGAAAAAAATAGTTTCTGAAACACAGGGAAAATAGGCTCTTAAAAGGGGGAGGGGTTACCTGAAAACCAAAATTTAAAAAACGCTTTATCGGCACCATTATTTGGTTTTTCTAAACAAATTCGTGTACACGAGTTAAATAAATGAGAAAAACTGAGTCTGTAAATCAGAGAAATTGGACTATTAGGAGTAAAAGTATATTTGAAAACCGAAATTTGCTTTAATTTTTCCATTTATTGTTCAAAATAAAAAGAGAAATTAATTCAATATATAATCTGTATTTATAATTTTGTATATGTTTTATGTTTAACAAAAGCATTGTCGTGAAGATAGAAAATGTGAAATGTTAATCTAATATGTGTTTCAGAATTATATTTGTATGTGAGAGTGGTCTGTAATAATCTTCAGTAATACGTTTTTAATACAATAACATTTAATTTAAATTTGAAAGCCAATGAAAATCGATGAAACTTTCGATTGTTCTTTGTTGATTCTGTATATTTGCTTAGACATCGAAATTGTTTTTAAATAGTAACATGTTTTTGTTTTATTGAAATATATAAACACCTTCTTAAATATGCAATGTAACTCAAAACTTTCTTTTTTTTTTTATTTAAGTGAATGTAAAGATATCAGGGTCAGTTCAAAATCATGGTTTCATTTAAAAATGTTTGAAAATATCTACACAGTACATCATCATCATCATCATCATCATCATCATCATCAAAAATGTGGTTTCTCTTTCGTATCTATTTATAGATTGCAAGAATTCTAACTTTGTTTCCCTAATACCACACAGTAATGCCATATCTCATCTCATTTCATTAATTAACAAGGCCTAATTTGGATGTTATATTCATTTTTGTTAAAAGTTATTCAACCCGTGAGGAATTCGCTTAGCTTACACAGCTCTGCGTTACGGACTTTTTATATTGTTAAAAATAAAACTCATGCATCTTTTTAATTACAGTTTATATGATGAGTTAAATTGTTCTTTTATTTTGAAACTATAGAGAGATTATTCAAACGCTAGAGCTCTTTTTACACTTCGGTTGTCAGATATACCCCTACTCCTAAAGGTCCGATTTCTCTAATTTTCAGAAACTATTGTTCTTATTTTATTTAATTGGTATATGTGGAATGTTGTTATGAAGAAACAAATATTCGAGCCGATAGAGTAATTTTTACATTTTGGGTTTCAGGAAAATCCCTACTCGTAATGGTCTGAGTTTCAAAAACTGTTTTTTTTTTTTTTATTTTACTCTTTTAAATCAAACTTAAGCGAACACAGAACCTAACTTAAACTAAGCAAATATCATTTATTGCACGGATCCTCGTGAAATATAACCTAATATAGGAAGTAAATTTTAAGATTATGATCAAACCCATGCAATCCATTACAAGCTTAAAATGCAATCCCTAGGTTAAAGTAAACAAATGGCATTAGCGAACTAGACCATATTTTTATATGCCCATTCCTACAATTACATTACTGTTGCACTGTTGCTCTAAAGATTAATGGTTACTATACAAATATTAAACAAACAAAAAAAAAGTTGGTTTACTATTTTGATTTTTAAGCATTTTCTGTATCATAAAAATAGTTTTACCGAATTAAAGTTTACTACAGTAATAGATATAATATGTAAAACAAAACTCATTTTCCACTGACAGTTCATATATTAATATAGTACATAATTAGTTATATTGTTTGATAAAATCATCGGAATATATCGACTTTGGGGAAACAAAGTTTGCATAGAACATTAAAGGGGGAAAAAATACATTTTAGCAAAATTCTTTAATATTCTTACAAAAAATGTGAAGTTAATCATTATAAATGTGCGAAAATGATCAAATTTATAGAGTTAAATGGGCTAATTACAAATAATAACATTTATTAAAATTCTGTGGTAGTTCAGCTAATATATGTTACTTACAATATTTTGAGCTTTATTTCTTATACTGCAGTTTCGCCATATTCACTAGAATAAGGTTAAAAATCGTTGATTTACGATTATTTTCATTGAAGTTTAGTTGATTTGATGACAAACTATTGGTGAAAATTGTCTATAATTTCACGGAACACAACAAAATAAAATAGCATTTATTTCCTCTCTGGAATAATATGGAATATCTGGATAAGATTGTAATTTATTGTAGTATTTTAATCAAACTGTTTCTAATAAATTTCAACACACTACACATTTAATGAAAAAGATCACATGAATTCGCCATAATCAATTTTGATAGGTTATATTTAAGGAATCTTTAGATATTGTTATAAAAATTGGTACAGTCACCAACAAGAGGATTACCAGACATATTTGCAAATTACTGTGGGGGCTGTTCAACGCGCCGGTTGGAATCTCATTATGAGAGACGAGTTTTACGTTCTTCATCACGTGGTAATCACACGCCACCTGTCTGTCCGGCTGAAAACACATTCCCATGTTTCCTTTTGTGCTGTCTGTCGAACGTCGGAATTTCTTTGTTTTTGTTTACGCGTCTTACTGCGGTAATGGAGTTCGAGTGTATAACTGGAAACTGTGACTCAGTTATCCTTCATGTATAGGAAAGGAAAATGTAATTTCCGCCTGTTAAGACTTTGAACTTAATAATCGGCCTTAGCAAGCCTTGGTGTCCTTCGAGAGGGTTCAAGAGGCATTGTACAACTGTGTCAAGTAAAAGTTATTCTTAATTTGTATGCATAACAAATCTGATTTTGAAAAAGTAATGCTGTTCGCATTTGTATTTAATTTTCCATCTATGTTTCCTGAATGTATTACGAAATTATACATTTTATTCCCAGGAGACTTATTTTGAAAACCTGCCATTTGCCGTTATTTGTTTAATATTCACTGCATTTATTTAATTTTATGTGTTGAAAGTGTACTCAATTACTCTTTTTGTTAGCGTAATTTTAAATATATCTATAATCAAATTTAATTGAAAGTTCTAAACAAATTGATGCGTAAAGAATATAAAATACATTCAGTCATCATTAATCAAAGTACAATTTTACTTTTGAAGTAACAGTGACATCGCCAATTTTAAATAAAAATTTAGATGACAAATAAGTTAGTGCATCCCTGTACGAACTTAGAGCAACTTCTTGCCATAATTTGTTGTTTTTTTTGGCATAATATTTCATATGTTTTTATTCATTGTAGCTTTGACTGCATTGTTATTTTCACGGCTTCAGCAGGTTGTGGACTGTATTCTGTAGGGATGAATGAAATAAAACGAATTAATGATGGCGCAAATGATCTCGGAGTCCTTGATGTCTTAAGTTATCTGGCATTTACCTTCACAGGGTATGGAAAACTCCGAAGAAAAAAAATATATATATATGTACCCAGATAGCTTGACCTGATCGGGATTCAAACCCAGGATCTCCAGATTAGTAGTCGTAAACCCTACCGCTAGACATGCATAATATTGTTGTTCTACAACTTTTAAAAACATATTTTGAATTGCTACAGGAAAGAAAACACTCTATTTACATTAGAGCCCACATTGTTATCCCTGCAATTTCTGCTTCAATGAAATGCTGTTGACCCTAAGAGAAGTTTTTTTAAAAGAGGGGAATGCTGGAATAATTTGTGAGGTTACAAGGCAAGTCCCTTGAAGACGAATAAGATGGTATTGTAGTCTTGTGCTTTAAAATCAATAAAAAGTGTCATTACTTTATAATCAAAATTTTCATAGCGATAAAAAATATATAAGCGATGAGGTTAATGCATTATTTTATACTTGCACTTCTTTCTAGATAGTGTAAAACCGCTTTTCACATGATCTGGTAATCTTGTAATGCATTATAATTCTATTTATAATTAGTAACTACATACAATAACATTCTAATTAATCAAATATTGTTATTGTTTATAGAGGCTTTGTATATATTGGCGGTTCCAAGTAAGTAGGTCACTTTATTAAATTTTCAAAATTTTCATTATATTACAATATATAAAAATGTTTTAGTGAAATATGACATCCCTAGGTCTGATAGTTTTCATACAAAATTAGCCAAATCTACCCCTTTTTAATTAGCATTATTTTTTTGCGAGACATAGTTCTCAAATCCCTTAAATATAAATCTGAACAAAGGTCATATCTTACCGAGCATTATGATTTGAAAGGTACAGACGTTAATTTAACGCAGAAAATTTATTTTATACATATTTGAGCGACTTCTTCACAAAGGCATTGAAAAATAAAAGTATGCAAAATTGCAAATAAATATACTTTCCAGATTTGTGCTCCAAGGTAAAGAGTATAAAAAACTTTTGAGTTCTTATATCTGTCTTGTACTACAATGGAGTTATCACACAGCACTCTCAAGTCAAAGTAATACAGCTGACTTCGCCCAGTAGAATCATACACGGATCTGTTCAAAATATAATTTAACAAAATCGTTTTTACGGTAGTTCCTCTCGATGGAATATTCTTCTTGAAGAAAAAGACAAGAACAATTGACGATCATGATGGGGCTGCTTAAAGGCAAAGAACATTCAACTGTTCGTGTCAAAATAAACAAATGCGAGTACTAACGGTAATGCAGTGGACACAGGCGATCGATGTAGATTTAGGTAAAATTAAACAAAACCATTTTTAAGGAAAATGAGCGGTTACAGCAAGAGAACGACTTTAAATGATATCGCATGGTTATTGATGACGGGTGTGGCAGTTACCCATTATTGTAACTGGTTTCAAAAGACCTGCCATCCATACAGTGTCATATAACCTTATCTCAAGCCTACAATTTGTATGAACGTTTTATCTAAGCGTATACACGAAGTTAACAAAGTCAGCATTTCGTAAAACGTCCTAGAATAGTTTCCTCATATATTACTTTTGGTCCATTGTACATTCTACGATATACAACAGAAACGTTAGTTATTTCCTTTGGCTTTGTTTAGCACTCCATCAGCAAATAGTATTGCTACTTGTGAAACTTTTTAAGGAGAGGAAAATAAATTACCCAGCACCAAAGATATACTGGTATAAGCTTCATATTTCTCTACATCTATTATAATAAAAGTAAAATGGTGCATAGCTACGATAATAGCATTAGATACATAAAAAAACAATATTTGTAAAAATGTTGTAAATACTGTAAAAACCAACTTCCAAGAAAGTTGCGACACAGCACTAATAAGTTTCTTTCGTTGTTTAAGTGTTTTCTTTTTCATTGAGTATAGGTTATAAGGTCATTTTTTTAACAAATAAAACGAAGTGCGTTTAACACGTAATATAACTGGATTAGCTGCAACTTTTAGAATAAATCGCTGTGGATGACAACTCTAAAGTAAAT
Organism: Metallyticus violacea; assembly: GCA_030762175.1. NCBI lineage: Eukaryota > Metazoa > Arthropoda > Insecta > Mantodea > Metallyticidae > Metallyticus > Metallyticus violacea. The sequence continues at coordinate 51,831,575 of CM060840.1, read as the reverse complement.
CAAGCTCGCACTTACCTACTACGGACGTCCTTACGGAATCACAACGCACTCTCGGGGCTCAGGTCGGCAGCAGCCCCGTCACTTCCTTCCACATCGGCCATGCACCACCGACTGACTGCTCACTAGGTGAAGGTAGCAAAGCTATCACGGCTCGGCTAAGACGCGCTCGGAGAACGGGGGAAGACGGAAACAGCAGGTAGTCGAACCTACTACCGTGCGGATGGCTACCTCGCATTTCATTGTTACAGTTAAAATCTTCTTCCCGTGATACTACAACGCGTAAATTACTTCATCACTCATTAGTCAATAAGAATAAAAACTTTCTTAAATGGAGTAAATGTGCTCGAAAATGTTTTCTGACTTACTTTTTAAATCCTGATTACTGAAGCTAAAATACGAGGGTATCAGAATATTTACATTTATTGTCACAAAGCAAACATGTTCTACAACTATCCGAAAAATAATTTTAAAGCGCTTTAGAATAACGAAAAGAACTAAGAAAAACATTTTTCAACGTTCAAAATATCTAAAGGAAAGGGAGGGAAGGAAAAAAAAATGTTATACCATACATTGTTAGAAACCTTTCCACCAGTTGATTGAAACTATATCAGGACATTAAATAACGAAATATGTAGCGCGGTATGTAATATGTACAATACAATTTAAACTGCAAAACACTATGTTAAAATGCCTATCAAGTCTAACATATATGTCAACATGACATCAACGTTAACTTGTTAGATAGGTTTACTGTTTTACACGAACAAAGTTCTTTTTCATATCTTTCTTTTGATTTACTTAGGTTTAATTTTCTCATGGCTTTGTTAGATTTATAAAATATTTTTTGGGAGGTTCACCATAATTATCTGAATTTTCCTCAATGATTATTTCTTTTTCAGTTTGCTAAATGGCCGGAATTATGGGCCCTGTAATGAGCGTAATGTCTAGGTACAGCTTCAATGTACATTACAACATTCCATCAAAGTAAAGTATAATAATGATTTTTATTACCCCACATATTAGTATATAAAAGAAACTAACAAATTATGGCTTTTCATTTCTTCCATTAACACTGCGGTTGTATACGTAAAGGAAATATATTTAAACAAGTAATTAACAAATATTCAAGTATTTATTAACGTATATCATTTTTGTATAATTTTAAGATTAGTTATCACTCTTATTAAATCTATTCGCTTTTTTTTTAGCCATTTTGTCTCATTTTTAAAAAGTTCCATATCTTCTTTATTTTGCTATCTGATGTTAAAATGAAATTTCTCATATCTCTTATATCTACAGTAACTTATCTCGCTTTGGTGGAAAAAAACCCTAATTTGGCCTGTTCACATTCTAAAACACAGTGCCAAATATCCAATTCATCACACATTGAACATTTTTGTTTTTAGGTTCCTTTCTTATCCCAATTAAGCATATCACTCGATCTGAGCTACTATCCCTACTCTCACTACATTATCACAGATTTCAATAATTTTTCCATCCCCTAGAAATTTTATTATTTTTTGTACAATTTTAAGATTTTTTATCATTAAACTGACCTATAATTATATATTAGACCACGGCGATTTATGTCATAATTAGGGTGGCATAAATAAAATTCACATGTCACTAAGCATTTTATTTGGGGCTGTAGCATTAAATCAAATATTAATTTTAAACGCATTTTATTGTACTGTCTCTAAGTTGTCACGTTTTCACATGATAAGGAATGATTAAGTTCGCTTATCTTCAAGTTGATGCCTCTAGTTTCTATCAACTTAGTTAATTGTGGTTACATGCTCAGATTTGTTTCTCTTTTAATATTACCTTAACTATTTCGGACTCCTATTTAGATATAGGGGTTTATGTATCACCATTTTACTATTGCCTAAGTATTTGTTATACTTTCAGGTTCTATCCGATGACAACAGAAAACAGTATCTTAAAGTAATTTTAAATCCTTGTCTTAGCAACTCTCACTGTGTTAAGTAGTACTGAAATCGTGAAAACGCACGCTTCTTTAGGAAAATGCTGAATTAGTTCCTGTTTCCGTAGTTTTGCGTAAACAGAAGTAAGTTTCATTAGAGAGACCATTCATGGGCGGTACTGACAACTTTCTTTGGAATGAGTGCTGAAGATAAATTACAAATAGACGCATTTAGTACAAAAATGATTTATGTAGTAATCAAGTAATAGACAATGGTGATATAGCTTTATTTTCGCACAATGATTGGGCTTATTTACTTTGAAACTTATGCGACATAATGCATAACCTTTAAGGTACTGTGAATCTTTAAATGGCAATTAAACATAAAAATTGGGTCACATGAAAAGTGATAAAATATGTATGGGTTTTCCAGTCTATTTCTGTATGCAATAGAATATTAAGACACTGAAAGTTTTCGGAAACAAAGTTACTTTGCTTAATCATCATTTATATGCGACTTACCGATACCTTTGTATCTAGGACCGCTTTTATGTCAATTTTCATCTAAAATGGTTATTGATTACTTAAAAAACAAAAAACAACACAGATACTTACCGATCTACTATTGTTTTTTCAATTAAATGTAGACAACTTTCATCTCGAGATAGACATCTGTACACAACTTGAAAACAACGTCTGGTGTTAAATGGACGTAGCTGAAAAATATATTTGTGTACACTGATATGAAAAACAACGTCGTTTCTTCCAACACTTATCTTGAGAAACTCGTTTGTAACGGAATAGTTTGAATTCAAAATGTTTCCATATATTTCACACACAGGGCTTTGGTATTAATTACATACCCTTCACAGATGTTAAGTTCAGATGCCATAATAACCTATACATAGGAATATGGCCGCTTCTGCAAACAATCACCATGTTCAAACCGATTTGAATACGCTCGGGAATGAAAATTTGCATGTAAACGGAGATTCAAAATCCTACTAAAAATTGACAATAGAATGGGGTTCGATCTTTAATGTAAACGAACAGATCGTATTGAGATCGACTTAAGTTTGTTCATTCACGCCAACGTTAGTCATTTTTATCACCCAAAGTCGATCGTCATTTTATTTTTACCCACATAATACGCATGCATATTATTTTATTCCATTTAATTTTCTATTTGTTTTATCTTTCCAAATGTTACAACTTGAATCAATAATTATTTTGTTATTAATTAGGTTATCCAACGTAAAAAATTAATCATATTCAATCAATGTGTAACAGATTTCAATACAGAATGAAAAGCTTCACGTACTGGTTCGAAAGTGTATTTAAATTGATTTGAGTCCGACATGTAAATATGGTAAGTGTTGGTTTATAGACGTTGAGCAATGCGGGCTAAGGTGAATGATATCATAAGCATTATTAATGAAATATTTTACTTTAGTTAATCATTTTTGTTAAATTTTCAATAAAATGCTGCAATTTTGTAATTTTCCATTCTTAAGATATCATTGAGATAATGCACAAACCTTAAAAATAGTACTTTTGATGCAATCGTAAACATGAGACATATTTTAACTAACGCTTCCAGTTCTGATCAGTGGTGTTGATTGTTAAAGCATCGGGAGTTACATATAATACGAAACAAAAAGTTTATGAAACGAATCCTGTTCATACCTAGGTAAGTAAAATTGGTATTTATAAATTAAAGTAATGTAGTCTAAAGTATGTCCAATCCAAGTAGAGTAATGATAAAGAGATAAAATGCGGTATAAGGAGTGGAAGAAGAAGAAGAAGAAGAAGAAGAAGAAGAAGAAGAAGAAGAAGAAAGGGCAGAGAGATGTTTAGTAGAGAAATGGCTAATTTATTAATTTATTTAATCAGTGTTGATAGGAAAAGTGGTATATGTATCATGACCCAGTCTATATATATATATATATATATATATATATATATATATATATACCCTTTAAATAAAACAATCATATGATTGTTTCTCTCTATTTTTTTAAAACTGCGTTTATTTCTTAGGGTGGTGGCTAATATTTTTTTAAATATGTTTAACTCACTAATGCGGTACCAACTGAGAAGACACGAGATGGAAAAAAAAGTTTTTGAAAAAGAAACGTTCCATGCCTATATTTAGTACCTCCCAACATTTGCTATTATGAGGGCTGAGGAAAACCTGAACAAACGCTCAGTCGGGAAAGACGTCTTGGCAGGATTCGAACCTCTGACCTTCCTTTCACGAGACCGTGGCTTAGTTATTTCGGCCATCCATATTGTTGGATGTTTATTCAGCTATGACACTATGAGAGCAAATCCGGTGTCTCACCAACTACTGAATACGCGCGTTACCAGCAGCAGTTTCGAAAACCACTTTGATAATATACTTTTTTTAGGTTTATGGTGTGTGAAGAGTTTCAGAGAACAACAATTTCCAAACGACCATAGTGAGAGAAGAATTTATTCCTTTCCCCCCCCCCTTTCGTCTTCATCTTTTACTGAACGTCCCTCATAACAACAAAGTGAAGAGAATGAGAGGACGTAAAGTGCCCAGCGGCCAATGAGAGGTCCCTACATCAATGTGGTTTTGTTTACTTCTACGTCAACCTTTCGCTGGATTTTTACCTCATCCCAGAGTTTAAAATATACTTTAAATATATACAAATGTTCAGAACCCTTCATATGTATTACAAACGTTGACGAATATATTTTCAAATTCAAGTTAAGTTGCTTGGGAAATTGCAATGAGCTCTAGAGATTATGATAATTAGGTATCGAAATTTCTAAGGGGAATGAAGTTATGTTGATCCTGAACTTTGGACAACAGATGGAAGAGATAAAATAAGCCACAAGCTACAAATCACCCCTATCCTCTTGCGCATGTTACGCAACAGTTATTTACCTGCCGGGTGGTGACTCATAGTTCACTTTGTTTGTATTAGCCTAAATTTTTCAGTGTACCCAGTTTGGTGCTAAGTGCTTAAGAATTCCGAGGCCTAATAATAATAATTTTGAATAACAAATTTAGGATTTTTGCCACATTTTAATGAAATTTTGAAACTTTGTAACTTTTTCGACAATGCCATATTCTGAATGGATTCCTGCCTTCGTGGACTCAACATTTCGTATCCAAAAATACATTTTATTCCTCTTGGGGTACCATCAAGCATCATATTTATGCCAATGACATACAAATATATTTACACTCTAGACCCGACAGAATCGATGACCTTGTAACTAATTAGATTCAACGTTTCTTTAGAAAACAAAAAGTTAACAAACACAAAGCAAGTTCGTTTCAAGTTACCTCAATATTCGCAGATCAAAGTGTGCCAGACCAATCTACCGTCTGCACTAGTAAACAACATTATTATTGCATACAGTCCTGTCGCGAAGAATCTAGATTTATGGTCTCACGCCTTGAGTGAAATAACATCAGATTGATCATATTATATGAATATGAAAATATTTTCGAGTAATTGCTCCCGAGGCTGAATTAAGTATTTTCTACCTGACAAATTTAAATTATACTGGTATGAACTCTAGTGATGCCATGTACTTATAAACAGAATGTCATATCGTACGGCACGATTACAACGTGTACATAACGCGTGTGTTTATAATAGTTGCAATATGCGTAAAGTACGACTAGTGCCCTGTTTCACGAAGCTCGTGCTCTAGTAAAACTTTGTCGGTCCTGGTGGTGTAGTGGTTACCATACTTGCCTCCTACACCCAAGAACGCGGGTTCGAACCCAACCAGGACCGATGGATTTTTTCGGGCGTAAAAATCCTAAGTATGGCTTCCTTCGGAAGGGAAGTAAAGCCATGGGTCCCGTGTCGTACTTTTACGGCACGAAAAAGAACCTCAAGCCTGAAAGAGAGGCCTCTGAGCAAAATTTGTCGGCCGTTTCACGCCCTGAGTTCAATGGGACGCTGATGACCTGAGATGTTACAGAGCGTCCATAAATAAATCAATAAAAAAAAAATCCAGTAAAACTAGTTTCCATTCTCGTATTACTTGTTTAATTTACAACTGTGTTTTTCTAGAACCTAACTACTAGAGCGTAAACTACTAGTTACTAGTGTGGCAGTCTGATATTATCGGCGTGCGATTTTATTTTATAAGTGTTCTGTTTCACGAAACATTTGGTATTGTAGTATTGCGTATTGTTAACTAGTGGAATATCCGTGAATCTCGAATGGCAAATTTACATACTAATGTACATATTTTATATTGACTCTTATCAATTACGATCTACGCATTTAGTTTATAAAATTGTCTATTTTCACCTGAAAAAGTCACAGAAACTGAACTACTTACACCATTATTTGTAGATAATATAAGTGGTGAATGTGAATGTAAAACAAAAACACTTAACTATTATAACCTTCTTGATGTTTGGTCAAACTGTCTTCCTCACAAATATTTCTGGATGTAATTAAACCCAATGCTTTCACAGTTTGCATCATTATTTTCCACATTTCCACTTTATTTCTCTTCGTAATTTTGTCGGAGAATTGTCCAAATAAGTACTTCTTTATGCTCATTAATTAAACGCAGCACTGTTACTTCGTTTTAAATACTAGAGATTCTTTTCGATGTGGTAGACATAATACTATTTCTTGGCTTGAATATATGACTTAAAATACATGCATAAACAAAAACGCATCAATAAACAGTCCAGGGAGTATAAAATGTCCCCGAAACAGCCTGCTTGACGCTCGGATACGTCACTACCATAGACATTTTAACAAGTGACTAATGACATCATTTTACCATTGTGAAGTAAATGTTTGTAAAACATATTTTATTAGAAATTAGTAATTAGTAAACTAGTTGTTTCGTAAAAATTGGCCCAGGTTTCCCCGGTTTTGGCCTTCCTGGTTAATACTACGCGAGTGAGTTCTTTGCAATCTCTCAATCTGTAATGTCAGATTTTATACACTGCTACACCAGTTTATTTCATTTCCCGTTTTCAAAATCTTCAGTACATCATAATTTAAATGCCATATCTGATGAGAACAATTTACTTAGTACATCCTGATCCCAAGATATCTTTATATTTATGACACATCGTCTTCGTTATTAGAAACGAATGTTACACGAGATTAGAGGTTGTCGGAACAATTTCGAACTTTAGAGCAAAATTACATTAACTGCTGTTTAATGGATCTTACCATTTCATAATAGCTTGTAATGAAACCGTAAATGCGCTTATTGAATGATTTAAATGTTAATACAAACTATCTGATGACATTTTTATTATAAACTTTAAGTTGATTCTGAATATTTGTGTACTAAATAATACTAAACTTTCGTTTTACTAGTAATATTAAGTTACTAACTTAATTTTTCCTTCAATTTGCTTTATATTTATACATTTTTACACGACGCTTATTTAGCATTTAATTGCATTATTGTAGACTAAGAAGAGTAATTGATTATAACCTAAAATTACATCTCCATTTTATAGAAAAAATTATATATACTTATATGTGTGTTTGCGTGTATCTTTGTTTAAGGTTGTTTGAGTAGAAGAGGTCTTATGGCCTTGTTTGTGCCAGTATATAAATAAAATATTCTGTTTTATTCTAAACATTCCTATTGGGTGCATGAATGTATTTCTGAAATTAATATTGTCTCTACTCACCTAAGCGCTAACTACATCATTCAAACTGTCGCCCTTACAACTTAATCTTCATATATTAACCCTCGTTCTAACAACAGGAGGGCCTGAGGATATGCGGGTATGTGTTACGTTCACATGATCATTCTTGTAGAGGGAAATTTCCTGTTTCCGGTTTGTCCTGGCCACACGCAAAGCTTGCAAGAGCCTTCCGCCTCTCCCTGACCCAACATTTACCTTCCTTTCTCCAGCAGGATGCAATCTCACTGCGTCTATTTATAACCTGGGCGCTGCCCCATATATTCGTAAGCTAAAGGAGATCTGTTTTGTTGTGTAATGGGATGGATAAAGCTCAGTGAGTAACAAATTCAGTTGGGGGGAGGGGGGGTGATGTCTAGGAATAAAAAAGGAACGAACGTTATGCGAGGGAGAAGTTGCAATTATTATTATTATTATTATTATTATTATTTAATTGTGTTTTTACTACTGAGGCACCACAGGCGGCGGATACTGATGACACATGAGATGAAATGATAAATTGAGAAATAACGTTTTGTTTTAGTTTTTAAAGGACGGAAGCGTTCAAGGCCCAAGTTTAGGGTAATTTCTCAGCATTTGGCATTTATGAGATCTGAGGAAAATCTTAAAATAATAACCCAGTCAAGAAGGACGATCCTGACGGAAATCGAACCCCACACCTCCCGCTCCGAGTAAGTGCGATAATGATCTTGGCCACCCGTGTCGGCCGCCTAACAGGTCAAGGAGAGTGGGCTTATTAATAAACACTTCACCCAAATGCCATTGGCACTAATTTTAAAATATAATAAAATTGGGCAACAAAGGGGTGGAAGAGTTACTGGCGAACACGGGCTCATGAAGATAATGAGATAATAAATAGTAAAACATAGAAAACAGATGCGGGCCAGAGAAGTTCCTTGAGTCAGTTGCTAGATATCCATTCTAAAATAACTCAAAAGGTTCTGCTATCTAGCAAGGTAGTTTAAAAACAATTTCAATCTGAGAAAATTTTTTCATATAAGTTATAGTATTATTTACAAGTTTTGGAGTTTTCCCTGCACTTTAGTTTAACAGTGTTGTAATATGTATTTTTCAGAAGCGCCTTCGAAGGTTTTTTTCCCCTTCAAATTTATGCTCCCCGCTCTTGGATTCCACGTAGTGATTCTGCATGTCTATTGGCACCGGTCAAGACGTCTCAACTGCCTGCCTATCTCTTACTTCAGGTAGGATTGTTGGGGGCAGAGGCACTTCACTCTTCAGCGCTTCAACCTGGCCGTTTGTGCCCACGTCCCCAATGAGAGTACCTTCGGGAGGAAGGGATGAAATCTGGGATATACCAGGCGGTCATTATCCACGGACAGTGAGCCATGGGTATAGACAACGTCCTTATTGTTTTCCTTTTTTTATAATCGTAAGTTTTCGGCATGACATAGAAGAGTATGATTCATTGTTTCGATGTTCATGCTATTCGCTTCTCAAACATTTCAGACCTTCCATTTACTTGGAGAAGCTAATTTAAGTCAGGCATGTTGCATAATACAGCATGATGTTCAAAACTGAATGTAGAGCAGTATTAACTTTTTAACTTAAGAAGAACGTTTACACCCTGTGATATCAAACAATGCCTTGACGGTTTGTATGAGGAAGCTCCCTCTTCATATTCCACTATGAAGTAGTCAAAATTACGAGCTTTCGTTCGGCAAAGAAAGCCTTGAATCGTGTGAAGGTAGGACAAAGCATGCATTGACACATGAAAACACCTCTCTTGTGCAGGAGGAAGTTTAGAGTGAAATGCGCATATAAGACAAAAGAAATACTCATAGCTGCAAGGTTGGGGCTTTCTAAAATTGTACTTCGGAGCCTTTATCATTTATATATGCATATGGTCAGTGCAAGATGGGTGCCCTGAATTCTTTCACAGTTCTCATGCAAGTGCAGAAGTTATTTGTCTTGGTAACGAGAGGGCGAAGTTGGAATCTGTCAAATATATTAAGTAAATAAGCTCAAGCTTGTAAGTTTCATAATTTGAAACTGCACAGATTGAAGAAATGCCAAGATAGACAAGCACCAGACTTTTTATACATCTTACAGTCAATTTCAAGTGTAACAAATGCCTCATACTTTGTTGCATCACATTATAGCTAAGACTTAAATCTATATGGCATGTCATTTATTTTGCATATAATTTAATACAAGTTTATTTTTAGTTCTATTGGTATTTTTGTGCAATATTAATGAACTGATATGGTCACACAAAGTCAATTTAGAGTAAAAGTTTTTAACTGGAGCACATATTGCAAATATTTTAATGTATTTTGTAAAAAATAATATACACGAAGCTATAGAACTTATGAAAGAATTTCAATATTTTATTTTTTTTTTTGAATCTCTATTCTATTGAATGAAGAGAGATGAAATAATGAGGCCCAAATGAATTCAGGGTCTTTGGCGCTTTACAGCTATCTGGCATCCACTGTCCATGGAGGCAGTACTTTGAAGTTATCATAACTCCTGTCTAATGGCAGTAAGTATTTCTCACCTAGAGCGCAGCTACATATGTTGTAGATCTGTGGGATTTTGGCAAATCTTTTACCTGACCTAGAATTAAGAAAAAAAAAAAAAAAAAAAAAAAGAATATACTCTGTTGCATAACTATAAGTATTGGTCAGAAAGTAATACCTTATATTTTCTCCCTCTTTTCAATTAGAAGTAAACTAAATTAAATTTATACACTATGCATCATGACTTTCCTGATTTAATTTCTCACTGTTCAAGGGCTTGTATTTCTACACACTAAAAATCATTGTCCCTTGGCCATTGGCACACTGAATTTTTCAGGTTCTCCTCATCTGCTTCTTAGTGCTATCTTTGTAAATGTGTATAGGACTGAGGTTAACTCCAGAAATGAACTTGGCATTATACAATTTTCGGTGTTCAAATCACCAGCACCTCTTAGTTTTTTTTTGTTAAAAATAATTAAAATATTAACAATACCCATTATGATCCAATACTGACTTCTATTTCTGGAAAATATTATTTCTGACTTAAAAACGCACTAAAACTCACCAAAACTGAATGTGTTGCTGAGTTACAGTCAACTGGAGACAATCCAACATTCAGTACATATATATTGACATATCTATGTGGAGTTTCCAATTTGTAAGAAAAAAAAAAACATTGCACCAAATATCTCTGTATGTTTCTGTTTGTACCAGCAAATGTTACTGGGCCATTACTGCTATTAGACCATTTAAACTGTACCGAGCATCTAATAATCCTCTATGGTGCCTAGGGTTTTGAATTTTAAATTGTGCTTCTTTGGTAAATGCCAGTTCTTCAGTTTAAACTACCCTGCACTCATTCTGCTGCACAATCAGAGTTGTGGAGCCTTCAGTGGATGCATGATTTCTAAAAAGATTGGAGTTAAAATTCCATTGGCATGAGCAATTGAGCTTGTTCAGTTATGCTTATCATGCCAACTGTTTCTGTATGAAGGATATTGTGTATTATGGAGTATGCCAAAAGTGAGGACAAGCATCTTAGCAGCTGCATCTTCATCCATATTAAATTACTGCTATATCTGAAATAAAACCCATAGAGGTAACGAAATAAAATATTTAGGAGTCAGTTTACAATATTTGGGAGAATGAATTGTGGTAAGTGTCTAAAAATATTTTCAAAAAGATTCAGGCATGTCCCATAAAGGTATCTGCTCTGATGGTAAGTACAATATTAATTACTATTTACTACTAATAAACTATGAAAATAATAAAAATGTATGCTATGAGGCATTAGTACATGATTTCCTTTAGCAGATGATGAGGCCTTTACACACCTTTCTGAGAGCCAAATCAATTTTCAATTCAGTGACCAAATGAGGACCCTGCATAATAGTAACAATAATCTTTCCTAGGATCTGAGAGAATATATGGATAGTTGAAGGAAGTGTGACACTGCTCATCATATACTCCTATGTCTTTTTTTTTTTTTTTTTTTTTTTTTTTTTTTGCAGTCTTGAATCTCAGTACAGGTAAAGGGATAATATAAACTGCTGTAGTAGTTATAAAAAGAGGAACCACAGCTTGAGGATTGCTCAACTGTTTTATCCATCAGTTTATTCCTTTTTTATCTGAACAATACAGCCAGCTTTCACAGTTCATAACTAATGGGTTTATTCAAACTAAGTAGTATAATGTAATTCACTTTCTTACAAGTATTCTAAATTGAATGGCAATTATAATTCCATGGCTTTGAAGAATGTTACTACCAACAATGCTGCTTACATCTTCTGTAATTGAATTATTGAAGCTAAAACAATGCTCCACTTCTTTTGATAATATTTTGCCAAATTGACATAAGAGGAAATGCCACCAGAAATGCAATTATTTGACTTAATGATAATATGCATTGTCTCAAACTGGTGGTTCCTCCTCAGAAGCATGGCTAAGATTTTCATAAACTATACTCTAGTAAACAATTTTTATAGTACGTACACCAAAATATTAAAGCAAAGTGGAGCTATCATGTTTCTGTGTGGATAGAAAAGACTTTAGGATAATCTTGGTACCAATGAAAAATGTCAGGTAAATTGAGTTATAAGAAAATAAAACTAATTGAAGTAGGAAAAGTTATCTAACTCATTGTCTGTGAAAAGACCCCTTTTTTCTCTCTTTTTTTTTTTTAAATGTATTTATCATATTTTACATTTAGGGAGGGATATGTGCCTGTTAATGTTGAGAATTTATTTAAAGGGAATTTGTAAATTCTTATTTAAGCACCATATTTGTGCATTTCACAAAGGAAAATTTGTTTTGTATGTTTTCTTTTAAAAAGAAAAGTTCTGTAAATCCACATAACATTCTGTATCGAAATGTTTGTTAGTGTCTTAAGTTTTCATTCATCCATTCATCAAGTAAATTTGCATATATACATTTCGATATTCATTCAAGGCTTAAACTTCATATATCAACACCTTAATATAAATCATTGTGCCTGCATAGAGAATATGCAGAATATGTTCATGATAGAACAGATATGTCAATTAGTTGTATAGTGATTTTCTTAGCAATTCAAGTTCAAAGATTAACATTAACATTTGTGATATGGCAGTTGTGCATTTTCATTATTTCTACAAATAGTCCAACACCAAATCCTTGCAATTGAAGTTCACTGAAAACAGAGCATTCCAACTAATGTAATGTTCTGCAAATACTGCAGTCTGCCGAATAAAACTCACTAAAAACTTTCATTCTTCTGTGCGTAGCGATATGTTTCTTAGCTGCTGACCACAACAGTACAATCTCCTTGTTACATATAAGGCAAAGCCAGTTCTTTCAGATGATTAATGATGTTGCATTCAGTGATAAAAAAAAAAAAGGATATATCACAAATGTATTTCTTTTGGAATAGGGTTAAGTAACACTGTTTTTGGCCCACTTTAATACATTTGCAATTTTCTCACAGAAAATCTGATTTCTTTTAAAAAAAAATTATTTCCCCATATGTATCTTCATTACACTGTAAATTTAATATTTTATGCAAATGTATTTTAATAAAAGAATACTATGATTCATTAACCATCTGATAAAAGCACTAACATTATAAAACATGTGGCCAGATTTTCTGTTAACTTGGCATTCCTTGACTGTTGTACTTCCACTCTATTATTTTGGGTTAAATCTTGATGGAGGTTCGTCATCACTGAGACTTGCTGATTCTGAATGGTGATCTTCATCTGTCATAACTGTAACAAGTTCACTCACTGCTCGGCCCAAGTCTCCTGCAAAATAAATCTTATGTTATATCAGAAGTAAACCTTGATTATGTTATTCTTTTTCTCTACAGTTATCTGAAGTGCTGAAATCCTAACACCTAAGCACAAGTATCAGAAAACTATTGATATCAAATTTAGGAAAAATATTTGCATACATATTTTAAGTTACTAATGATAAAAAGTTTTGGCATGATAATCCCATGGTACATAGAATCTAGAATATGATTGATCTTTTTTGTTAGAATCTAGAATATGATTGATATTTTTTGTATAACAAACAACTAAGATTTTTTTAAGTAGCTGTAATAAATATTGTTTATTACAAGGGTAGGTTCCTAAGTTTCCAGCCTCGCTGACAAGGATTACTGCCTTCACAAAACCCCTTATCTGGTGTCATACCTTATCTGTTAAGTAAATAATTGCAGCTGTAACTTCCATTCTGCTGTGTTCAGATGTTCAGATACAGTTGCATAAAGAAGGCTATGTGTAGAATATTGTTTCATGTTCAAAATAAAGTTTTGAGCTGCTATTAAGTCCTTCACAATAGAAGAACTTACTCCGAATGAAATTAAACACTATTGGACGGTGTATATGGGGAAGCATCCCTTTATATTTTACCATAAAAGAATGGGTCCAGAAAACATTAAAGATGAACAGCATGTAGGTTAGCCCTTGGAAGTGCTCATTCCTGAAAACAATGCTCTTGTGGAAGGAGAATTATGGAAGACCGGTGGCTTAAGGTTACAGAAATAGTACCAAGGTTGAGCCTTTTCTAAAACAACAGTCCTTCCAATTATTCATAAACATTTAAACATGAATAAGGTTAGTGCAAAATGGATATCTAGACTTCTTTCCTCTGTCCAAAAGCAGCAACGAGTCATTTGTTGTCAGGCATTTTTGGAGCTTTGCCATGGCAACGAGAGAGAAGTTCTGCAAATCATTGTTACAAGAGATGAAACTATGGTCCTCTACTAAGATTCCTAGTCCAAAAGAGAATCAATGGAGTGGTGTAAACCTGGCAAAGCACCGCCTGTAAAGGCCAAGGTCATTCAGTCAACCAAGAAGATCATGGCCACAGTAAATGGGGAGTGCTATGCTGCCTACTGCACAGACTACATGCTTCCATCAAAGAGAAAAGGCAAGGAAAGCTGAGTGGTGGTATGCGCCTTCTTCATGACAATGTGACTGTACAAGCAGCTCTTATTGAAAAGGAAGCTGTGAAGAAATGTGGCTTCAAGAAGACCGACCATCCATCCTACAGCCCAGAACTTGCTCCCAGTGACTATTTCTGCTTCTCAAAACTCAAGAAGGACCTTTGAGGAAGGAAATTTAAGTGTGAAAAAGTGATGGATGCATTTATGCCCATTTTGCAGACAGGACTTCTGATTTTTTTTGGGGGGGGGGATTGAAATGTTAATTCAAAGATGTGAGATGTGTATTGCAATAAAGGGTAACTATATTCAAAAGCGAAATATAGTTTTTGTTTTTATCATACCTACAAGATAGTTAGACTGGAAACTTATGGACCTACTTGTACATGCATCTACTCCTTAAAAATATTTTGTTATAAGATAAATAAATATATAACTAGGAGTTGCTGACTGTGAAGTAGTAAAATAAAAAGATTTATAGGTCATGGTAAATGTATCAAACAAATCATCATCCTCTCCATCCTAAAACAAAATTAAAAAAATCCCAAAAATGTAATTCCACCCTTGAGCTAACAACAAATTCTGTAAAAATAACTTAATTTGAACCAGAGAATAACTACAGTATAAAAATCTACTAAGAAACTCTTAGAATGAAAAAAATCAGGAATCTACCACATCATTGTCAAGACAGTGAGCAAATATATTGGCAAAACAAAAGAGAACTTAAAAGCTTGGACAAAGGAGCACTTAAGAAATTTTAATTAAGTAAAAACAAATAGACAAATCAACAAACAACTGCTGCTCATTTTTTGGTAAAAAAAAAAAAAAAACATAATTTCAAAACAGAAGCTTAATTACTAAAATCTGTCAAGAATCCACTGGAATTAACTTCCTGGGAGAAAATGTTCATACTTAAGAAAAAGGATCAAATTGTGAACTTTGAAATTCCATTAATGGAAAACCTGGATTGATGCACATACAGCAATTACCTGATCCACCACCTTGTTCACTTACAACTATTTTGTTACCAGCGAAGATGAGAGTAAGGTCTCGAAGAATTAATGACCTTTTATACCTTAACAATGTTACAGGATATTTGTCAGAGCTGCCTTTGCACTCTAGGCTTAATGACAGGAGATATTATGAGAACAGATTGAATATCATGTAAAGTGGAAATGCTCAATCCTGTACCAAACAATATCTCTCAAGAAAACTGTATGTTTATAGTCAAAAACCTAAAAGCACTATAACAGATCTATTATTCACTTTTTAGACACGAATGCAAGTGTTGTACTTTATCTAAATCATTGTTTCCTAGAGTATTTAACCATAGTTCTTTTATTTTTTACATTTGTTATTAGCATTCCTGTAACCAAGTAATTGCTTTGCTCCACCAAGATGAACCAGATGTGGTATCTGTGGCAGAAAAAATAGTATGTTAATGAATTAGGCACGGAAAGTATGGTTTTTTTTTCCTTCCACTTGTTTTGGAATCATCATTGCCATCTTCATCCAATCAATGCAGCTCGGGCATAGGTTGACAATTAGTTGCAAAAGTGGAGGACACATTCCATTAGGTCAAATTGTCTAAATAGGATCTTTTTCTGGAAATTTTCCTCACTTTGAACTTTGAAAAAGGTAATAATGCATTCTGGGCTCATTTGGATAATTTCTAATTTATTAATTTTATTAGCTGTTTTGCAGACCTGGAAATTCACCTAGCAAGGTTACATAATTTAAGAAGAAAAGAAAAACACCATCATTCCTACCGCCTGATGTAATTTGGTTCACTAAATTAAAGTACATGAATTGAAAATTGCCCTCTACCAACCATCTACAGAACTCCTATGACTGATTGACAAGTGAATTGGCATTGGATATAAACCATCACATTTCTCTCTCTAATAACACTATGCTCTCAATTAAAAGTATGGAATCAATGTAAACCTGTATGATTTGCTAATATATATATTAGGTACTCAGGTATAATACAGTCACAACATGTAATCTGCCATATTATATCACAGAGCTGATAGGTCACCATGACTTCTGTAGGTATGTCACAGAATGATTAAATACAATTGTAAATTTTAGTATAAAAAATATTATCTTATGATAGGATTACCATATGTCAGCAGCATTTATGTGAACATATTTGCTTTTTTTATAATAAAAATAGCTGTCAGCATTCATTTTCAGAAATCCTCTAGTTTGTGCAGCACATTTTTCATTAAATAGTCTTATTTATTAGTTTTTGTTTCATACACATAAATATTCAGCTTCCTTCCAGTGTTCACTGAATGAAGAGTGCAGACATTTGCTATTGACCAATTGAATTATCAATCAAATCACCATTTTGATTTTCTCAGTTTTGAAATGTGTTATCATTCCAGCAATGTTTAGTAGTAAGGTGTACAAACTGTAAAAAATGTTATTATAAATTTTCCAATTTGAAGATATTTGTCACTTCATATGAAGTGAAAGCAAAGTTACATCAAGAAAAATTATATGGCTATATAACATTTTGCAAAAATGAAGAACAGTATGCAGAGATTATGATGATGGCTCAATTTCTATTTTGCAATACCAGTGAATAACAGGCTCTTTTCTCTAATATAAGTATAAAAAAACCAAAGAAAGAAATAGATTTAATATCATTCCATGAAAGAATTTGCTTTAGTAAATTTAATTTCAGACACTTTACATACAATATATGTTTGACTAGATATTTGTATAGTAACATGGAATTATTAAATAAAATTAGGTCTGGGAAAAATATTCAGGAGACTGTAAAATGGAGTGCATTGGTGAGGGAAGAGAGTCAACATTTTCAGTTTTCAGAAAATATGGTAACCCTATCTTGAGAGCCATGAGAAGTGCTAAAAATACATACAAAAATATTTATTTGAAGTTTACAGCTACTTTCTAATTGTTGTGTACCAACATCTCAGAGATAATTAGAAGGTCCAGATAATGAGATAAGTCGTACCATTACCTTTGTTAATCACATATTATCAACCTTATCAATGAGTGTAAGTAACATGGTTTATGACAAGACAAACAGTTAAAAGTAAATGAAATTATGAATGCACAAAGGATCACTGAATATTATTAAAAAATAATGAGTTATGAAGATCTCCCTACTGTAAACAACAGACTGTATGTATATTTATATAAATCTCTCTTACATGAAGGAAAAAAATTTAAGAGTGGTTTAAATTTCACAATGTTCACCTTTCAAAAATAAATTCTAATAAATTTGTGCTTACAATTTGCATTATAGACACTGAAACATATAATACACTTCAAATCAATTAATAAAATTAAAATTCAACACTGTAGCTGCCCACAAGAGAGTAAAGAAAACTTCTGAACATTCTAAGCAATAAGCCTTTTAAGCCTTGCTTAAAATATATATTCACTTTTAGCTAGTTTTCATTTCAACATCTTTCAATGGTACAATACTGTTACAAATAGAGCTTATTATGACAATTCTAATTATAAGCTTGAGATTCCTAAAATCTGAAATAAGAAGTATAGTAGTTATTGTCTCTCTCTTTCTCTCTCATTTTTCTGCACTTTTATTTCTAGTGCACATTTTCTGATATACAAGATCACATTGATGATATGCTTCCTATATACAAAGAAAGTATAAGGCTAAGCCAATAATTATCCACATTCTACTTATATAAATTTTTAGAACAATAGTAACATCATATTTCAATACAGTCCCCTTGCTTTTCAAAATATGTGTTCCAGTATTTCAAGGGCATGTGTATCTCCTCAGAAAGAAAAGAGCTTTTGGGGTGCTCCAGAGCTATGTAACTCTTCTGATCTATGTCCTTAAGTTGGCAAAACATATGGTGTCCAGTAGAAGTGAAGGATACTCTAATGTGACAATGGTATTAAAAGCTCTTGGCCTAACAATGAAGGAACAAGTTTTTAACTTGAAAAGAAGGTTTGCAAAATACTCCTCTATATTTGCAATTGCCTCCTGATTTGACAAAAGATGATAACCAGGAGAGTTAGAGCTTTGGGAACAGATAGAATAGAGGAAGCCAAACCTGTCAAATAGAATGGATGTTCCAGCAATCATACTTCAAATTGCTCAATCTTCCCATTGCTAAAATATTTTTGTGAGCAGGGGCAGGTCTTTTCTCGTGATTTTTTTTTTTATCTAGTTGGTTCAAAAAATGTAATAGTGCTCTCCAGTTATGATTTTATGCCCTGATGATAATTGCCAATAAATAAAATTTCTTTAGCATCCCAAAACACTGATGCTGCCATAACCTTCCCTGCAGACAGAACCAACTTTGTCTTCTTTGGTGCTGAACAACTCCTCTGTCTGCTGTTTTGAATCTGATGTGTGATGGAGTATTCAAGCCTCATTCAAATATGAGTGAAACACAAAATGAGTTCTGTTGCTTTCAAAATGCTCCAAAAACTATTGTGATACTTTCATATATGTGTATTTTTGATCTGCTTTTTACAAGTGCAACACAAAACTTTTTCATAAGCAATTCTTTATGTAAAATAAAACTTGCACATTCCTTTGAAATGTCTTTAGTCTCAACACTTTAACTTGTTGATCACCCAATACCACATCATATTTGTTCAATGAGCTCTACTGCTATTTCACTTTTTGGACATTCTTCACATGGATCATCTTTAAGGCTAGTATGGTCATGTTTAAATTCGCAGTTCAAGTTTTAATCAATGAAAATGAAGAATAGTCTTCATTTGGAATGAATTTTCTTTGATATTATACAGTCTTTTACAAAGCACTTTATCACTTCATGATACTAAATTTTATCCAATATATGGAATAACCATATCATGTTTGCTTTAGAAAGCTGTATTCAAACAAATATCTGAAATAATTACTTCATATTTCAAACGAATGCATAAGACAGATGTATGTAAAAGACAGTTATCTTTCCAATTTCGCGGTCACCTATGGTTAAGGCCAAAAACTTTTCAAAACCCAGTTTCTAAAGCATTTGCTGTGTGAACAGTCATGTATGGACATGCACTCTCATGCAAGAGCAAAATACTTTTCAATACTAAGCGGCATTTGGTTTAAACTACAGGCTTCACCTTGTTGCAGATAACCTCATTGTAATGTACACTGTTTAGTACTGACTTATTTTCAAAATCATATAAGAGTATTTTGAAGCATTTTAATCATAAAAATGGATTACTCCTCTTTTCTCATTTATGCAAATGGAGAGTGATGAGGCTATGTTTGTCAAGTAGCAGAAACACAGATGATTCATGGATAAAATCAGACATTTAACAATGCAATAACTATAACATCATGTTTATTGTGTGCATGCATAAAATTGTATATCTAAACTAAGAAATGTTACAACAAGAGTGTGGATAATTATTAACTCACTCTCATATAATTATCAATTAATTAGTGCATTCAGTAGGCAATGAAGCATTCTGTGATGTGCATACACCAAAAGAAAACAATATTGCTTTATTAGATTGTGCTACATATAATTATCTGAGAGAAAAATTTTATCAAGGCCACCTTGAAGTAACTACATACAGTTTTGTAGACAACCAAAATGGTACCAGACATTTAATTTGTAGTGCTAGGTCAGTAATCATATGTGCTATAAAATTTTGTGAAATCATGAGAAACTCTTTTCTTGTTCCAGATTTATAGTAAAAGCTGAAAAATTGTTTATAAACAGTGCTTGATGGTATATCAAATGGCCTTTTAAATATTACACATATGAAAGAACTATTTGAGTTATTGTCACTTCAAACTGGTTTATATTTATGCACTCTAAAACGGAATAAGTACTCAATTAAATGTACTTATGAAGCTGTTGACAATGGAGTGGTATATATATATAACCAATGTACTAAAATTTGTTCACACTAACTCCATTCACTTACATAGAAATTGGACATATGTTTCAGGAAATCTCCTAAACCCAAGATCGCAGTTTCGAACCCGGCCAGGACCAATGGATTTTTTCAGGCGTAAAAATCCTAAGTATGGCTTCCTTCAGAAAGGAACTAAGCCATGGTTCCCATGTCGTACATTTGCAGCATGAAAAAGAACCTCAAGCCTGAAGCCTCTGAGCAAAATTTGTCGGCCGTTTCACGCCCTGCGTTGAATGGGACGCTGATGACGTGAGATGTTAAAGAGCATCCATAAACAAATCAATAAATAAATGTAAGTGAATGGAGTTAGTGTGAACAAATTTTAGTACATTGGTTATAGAATAAGTACTACTTTTCAAGATATTTACAATATCACAAGTGATTTGTTGCAAGCTGAAACACCTCACTGTACCTCAAGAAGGCCTTGAACTTTATAATTACTGATATAAGCATGAGCACATATGTACTTCTGCTTAGCAAATCATGAAGCTTCAGACTGCATGCTCATATTATTTTCATATCTATTCTATTTACTACTATGAGCATTTAATGCCAACAATACTATGGGCAAAATGTTTAACTTGGTTATAATAATAAAGTATTATTCAATATATGCTATATAAAAATTAATAAATACTATTTTTCATTGTTTTTAAGTGGTATTTATTCTTAATACTTTAATTTCTCCATTAAATATGCTCTATTTGTAATTTATACAAGTTAATGCCCATAATATTCTATTCAGAATAGCTATTAGTTCCACATAAAGCTATCAAGATATCTGGAAATTATCCAAATTGCAACACAAAAGCACTGCTACACTGCTTAAGACCAGAAAAAACCTAAAGTTTGCAAGAACTACACTTTTCCCGAAATTTGTTAATAGAAGATATACTGCTACCTGTACAATAAAGCATGCAAACTAATGTCAATGAAAAGCTGCAGGACAATAAAGCAAGCATAACAGAGGCAAATATCACCCAAATGAGTCAACTTATCTAGGTGCATCTAAGATATGTGATCAATGATAATGTAACTGACCTACATCCTGCCTGCTGCTGAAAAAAATTGGAAGAGAAAAAAATAACATTTAAAAATTCTTAAACAAGTTCTTGCTTTGTTATTATTATACTAGAACTGTTATAACAGATAAATGAGTTTTCTTAACTTTTACAACATGATTCAGCATTATTAAAGAGTCCACAATATATTCAACACTGCAACTGAAAGAACTGAAATAGTGATGAAAATAAAAAACTCATTCTTTATGATAATCCATTATAAAAGCATAATTTCTTATCATTTATTTTTTTATGTATTTATTTATTGTTGTGAACGAATGTATAACTGGTACTTCTCTTCCTAATGTCTCAATTAAGCATGACTTCTCAATATTTTCATTCTATTAAAACTGTTGATAAAAAGTATAGTTATTAATTGATATTACTGTATGATTCAGCTGAAATACACAATATTAAAGCTTCATTTACTTCAAAAATGAAAAGTAATTGAAGTTTTAAGAGTGTGTAATTCAAATGAATTATACAATGATATCAATTAATATGACTAGCTTCACTTTGCAATTTCCAATTTCTATTTTAATTTAAGTATAGTTATGTTTAATATTCATAAAACATTAATGTTGTACTGTTCAACATTTAGACGGTTTTTTTTAAATTATATTTTTATAATGATATTTTCACTGTCAACTTATCATTCATGAGTTGCTTCCAAGAACTCTTTAACAATTAAAAATTCTGAAAAACTGAGTATCTGAATGGTGTATTGATGTGCAAGACTGTTTAAATAGAATTTTTGTTCCAATCAATCAGAATCCAGGCCTACTTCACATATAAACATTAGCTCACTTCATTCCACATCAATCAAGATGAAAATTAATAAAAACACAGCTTTCCTTTAGGTTCTTAAACTCTTTGGAAGCAGCATTATCAAGTGGTTTACAAACATATGATTTATTTAATCAAAGCAACAATAAGCCTTGGATGCTTTAATACAGAAAAAAAATTTCATTCAGGGCCATGCATTTTGAAGTAATGCAGGAATGCTGAATTGAAAATATGGCTCTTATTACTGTACTTAGAAAATAATGGAGCAACATGCAGTATTTGGTACATAGCAGGTATAGGGTAAATTATGTAATCATTGACATTAATGTTTATTTTCAAGGAACTTTGTTCTTGGCAAGCAGCAAGATGTGCAGTTATGAGGTTAGTTGCTTCCTTGTTTTATAAAATTACCAGCTATTTTATAAAATTAACTGCAATTTTATAAAACAGGCAATGTTAGTAATGAATTTTATGGAAATATTGAATTAAAATCAATGGCAATTGACAAAAGTACATAGCTGCATTTTTTACGATAGCTTTGATAACCATGGTCTTTTAACATTGCATATACCGCCACGGGTGGCCGAGGTCGTTAAGGCACGGACTCGTGAGCAGGAGGTCTGCGGTTCGAATCCCGCCAGGACCGTCCTCCCTGACTGGGGTTTTTTCCAGGTTTTCCTCAGTCTTCATAACTGGCAAATGCCGGGGAGGTACCTAAACTTAGGCCTGGAACGCTTCCTTCCTTAAAAAAAAAATCCTTTCCCAATATATCATTTCATCTCATGTATCATTAGTGTCCACCGCCTGTGGTGCCTCAGTAGTGAAAACGGGCGTTAAACACTACTAAAAAAAAAAAAAAAACATTGCATATATATAAAACCATACCAAACTCATGATTGGTTTTTGTAATGATTTCACACCAGTAATGCCAGATACAAATTTCATTGTTTTTTAGAATGTAAAATATATTCAATGCTAAGATTCCATGGCTTAAAGAAAGTTATCTTTAAAATAGTTTATTATTAGCCATTGTTGCTGTTATTATTAGAATTGCCACCTTAAACTCAATCAATCCTGGAACACAGCAAGGAAAAATATGAAATAAATTATATACTTAAATATGTGTTTAAAAACTATTAACAGTGAAGCAATGATATCTTCAAATTTGAATGCATTTGAATGCTTACACAAACTTCATTTACCAGTTTTTAAATTTAGAACATGTATTGAGAATTTACATTCCCCTACTGATGGCTTGGTAAGTTTAAAGCTATCTGGTGGTTATGGTTGGATCTGAAATACTTCTCTGTATTAGTTGACTAGAATAGGAATTTGCCAAATTCATCCAAAAAATGAAATATTAAAATTTATTAACTTATCTCAATTTTTTAAAATTAAAATTGTTTCCCTGGCAGATAATTTTACTGAGGTATGTATTTCTGTTGATAAAATATCTTCTTGTTTAATTTTTATGACTGTGCTTATAAAAATGTACAGCTATGCTGATTTTTTCTACTGTTGTAGCTGGATATTTCTAAAATTTTTATTTTTACTGGTTTCAAAATTTCTCTTATGGTCTGAACATTCTATTAAATATATACCTGATTTCTTCTTTGGTGATATACTGTCTTTTAATGGGGAATCTAAACAAAAAAAAAGTATAAATATTTTTTAGATTTTTCATTAAAAGATGATATACTACCAAAGAAGAAATCAGACATATGTAAAAAAGAATGCTCAGACTGTAATATAAAATGCATAGGAAAACGAGTGGAAATTTGAAACTAGAAAAAAAAAAACATTTTTGAAATATCTGACTAAAACAATTAGAATATTTAACAGTAGCAGCAAATTTTGGGAACATCACGAAATTATGCACAAGTATTTTGTTAAAATAAATATATACACTAGTACAACTATTATGGGGGGAAAAAATGTAATTTTAAAAACCCGAGATAAGTTAATGAATATGGACTTTCCACCTTTGCATGAATTCAATAAAAACATACTCCAGACAATATATTGACAGATATGTGATTAACATTCAGCAAACCACACCAGACATTCCTATACTTACAATGCAATTAGTAAACAACTGAACACATGAATAAACATTCCTAAAATTTTACTATATTTAAAAACTGAAGTGAAGTGTCAACATTTGCACATATTAAAGTGAATTATATATTTACAACCCATTAACTTGAAGATTGCATTTATTATATAGAGTAGGTTCCTATATTCTGGATGACTACAAATCAGTAATGTTGCTAAAAAAAATAAGTTTTCACTACAATTGAAATTATAATAAAAAAAGTGAACAAAAATAACAATCTTAATATTATGTCATGTTACTTAGTTTACTTTGTTTGAAAAATAAAAATATGATCATAAAGTGCATCAGCAGTAAAATCACCTCCCAAAAATGGATTTTAAAATTCTATCCCCATGACTTGTTGCAAGATGAACATCTCTCTATGAAGAGGAAGTAGATTTTCCTGGATCATCTTAACTTTTGCCATAGGCTGTATAGAGTGAATGATCATTTTCTTTACCTTTCTTTAGAAAGAATTTAGGCCAATAAAAACACATTAGTTTTAATCATTTAAAGCAGAAATTTAAGACACAGACACATAATATATTAGTCATTAGGCCAATGTTAACTCTAACCTATTGCATTTAACTGTGAAACTGTTTTCCACATATAACACTTGTATATATTTTCTACAGCAAATTTGTGTTTTTATTCCTTGTAGCCTATACCATCCCATAATAGAACATTCCAGGACATTAATATGATTGATAGAATTTAGGAGAGTGAATTAAATTTTGGGACAATCTCAGGCAATAAGCGATGGGCAGCAACCATAATTTTATTTTCCTAAGGCTTAAATCTATATCAAAACTTGTCGGTCCTGTTGGTGTAATGGTAACCATACTTGCCTCCTAAACCCAAAATCGCCAGGGTACAATCCTGGCTAGTACCAATGGATTTTTTGGGCATAAAAATCCTAAGTATGGCTTCATTCAGAAGGGAAGTAAAGCAGTGGGTCCCGTGTTGTACATTTACAGCACAATAAAGAACCTGAAGCCTGAAAAAAGAGGCTCTGAGCAAAATTTGTTGGCCGTTTCATGCCCTGAATTAAATGGGATGCTGATTACCTGAGATGTTAAAGAGCGTCTGTAAATAAACCAAATTAAAAAAAATAAAGCATTAAATATAAATTTGAATAGTCTGGGATTTTCACAGTGAAATATAGTATCATATAACAAATTATTTATGAGGAAGTCACTCAAATTTCACTAGTTTTATTCCACTTACTTGGACATGTTTCAAAGGCAAATTTCCTTCATTGTCAGCATGGTTCCACTGTCAGTTTTTCAGCATAGTATTGAGATGATGCTCTTTGGATTTTATAAACTTTTTGATGAAGTTGCTGTTGTTTGGAAGATCAAAATTAATTAAATTTTCTTTGTTTTTGTTCAAGAATATAGTTTCTCACATTGATAATTATATGAGTTTTTGAAGAGCTTTTAAGAGTTTTGGTTCATTTTAGAACTCATGGTTTTTTGCCAGAAATGGTATGCTACTGCTGATTTTTCCATATGTTTGTATTTTACACTTCTCACGTGTTCCTTAAACTGTATAGTATTGTTCATTTTTGTTTTACCTATATATTTATTATTGCAGTCTTTGCAACTGATTTCATAAATACCTGATTGTTTTCCTGGCTGGGTTTTGTCCTTTGTGTTGGTTTTTAGGAGGTTTTTCAAATTTGAGTGACTTCCTCATAAATAATTAGTTATATGAAAGCATTACATGTTTGTGATGGGTAGGAACTTCACTTTTAATTCACTGAATTTTATTAATTTTGGAATCTCTGGGCTTGCATTGTATTGTATAGTTACTTCAAAAGTTCTATTCCAAATAAGCTTTATGTTAGCATTAGAATAAGATACTATAAATCACAAAACTAACATATGTAACAAGAGTTCTAAACATTGTATTTAACATACAGTGAGATTTTCGAGGTACATGCTGGCAGAGAATGCCTGCATACTGGTATAAGCCATTAACCAAGGCCATATAATGCATGTGCAGGTAACATCTAGTTCATTTGAGGTAGGCTTTGTCAGCAGTAGTTGCGTGTTATTCAGTATTTTTGTTCTGTGTAATTGTGTGCTAATTGCTTTTCACTAGCTACACTGCTTATATAATCTTGAAGAATGGGATTTTATGTACAATACATTTGTGACAAAAGATTCTTACACAGAACTGGTAAGGTGGTTTGCAAGAAAATATCCTGAAA
Source organism: Metallyticus violacea (assembly GCA_030762175.1). Classification (NCBI taxonomy): domain Eukaryota; kingdom Metazoa; phylum Arthropoda; class Insecta; order Mantodea; family Metallyticidae; genus Metallyticus; species Metallyticus violacea. The sequence continues at coordinate 51,805,004 of CM060840.1, read as the reverse complement.
ATTGTGTTCCAGATAAAATAATTGTTCATCAACTTGTTAAAAAGTTACAAGACACAAGCTCTTTCAAAGACATGATATGTGTTCCAAACTGATGTTTATGGAAAAAATGCTACATGAAATATGGGAATTTCCTAAGCAGTTGTGGCAATGCATTGCCATTGATGGGATTCATTTTTAACATCTCTTATGACACAGACTAGTGGTTATTACTATAAGTTAAAAACACAATATAATTTCAGGCTTTCAATACAAATATAAATACTAAAATAAGAATATTACCATAATTATGTATTCTTTTTATGGTTGCAAGTGCTGCAGTACACAGCCATGCTCAGATGGCCCATAACTCAAATAACTTCACTGTATCCACATTAGTTATAAGTTAAAATAAAAGGTATATATAACAAATTAATTGAAAAATATTCTATTTTTATGATTAGGTATTTTAAATACTTTTTATAATAAAAGCATAAGATCTTCTTGACATATGTAGCCTTCTATATGCTACAATCATAAAAAAACTTAAAAGAAAAAGAAAGCTACACTGCCAATAAAAATTACAAACGCAGAGCTACTTACAAGGCACAATATGGAATTTTTGATACAGTTTATTACTGTTTTTAAATGTTCATATTTTTGGTTTACATTTATTTTGCATGAACATTTTTAATAGCTTTGAGCACTAACGCTGCCCTCTTCAATTCCTATGGTTACATGAATGTTTTTAAATAAATCTAGGTCGATTGATATAGTACACAAACTGTCTTGCTTACAGTTTCCACAGAAAAGATTTCTTTTGATAGCATTTTCATATTTGACATGGTTTTTCAAGTGTCTATAGCCAATCTTTGGATATTTGAAAAAATTTTAGTCCTTAGTCTAACTGCTAATCTGGAACGATCCTAGAAAGAAGTGAAGATGTTTAGTGACCTACTTTAAGTATGGATCCAAATATTAACTTAACTTTCAATATATAACTAATTTATAATTAATTTATGACATTGCATACAGATGCAATAAAGATTTCAATTATCTATTTTCTGTTCATCATATGTCCCACAGATTTCTGTCACACTGTTTGGAAACTTAAGTGATCCTCGCAGGTAGTCTCTGGCATTTTGTACTTGCATATCTATTAGATTCACCTTATATCTAGCATCTGCTTCTGAGAGAATTAAAGGTTAACAATTAGTCCTTTAATAATCTCTTCTGAGATTAGAACACTCTCTATGTTCCCTTAAAACCATGTGAAACCATAAAGTGTGCTCTAAATATTTCAACTCAAAAGAGTTTATTAACACGTGATTCGTTGTGTTAGATTCCAAATTCAATTAACATTGAAATCAATCCTTAGTCATTTTTTTCTTTTCTTTTCATGCAGTACATATAATCTGGGATATTTGGCCATTATTAACATTTTACAATATAGTATCTCTTGTTGTACTCTAATCATTTTTGTTTCTCTTCTATGTTCAGTTTGTATGTACACTTCATGGACAACATCAACCATACATACTTTTTGTACACAATATTGAATAGTGGTAATAATTTTGGATATAGAATGGATCAATTCAATTCATTTGCAGAGATCACATTATACTTATTGAAAAGCTGTTTAACCTAATGCTTAGTCTTTCTGTTTTAATTTTATTTATTAATAGATTAATATATCTAATTGAAAACACAAGTATTAATATACCATTTCTTGGCTAACAAGTCACCGAGTTTCTTTCCAATGTGGAGAAAGATATCTTTTTTACTATTTAAAATGTTCACATTTATAATTATTACAATCAGACATTATGGCTACTACTTATTGTTGATTTCAAAAGTACTGTGCTGAGAGAAATTTTAGCTTATATGCTGGTAATTTTCTTAAAATAGTTTAAACACTATTTTAAACATAAAAGTCATTTTTATGCAAAGCGGTTGTGTGTGAGTTTGGCCACTTGTGGCTCTATATTAGAGATATTGAAGCACATTTTTTGATTCACTTCTTCTGACCTTGTTTCTCCTGTATTCATTGAGTCAGAGCTCAAGCTGATTCAAGGAAAAGTGTGTTTTTGTTGTGTTTAAAAGAGTGTACATAAAAGTGTTGTAAATTGTGTTATTAGTGCTTTTAAGTGTTCTATGTGATTTATTAGCACTTTCATAATGGTATATGAGAGGTACAAATTACTAGAAATCTCTTTTAGCAGAGAAGTTAAAAGACAATTTTCAGTCAAATTCTCCAATGTAGCTTTCTTCCTCCAGAGAAACTATACAGTAACTTGTGAACAAATTTAGACAAATAGGGCCTATTCTGGATAAGAAGTAACAGGTAATTTGGCACGTGCATACTGAGGTAAAACTAAACAAAATTAGAGAAAGAGTAGGGCATAGTCCTTAGAATTCTCTTCAGTGGCTTGCACCAGAAATGTAACTTTCACAAACCACAGCTTGGAAAGTGAAGAAACTTAAAACTGAAATCATTTAGAATCAATTGTCCAGCATTTGCAGCCACATGATGAGTGCTGGTTAAATTTCTATAATTGGATTTTGTGGAGTGTTAAGGGTGATGGCATCCATGAAGCATGGTTTCATTTAAATGGGCATCTGCATCTAACAAAATGATTATAGTGTAGAGAAACCCAAATTTATATGTGAAACTCCCTTGCATGATGAAAAAAATTGGTAAATGCTGAGTCTGTGATAAGGTATGTATCTATTGTCATGTAATTGTAACTTTATATCATGACAATGTAACTTTAAAGAAGTTTCAGGTGATGGGACACTAGTACATTATATTTGCAAGTATTTAGGTTTGCTGCTAGTTACCAAACAAGCTCTTAACAAGTACTCTGTAGAAGTCATTCTATAAAGTCACTGGCTAACTATTCCGAGATCCAAAAGAACATTCATATCACTTTACATACACCGGATAGACATATTCAATCATTACTACCGCCACGGGTGGCCGAGGTTGTTAAGTTGCAGACTCGTGAGCAGGAGGTCTGGGTTCGAATACCACCAGGACCGTCCTGCATAACTGAGGTTTTTTCCAGGTTTTCCTCAGTCCTCATAAAATGGCAAATGCTGGGGAGGTACCCTAAACTTAGGCCTGGAACGATTCCTTCCTTAAAAATAAATCCTTTCACAATATATCATTTCATCTCATGTATCATCAGTGTCCATCGCCTGTGGTGCCTCTGTAGCAAAAACGGGCATTAAACATTATTCATTCATTTCAATCATTACAGTTCATTGATTTGAAATGAGGACTATTTAATAAATAATGGTCATAATTTATTTAAAGGCATAATTTCTCATGCTAAAATTTAACTTTACAATATTTTGTTAGCTTAATGAGTAATGTGGTATTATTTTCATTGTTATTACTTCTGGTTGCTGCCTGTGAGAGGCATGCAGGTTGAGACATCCAGTTCCACATATAAAAAAAATAGAGATGAGATATGACAAACTATATGCTGCTCTGAAATTCTGCTTTTATCTTGACAAATTTTCAGCTGAGGACTTTGAAATGTTACAGGAGGCCTATGGAGAGTTTGTTCTTCCCTATTGCACAGCTCAAAGGTGATTGAAAATGTTTATATAGGAGAGACTGGCATTTCAGTTTGTGCTCTAATGGAAGAAAACATTACACCACTGTTGTCATTGTGAGAAAGGATCATCTCTTAACACAAACAGCACTTTCAGAAATTCTGAAAATTCCACTGGATGCCACCCACACAGTGGTAACTGAAAAGTTGCACATGAGATGTGTGCTTCTGCTGGGAAATTTATGGATCTCATTTTTCTATATTCAAGGAATGGATTACCTCCATACATAATTGTATCTGTGCAATACTACAAAGATGTCCTGAAAACTCTGCAAGGCCACATCACATGCAAAAGGCTACATTTCTATGCAACAAATGGATGCTTCATAATGATAATGCATGGCTACACATTGTTGCTAATTAATCGCAAAAATCAGTATGAAGTGTGTCCCTCACACTCTTTGTTCCAGTATGACTTTCCTGTTCCCCAAATCAAAGAAGCACCTTCATGGAAGGAATTTTCCATCATCAGAAGCAGTGGAAGAGGTTGTGGAGGAGATTATTAAGGACCTGCTAAAAAATGATTTCCAGCATGTCCTTGAAGACTGGTAGAAATGCTGAAACAGGTGCATTGAATCCAACAGGGACTACTTTGAGAAAGGTAATAAAATGCTAAGAATAAGTACATATGTTTTATAAAAATATGATCATTCTTTATTGAACAGTCCTTGTACGAGGTCAAATGCTGCAAACTCTGGAAGTTTTCTGACAATGAAGAAGGTTTTCCACAGATTTTTAAAAATTGAGTCTATAATGGTATTTTACATCATTACTCAAAAGGTATGTTTATTGCTTGAGCGCAAAATAATATTAATTGTAAATTATTATTAGATCTTACTACTCTGTGAAGAGATTGATTCCTTGTTTATGATCCCAGTGTTCTGCATTAAACACGCTTTATTTAATTTTATTCTAAGTGATCAAATGATTATTATCAAACAAGGAGGAATCATGTACAATAATCTATTATCTCTTATTCATTTACATATTTTGTTTAATATCTTTACATCTTCTTCTATTACATTTATACCAACTGATTTTTGATCCTTGATCATTTTTCTTCCCTCATAATGAAAATCATCTTTATGTTTATATCTTTGTTACTATTTGGTGAGTTTTCTGCACCATATCATTACATGTATTTTGTTAGTGAATGATTAGTAAAAACTGCATCTTCCTTTGGCCATAATCTTAAAGCCTTCCAAACCATATACAATAAAATCCCTTGTAACCAGTGCAATGTACTCCATAAAGTGCAAGCAAAATGTGATGTTGGTTACCCTGATCTTTATGTCGTATAGCCATCAGATCAGCAATTTTAGTATGTATTTTATTATGAACTAACAAACAAATGTACATGTTAAGTGCTGAAAATAAGTTTGCATTTCAAAATTTCGTTTTTAAAAATCCACATGGAAAATGCTCAATTTCTGCATGGAAAAAATGGTTCTGCAGTATGTCTTTGCATAACCTATAAAAGTATTTTTCAGTTTCCCAGCAAACTCTATTATCTGGAATTGGCTAGTTGCTGTATATGAGAGATTTTACTGTACAAATGAAAATTCTATGATATAATGGAAAAAGTAGGACTAGAGAGTAAGAAAGGAGAATACATTCAAGAAAAATATACAGGGATTTCATGTAACAACTATCCTGCATGCATAGTGTTTTGAATCTCATTGGCAGCAAGCGGCAACACCCCCAGCCACTGAGCATCAAACACTGCACATGCAGGATATTTTTTACATGAAAGGCCTGTAATACAGACTTGCTTAATTACTTTAAAAAAAGACAACTATTCCTAAACGTATACATACCTAAAGTACTATTATGTACATTCTTAATCTGTGCAATATTCAGCATATTGATCCTGAGCTAATTTTACAAAACTTTCTGTGAAATGAATAATTATAGTAGCTGTATGTACATCATCATTACAAGGATAATGGGTAGCATCTTGTTACCACACTATCATCCCTATTCATAGACAGTAATGTTCCTTCCAGTAGTTAAAATTTTGTCATTTAGAATAAAAATGTTTAGGCCACATAATATATTATATTGGTTTGAATTTAGTTAATCCATTCTATTTTTTACTGTTATCTTTGCAGATTAGTATTTTCCTCCATTATTGTTTTTATTTCTTATTTTCATCTAAAGTATTTGCTTGATTTTTTGCAACATTCTTTCATTACTTTATTATGCATTTCATGATGATTACAGATAAACACATAAAATTATATCTAAAAATAAAAGAAAAATGTTTCATGGCAATAAAAAATTTAATTTTAGGTCCAAGGTATTATACAGTTTAAATGAAGAAATCAAACTTCTAATTCTCTTAATGTAGCAAAGTATTCAGTCATTCCTGCTTCAGGAAGATATACTATATTACAAAATGTGCATGTATAAATGAATAGTAAATAATTTCACTCTATATAATTTAATACTAAATATCTTCATGAGCTTTTAAATATAATTAACACTTTTTCACTAGATAAATTACATTTTTTGTGGAAATATACATGTTTTATCCATTTATTACCCACAACTTTCTAGATCAGCTCTTAAAAGGCAAACTGTCAGAAGACATGTAATTTAAAGGAAATACTTAACTTTTATATTTTTTTTGGTGCACAATTATATTTCTTTTTTTTTTTTTTTTAAGACTCTTTTACATTTTATGAAAAATATAAAAATTATACAAATACAAATCTATAGACCTCCAAGGTTAATCCCTACTGCATGCAAAAAAGGCATAGAGCCAGAAGAGTGATAAGTTTACCTACCTGCCATGTGTAATAAATTGCCTACATTCTGAGTGGCAGTAGTGGAAGAAGTGGTACCTGTGGCTGCTGCACCAGCTACGTTGTGCGACACTGGAGGGGGCGGTGGCCTCATGTCACCTGCACGATCCAGGGTGCTTCTACCACCATCCACCCAGCGTCCACCTAGACACCATACATGCCATAGCACTACTAAGCTGCCCAAGCTATGCACATTGCAGCAATCTGTTTTTAATTATACTTTGTTATTCATTCTAATACTTAGGAATGGCCATTAGTTTGCACAAACCACTCAGTGCAAAGGGTCATTTTGCCAGACAATGAAACATAAGGACTTCCAGCATTCTAATATTCTGGCATAAGATATAAAAAAACAGTAAACAATGAGACCGGCAGTCAACCAGGAGCTGATGATAGGAGTGATGGCTTCCGAAACTAGTCTTCCATTTTATTGAATTTTAGTGGTGTGTATGTTACAATTTTGACTCAATTTTTTAAAATGTTAATATTTGACACCACTGTTACAAAATTTCACTATATTTTATATAAAAAAAACAGTCTTAAAATCCTCATGAAAGTAGATTCTGAACACTCATTTTTACAGGCTGAGTGCAATCAGCTCAGTGTGTTAAAAGAGAAATATATGCGATATCTCTACAGGAAGTTAATGAATTACACTGAAATAATTTCAGAGAGTGTAGGGATGTCATAAGCAAGTAATTTGAGATAGGCAATGTATGGTCCATAATGAAGTTTTATGGTGTTAAAAAATGTTGTAACAGATGCTGATAAATCGGCATTAAAACTAAGCTGTGTGAAAAATTGGTTTAGAATATTTTTAAAACTGCCTTGTAAGCATAAAAAAATATTGATTTTCCACAGCTTGTTATCAGTGTTTTCAAGATTTAGTGCCATAAAAATCCCTCAAATTTCAAAGTAATCATTTGACAGTGAGACACTGAACATCTATTAACTGCCTTCTTGCATTATATAGCTAAGACCAGCTAAATAAATGTAATGTAGCCTACTATAGATGGAGCTCTATAACTGTTAGTGTGGCATTATGCATTATGCAAAAGCTGATGTTCTGCAGGCAACGGATTCAATTCTTGTCATGCCATTAATTTTTTTTTTAATATGAAGTGTTCTGATATACATAGTAAAGAATTATGAAAGAAATTTATTTAACGCTTTCAAATTTTATTCTGTTTCTCAACAATGAATGTATTACCAACACAAAATGGCTAATAAGCTTACTACTAACATGATGCCTAAAACTTAATTTACCTAATACATACTCAAGACATAATTCTGATTAATAAGTATAACTACAAAGGTTGTAATAATATTAATTTATATATTAAGATTTAAGTGTATAAATTGAAACAATAACTTAAAACATACACCAAAAGCTATATTATTAGGATCTAGCCAGAAAACCAACAAAAAATGTGATGAACGAAACTCGAATTCAAAAACAAATGGCTACCTCTTACTGGAAAGCAAATGTCATAAGTCATAACTATTGCACCAGAGTGATACATTCTGAAATCTCCCTTCATTACCATTGTTATGATTTTGATGAGCATCTTCATTACAGCTGCATATTGGCTAGAAACTTTAGAAACTTATAGTCAAATCCTTTCCCAATATATCATTTCATTTCATGTATCATCAGTGTCCACCGCCTGTGGTGCCTCAGTAGTAAAAACGGGCGTTAAACACTACTCAAAAAAAAAAAAAAAAAACTTATAGTCATAACTTTGAAATTTGAACAGGTAGACCATACATTTACTATCCCACATTACCTGTCTAAGGCACTTCCATCCTCTCTGAAATTATTTTGGTGTAGTTCATTAACATCCTGTATATGACAAATTGTTTCATTAATGAAACTATACTGGTGCCTCTGATTAGGTTATGCTGGTAATAATTTAACAAAGGCTTATGTGTGCTGGTAATAATTTAAAAATGTGAACTCAACATCCCTTCATGAACTTCAACAATGCTGGGGATGAAAACATAAACTACAAGTTTATCACATCACCACCAGAGCAGAGAGCACATTCCCACGCTCAACGAATGATCCGACAATTGGATTTTAGCCTGGTTGATGATGAGAACCAAATGTTCTCGAAACCGGTTCTATACATTATGACAAGTAAGTGAAGCATTAAGAGTGTGTAGTTCAACTAAATCATACAATAATATCAATTATATTATTGGCTTCACTGTACAAGTGCCATTTTACATTTTAATTATTCTTTATGGCTTCATCTGACTTTGCATCATATTTTCAAATTCCATCAAAAGATATCATGCTCTTAATGAAATAGTTAATGCAAGCTTTCTGTTATGTTGATAAGATGGTTATACAACAACCGGCTTATAGAAATGATTTACAATCACAAAGACCAATTAATCCAACTGTTTGATCACATTGTTGCTAATAACATAGAATTTGACCCTGAAGCAAGGTTTTATGCTACTGGTTTTCACAGAAACCTGCTTGATTTTGAATTTAATTTCATGTTGGTAAATTTCCATTTAGGCTTTCAAAAGCTGAGATATTCATTAAATTGATACAGAAAAAAATTAACCATGCGGCTGCATTAGATAATTCAATCACAGAATGCACCAGAAAGAGGCAAAAACTGGACAGTGTTACAGATGATCCTGGAACCTCATTTCATGACTATATTACGAAATAATGAATAATTTTGTAGTTCATATTGAAGAAAGATTTTCTGATCTACAACAACTGCAATTTTTTTCCCTTTTAGATTTCATAAATTTTGAAGAGTACTCTTGTAATTTCCCAACAACACATCTTTTATCTTTCATGAAATCACTTTATGAACATATTTTGATGGTGGGGACCTTGATTCCAAACTCTCTTACATCTATAGTTCATCATCATTTAAATTACAATCAGTCTCGGAATTAAATTATTGTTTAGTATAATATGACCTTAGTGAAATTTTTTCATAACTGTCAACCCTAATCAAATTAACTATGACTATAACAGCTTCAATATGTTTACTCTGAAGATTAAAGACATCAATACCTGCTGTATGTATCAAGTCATACAGCAGGAATTCAACAGCTCAAGGTTGTCTCAACGGATTGTCATTAATAGCCATAGAAAAGACCTATTTAGAGATCAGAAAAACTGCCACACTTTTCATGATGCAGTTATATATATTTTTGCCACCACCAAGGACAGAAGGATTGAAGTGTTCTACAAGTAAATAACATTGTTGTTCAATTAAAAGTGAATGTAGGAATCAACACAGCGAAACTATCATAAAATCTGGTTTAGACTAAAAGTAAAACTACTTAAAATCATGTCAACACATTAAAACTCTCTTGATGTTCCACTTTTTAAAAACTTATTTAAAAGTAAACTGACATGTTTCGTGAGGCACTTGCTCACATTTTCAACCATTCAACGACTAACAGATTTAATCAGGTCGGAAATGTAAGTGACTGTGCTTGCTCTGGTGGTCTGTTGATGAACTTATATAATATGTTGTCTGCTTCTGGTATGTCAAAATTCATGAGTCTATGTTCATATTTTTTCCCATATAATGAGTTCATTTGGGTGTTGAATTGCCTTTAATGATGTCTTTTTCTATTTTCTACTTTTTTCTATAAAAAATAATGTTTTTGTTATTGTAGTTGATATTTTGGGATATATATTGCAGCTCTAGTTACTAAGAATTCACTCTCTTCACATCTTCATCCTACATATATGAAAAACCAGGAATCACCACTGCTTCAGCCTATTAACATATGCTCACTTGTCTCATTGCTTTATCAGAAATCATTTAAAGATAGTGGAAAGTGCTGTAGAGTTTAAAGTAATATTTCCACACATATTATATATAATTTATATTGTACACTGAGTGTTTTTAAATAGTATTTACAAAAATATTAACATTTGTTTGATTACTTAAATATAAAAGCATTCAAATTTTGCTATTAATAATGAGTTGAGTAATAAGACTTAATATGTTTATTTAATGACATTAGCATCTCCACCATTGTCTAACACAAACATTATGGCCATTCTCTTTGAAAGGCAGATTGCTACAAAATTCCACATAATTCCAAAGCTCCATCATTTCATAAAATTTCTAACAGAAGGCTTTATAGAACTACATATCAAACTAACAAATTGTTTATACATATTTTTCCTTTGGGGGGGGGGGGGAATAGAAAAATTCCCGAGAAGGTTCATGCCATTAAATGAAAGCTTCCACTAGCCCAGCTATGGAAAGCATCAGTCATGATTTATCAACATGTTCTTCAAAAAGTGAATAGTGAATAATTACTTACTTCCAGAATCATGATAATGGCCATTTATCTTTGCTGGTGAATCAGTGGCTAACTGTGAAGCTGTCACTGATCTGGTCTGTAAAGTTCCTGTCTTTGAAGGAGAACTTGAGCTGGGCTGAAATAAAAGACAAAAAAGATTAAGAAACCTATGTTGCCATTTATGAATATAGTAAGCAATTATCACAATGTGAAATCCTGAATAGTGTGATTTAGATCATACTAACAGAATTTAGAAGTTTGTTCTATATCAATGTTTTACTGGTTTTAGAATATTTGATTTCTAAAATAACTATGTTATATAACAATTAATATTTGAATAAACTATTCATCAGATACCAACATATCTGCTTGTCAATTAGCAAATCTGGGTCTCAAATAAGTGTACTTACGAAGCTGTTGACAATGGAGTGGTATATATATAAACAATGTATACAGTTTTTTTCACACTAACTCCATTCACTTACATAAATTTGGAACATATGTTTCGGGAGCGATCCCTCCCATCTTCAGCCTGTTGACAAACTCAACAGGCTGAAGATGGGAGGGATCGCTCCCGAAACATATGTTCCAAATTTATGTAAGTGAATGGAGTTAGTGTGAAAAAAACTGTATACATTGTTTATATAAATCTGGGTCTGTTTATCTGTCAGGGCATGTTGCCTGGATAAGATTTTTCCTAAGTTTTCCCTTATCCTAACAAAGATGAATATAACGTTAACTTCAGATGCCAAGTACTCTGCACTCACTTGCATTATTGTTTTATGCATTTCATTAATCATCTTGAAAGACTTCAGTTCCTGGCAATATGTATTAAAAAAAAAAAGTTAATTATCAGGATCATTTGAAAAATTCTGGAAATGAAACACAAAATAACGAAAACTTAACGAACTTTGAGTTTCCTCCTATGGATGAACTCAGCAATTTCCTACTTCAACCAACAGAGGCCATCACAGGAACATCCGAGTGTCTAGCAATCGTTTTGAGTAACGACAGTTCAGTGAGCAACTGAAGATGGATGTAAGTAAATGGAGTTCAGTGTAAAAAATGAATACCCAACTTCAGGATATACAAAATTAAAACTTTTCTTTTGAAATAGTCTTATTTCTCAGGATAGTCCCTCTTGACACTAATGCACTTTGTTGAATGCTGTTCTAAACTCTTTATCCCATCATGGAATTCAGATTCCTCCAGACCTACAATACTCTTCATCTGAAGCTTAAGTTCTCCATCAGATAAAAGAGAGAGAGAGAGTGTGTGTGCATGTGTGCGCACACATATATATATGTATTAACTGTGATTTGGCTTGGTGGCAGTTTTTGAATGGTGTTTAATGCCCATTTTTACTACTGAGACACCACAGGCAGTGGACACTGATGATACTTGAGATGAAATGATACATTGGGGAAGGATTTTTTCACGAAGGAAACGTTCCAGACCTAAGTTTAGGTTACCTTCCTAACATTTGCCATTTATGAATTATGATTGAGGAACACCTGGAAAAACCTCAGTCAGGGAGGATGACCCTGGCGGAATTAAAATCCCCGACCTCCCACTCATGAGTGCACACATTAACAACCTCAGCCACCCATGAAAATAGATAATCGCTGCACCTCCAAAACCCACTATTTGCATCTTAACAAATTTTTCAGGAGAAACAAAAAGCAACATAATTTTTAATTTCCTTCATTTGTAAAGTCACTTTTACTACCTTTCATTTGCATTTCTTGAAATACTTTATTGTGAATGCATTCTTTAAAATGTTGTCATTGAAAGACCGAAAATTACAACAATTTCAGATTTTACAGCATATAGCGTGTTTTAGCTACACCAATTCTGACAATTAAAATATTTTGCTGGTCATAGTATTAGTACTGAAATGCATCTAATGAGTGAGATAAAAATCAAATGTATAGAAATTTAATCAATTAAATGAAAGACACCCTCTATAAATCATATATCAAAGGGAGCTGGACCTTCAATTCCCACTCTGTCAGCTGATTGCACAAATGAACATTACTGGCAGCATTTGCTACCGCATTTTGATTATTGCAACTATGAATCATAGTGATACAATATGCAGTGATACTGTTATTTGTTTTATCATTATTATTGTCAATTTATTAACAAATAATACAAATTTGGTCACAACTTGAATTATAGTAATATTTCATTAATAACTCACAATACAAATTTATATGTAATGACATATTATCACATTTTCTCTCAAAATATAATAGTTACAACAAATGAGGTTCATGGAAACGAAATGCAAGTTGCAGAGAGTATTTGCTTTCAATTTCAAATTGCTGCTATTCAATAGTAAGTTTCCAATAAAAGTAATGTTTATAATGTTAAATTATTAGCTTTAAATAAACATATCACCATATAATTAATGCCTCACAAACAATGTTACTCATTTTCATTAAACAAAATAGTTGTAAATTTATTCATAATGAAGCAGCATTTTTATCATTAACAACAAAAACAAAAAATGTAACTTGTCCAGACTTAAAATAGAAATAAGTAATTACATCAAATAATGAAATGCCAAGAGAATTTGGAATATACAGAAAGAATACACATGCAGATAATCATATCAAAACTGACAGTTTTAACCCCACAGTGCACAAACCTGCAGTTATCAACAGTTTAATATACCAGCTAGTTAATCTACAAATTAGCAAAGAAGAATATTTTAATGAATACAAAAAATAGAAGAAACAGTGGTTAAAAATAACTTTAAAAAAGAACTAGTACACAAAAAGGTGCAGATATTCAAGAGACAAAAACATATCAAAGAAACCACAATACTTTCAGCAAGAAAAGATAAGCTAATTTTTAAAAAGTTCACATATTATCCATGGGCATCAAAAAATTTCAGGAAATTCTTAAAGATTTTAATATCAGATTCGCACTGGTTAACAGATTTAATGTTAAAAACTTACTGATAGACAATGTTAATGACAGTATTCCACAGGAGGAAAAAGCAGGTATTTACAAAATAAATTGTGCAAAATGTGAAAAAATCTACATTGGAAAAAAAAAAGAGAAACAGAGGCACATTGTTAAAGGAACATTTCAGGAACGTAAAGTATAAGCGAAAAGAGAAATCAGCAATAGTATATAGTTTTTAGACACAAAATCACGACATAAAGAATAAAGAAAAATTATTACAAATCAGTACAAGGACCTACGGAACTAGCAGCCTGGGAGAAATTCTACATCTACAAATACAAAGACAGTCTAATGAACTTCAACACTGCCGGAGATGAAAACATAAACTACAATTCATTTAAGAACTTTACAAAAATAAGACATTTTTAAAAATTTCTGTTCGAACTCACACAGTGAACCTTGTTAAATGTAAATTAACATTTATGTAATTTACATAAGCTTCAAGTTTTTCACATGGCCATCAGAGCAGAATACACATTCCCACAGCTCAACGAATGATTCAACAGTTGAACTTTAGCCTGGCTGATGATGAGAACTAATTGTTCTCAAAAGCGGTTCCATACATTATGACAAGTAGGTGAAGCATCAAGAGTGTGTAGTTCAACTAAATCATACAATGATATCAATTATATAATTAGCTTCACTGTGCAAGTTCCAATTTACATTTTAATAAGTAACTACATGTCTTTCAGCATACTCACAGTATATCAAATTATTTTATATTTATTTCAGATTAAATTAGTCATGCTTCAGTTTGGCATAGAAGAGGTGATGTATAAAGGATTTCAAACTCTGAAGGCTTTCAAATTTGCTCCGATCAATTTTCATATGTTCAGTATACAGAATGTAGGGTTCTTTTTATTTATTTTTTTCCATTTTGAAAGTGCCTACTAGAGATACATGCGCCTAATCTTGTGCAATACTTCTTCTATGTACTTGAATGCTCTTATTTCTGCCACTGTGAGATCACTTATTTTCCTCCCTGGCCTGATTGATTGAAAATTGAATTCCTATTTTTTATAATTTTTTAAAAAACAATATTTCTCATAATGGATATCATAAGGATTATTCCTTTTGTTTCTTCTTGCCCCTTCTATTCTTCAACATAGTAAACAGGTGAATACAATGGTGGGTGAATAGATGTTCTAGAGTGGAGTGCAATGAATCAACCTCCATCATTGTATGCCCTTTCTCGAGTATCAACTGTTCAATTTCTATGTTTCAAATTTTGAAAATATCAGCCAGGGCTCTTATTTTTGTTCTGATATGCAGAGATATTACAAATAAGGATAATCTTCTTGTAATTGATGTTTAACTTTATGAAGTCAGCAATACTTATGTGAACTTATTTCATTTAGAGTAACGGCAGTTCAGTCAGCAACTGAAGATGGGGGAGATTCTCCTGAAACGCGTCTTATTTTTATGTAAGTAAGTGGAGTTTAGTGTAAAAAATATATCTAACTTTAGGATATATTACCACTCCATTGTCAGCAGCTTCGTAAATACAATATTAATTTGATGTTCCCTTTCCTTCAATTTTATGTCATATGTATAAGTGAACATCTTTGATGTATCTGATACATATTGTGAAGTTATGTACTTCCAATTTCTGACTATAATATTGCTTTGACACTAATAATTTGAGGCAAGTCAAGACACTGTATGTCCATAGTTGCAACATGCATCTGAGGCTATAGCACTGTTTAGCACTTCTTGCTTCCTATTTTTTAGTTAAATGCAATCTGTAGTCCTCTTCTGGCAAATTTCCCTCTTTGTATGAAACACAGTTGCCGCATTACTCTTTTCTTGGCTGGAAGATGAAGATCTTTTCACAATCCCACACCTCTGTGAACTTCTTTCTTTCAATAATTCTAAGACCAATTTCCTGGCACCAAACTTGATAAACCTGATGCATATGGGATATAGGTCTAAAACTGTTTTCTACATAATGTGAGAAGAAGTGGCTTTGAAATGGTGACTGGATACTTTTGGAATTATTTGAAGTCATTTAAGCATGCTGTCTGATTTCAGTTGCTTCATTGACAATTCTCTCTTCTGTCTTTTTGCTAGCACCTGCAAACATGCACTTTTATCTTCCTCGTCCAATTTGTGTAAAGTATTATTATTAAGTGTTTCATTGTTGAATTTTATTCAAGAACTAAGAGAGTTTTTTTCTTATGCACAAGACAGAAAGAAAGCAATTCCCGGCAAACCCAAATTTTAATTCCCTCTGTGTTCGGAATAATATGAATTCTGTTTACAGGAACTTTCTGGATTTAAACGAGATCTTTGTATAGGCACCTGAAAATCCACCAGTCCTGCAATAAAAACCTTTTTTTCATCCCACGTATTCATACGCCAAAAATGGTTATCTGATGTCAATTCAAGGCCATGCTTTCATCGCCCTACTGCTTTTATCTGTAACACGATTATAACTGAATTACTGGGATGGCTTGACAATCAAGTTTAAATATAAAATGTAACAGCGTCTTTTCAAACATTATTGAAAGTATGATCAAATGCTTAAAGGGCATATGGAAAATTGCTAGCATATCGAGTAAGTATAACCTAGCTATATTTTCATTGTTTCACACAACATTATTTACTATTGCTATTACCAGGAAATAACTGACAAAAAACTGGGAAGATGTCTCTGTTACACATAGCATGTTTGGAAGCACAACATTTGCTTGCAGCTATGTGCTGACTTCTCCACATAGTGTCTTTAAAAGAACTTTTCTCACATGCACATAGCAGTTTTTTTGATTTACAGGCAAGGAATGGGTATTCGCATTTCTCATCTTGAGGACGAATTCGCTATAGAAAATTGTGTCTAAATGATCAAAAAAGCAGAAAACCGAAATTTATGCACATAGCAGGTTTTGGAGGTGCATTGACGGAATACTCTTTCCACCAAGGAACACTCTCTGCTTTGGGAATAAATGGAAATATGATGCAACCAAATATGGGCAATAAGGTGAATGTGGCAGCAAACCATAACAAAAAAAATCTTAAATTCTTTCCTAAATCATTTCATCTTATATATTACCAGTGTCCATTGCCTTTGATGCCTGAACAGTAAAAACGTGCATTAAAAAAAATTCAGAGATTTGCTTTTTGAATAGCTTTTCTTGGGTATCATAGCCATTAAATTATCTTATAGATAATTTTTTCATACATAATTCCTTTGTCAATATGAAATCAAATTCACTCAAAATGACTATAGTATAAGCATTCATTTTATGAACCTTTAGTCAGCAATCATGCAGTACTCTATCTTGCACTTTCTTGCTAATTTCTAATATAGTGACAGATTTTGGCTGTCAACTACTTGGATATATTCCAAACTTTTAAGACCATGTTTGAGCTCAACTATCCACTTCAGAAGAATTGAAAATAATGGCGCAGGGTTCCCTAAACATTTATTATGTTTCTATGAATTTCAGTTGTCATATTGTCACATTCTTCTCCACAAAGAATTTAATTATTACATGTTATACAAGATGATCCATTTGGGTATGGTTGTTTCATTCAGAAATTTAAATATGTTTATATATTTTTTATTAATTTTTTTCTATAGGTTTAACTGCATGTTTTAATTGCCTGTTATTTTCTTAATCTTTGATGTAGAAATTGCTCTTATCCTCCCTATAATGATTATCCCTTTTAATTCAAATATTCTCATATGAATTAATGGATAATATTAAATGCTTTTATAAAAGCTAATATGATAGTAGGAGACATTTCTTGCTGGTAATATTTTGCTTAAAAGATGGGAGTTTCCATACATGGCAAGAATGAAAATCAACAATGCATAATTACAAATGAAAGTTGTAGATCATTGAAATGGCTACTACAAATTAACAGTAACCACAATGTGTTCTTGGTATGCTGAATTTGAAAGTGTTAAACAAATTCAAAGAGAATTTTGATGTTAAGTATACTGTTTGTAATGACCTAAATACGATTCCACAATGCTGGGTATTGAACATTTTTTAAAAAGGTTCTGTGTTAAAAAAAATATGCGGGAGGTTGCAGGCAAAACCCAGTATAGAAGCAGCTATCTCTGAAGCCAAGACAAGGAACTGTACGAAAAGTTTAAGATCACTGTCAGCAAAGATGAATGTACTATATACATCCTGTCAGCGTATTGTTCGAAAGTGCCTGAAACTACTCATATCACTTACATTATCTACAAGCCTTATGTAATGAGGATCATGAAGCTCATTTTGATTTTGCATCCATGATGACAGGCCTCAATTGCATCACTGTTATAAGTTATGCAGAGTGTGCAATGAGAGTCATGTGGTGTTCTGAGAAATCTCCTTCTTTCAATGTTATGTACATCAGTTTCAAAATATAAAGTCAATAGTAAATGTTTTACAGTGTTTTGATTTTATCCATACACAAATGAATCACCCCTGTATATTTGCCAGTTTTGAACAAAGAGCAATACCTGCTATGTCCTTCATCAAGCAAAGCATTCGTCAGTCGTCGTTTTGGTTGACAATATGAGGAATGCACCTCACGAAACATGTACCAAAATTACTTTTATAAGTGTGTTTGTGAAACTTAAAGAGAGTTTTAATGTGATGACATGATTTTTAGTGTTTTACTTTAAATCAAAATAAGATTAAGCAAAGCATTATTGCAGATCTGTTTCTGTGCAAGGTGGAGAATTTTGATTTGGAACTACTTTGGCAACTTGGGGTCATTCTGAGAGCTTTTCAAATGGCCCTCATGATATAATCACTTTGCTATTTAATTCTTTATCTAAAAATGCTCTTAAACATAAAATAAAATATTTAAAAATTATTAACTTTATAGCCAGTACCGCTGAAAACTAAAATTCTTACACCGTTTAACATGCTATTTATTTATATTACATATTTATAAATTTATAAGCCCAAATTTCTAATTTATTGCAACAAACTTAGCTTTTGCTTTATATA
Organism: Metallyticus violacea; assembly: GCA_030762175.1. NCBI lineage: Eukaryota > Metazoa > Arthropoda > Insecta > Mantodea > Metallyticidae > Metallyticus > Metallyticus violacea. The sequence continues at coordinate 51,786,371 of CM060840.1, read as the reverse complement.
TTATCTTTACTTAAAGTGAATCATATATGTGTCATTACATAGTTCTATTAGAACATCTTGCAATGGAGATTATTAATTAGTTTTATGCGGATTTTTTTAATCTCTATTGTAAAAATTCATCATCCTCTTACATTGGTTAATGTAAAAATACATTCAATGAGAAACATTCGTGCTTGGTAAACTTAAAAATAATATGGTTATGGCTTGGGACGACAATAATAGCCTGTATACCCCATTTGACTAAAATATTGATATGAAAATTAAGTACCTCATCAAGCAGTTGACGCAAACGCTGAAGCTGGGCTTCCAACTGACGATTATGGTCCTCTAGAATCTGCATACGCGCCTCTAGTCTTCCTTTGTGCTGTCGCAAGAGCTTAGCCTCAGCCAGCATGTCACAATCAGGTGGTCTAGATAAATGTGCAGACTCTTCAGGAGTTGATCCAGGTGTCTGCTTAGCTCTAAGTCGCTCATATTCTGCTTGCAGGGATGCATTCTCCTCCTCCAGTTCTCTAAAATAATGACCACATTATTTGATTACAGTTCTTAATTACTTATGATAAGTATCTACTTGACTTGTTCACATGGTGATGCTATAGCATATTTTAAGATTACAGAAGAGCAGGATTTGAAATTCATTATTTAAAATAAAATATATATAAGACTCATTATGTCTCTCAAAGGTTGAAACCTTATTCGACAGTGGATGCAACTGATGGTCTGCAAAACATGTTCTAGATGGTCTGTGAAACATGTTCTAGCTTCACAAGTAAGTGAAGCTACAAGAGCGTGTAGTTTGACTCAATTATGTAATAATTTAATTAACAGAGATCATGTATGGTTTTCAAGTTAAAACTGATTCAATTTCAGAAGATGGACTGATTCAAGTGATTGATAATTTTCTGAAAAGGTGACAGAAACATGTGGATGAGAACAATATTTCCAATGTATCCTATCATAAGGTATGTGCTTATTTTTATTGTAATTATAATTGTAAAAACTTGAAACAATTACATAGATATTACATTCTGATTTGCTGGAGAGTTGCTGCTCTGACTATATGAAAGTGTGGCAAAAAGATGAAAGACCCAGTATGAGCTGAATCAATAGCAACACACGCACGCACGCACGCACACACACACATATTTTTTTTTATTTTTGCTAAATACCTTATCATAGCTTCTAGCTCCTCTCTTTGCTCAGCATCTATGGCAACCATAATCTGCACAGGACTGCGTGGTACTGGCACATTGTCCCCTCCATTCAGTGATTGACAGTACTGTGCTATAAGCTGATGTTCATCATCTCTGTGAAGCAATCAATCAATAAACAATAATTACTTCACAGTAACAATATTATTGTTTAACAGCAGTTGCATAGCTTTACTCCTCTGCCCTGCCTTAAATTATAATTATTTCCCTTGAGTTGGTATCAACATTTCAATATCAATATATCATACATAAAAGCAGCAAAAGGATCAAAATGTTGGTTTCAGAACTGACTGCAACTATTAAAGAACTAGATATTAACATAATATTCATTCAAAAATTGGGAAGAGAGGACATACATGCTTTCAAGCTTTCATTTGTTAAATAATGGCAGATATTTTGATTCAGTAACCTAATTCTTTTTAAATTTTTTTTAGCTGTAGCAATTCACCTATAATATATTTCAATGAAGATTTTCCACTAACGTACTTGTGCTAAAATAAGGAAATAAGCCCTGAAGTAGAATGAATTCTGTGTTTTATTTATGGTTGTACTTCACGTAGGATGAACCAGTGTACAAACCTATAGCACATTAACATTATTCGCTGTAATTTCTCTTCTTGGTATTCCTACATTTATCAGCTGCTTTACTGCACATTCTGCAATTCTGCTGGTTCTTTAGAGTTGTTATTAAGCTCCACGTTTGTGAAATCAGTTATTTAATTTATTCAACAAACCATTTATCTTCAATGTAAGAAGAAATAATTTTGTTTTATAAGAACTTCAGAAAAGCAAAAAAACCTGTAAAATATACATTATGTCATAAGAAACAAATTAACAATGAATCTCTACATTATGCATTGCTATCTCTGAATTTTTATTTATTTACTTTCAAATTTGTTGATTTATTTTAACATTATTTTAAGCTAAACACTGGAGATTACTAACTACCTATTAAAAACCAAGAACACCAGATTAACTTAAGCTTGTGCTGTGCTAGTGGTTGGATGAAATCTATTGACAGACAGCTGGTGTTTATAATGACATTACAAAGCATTAAATAAATGCATTTTCATAAAACGTAGCATTGATTTGAAGATACAAATTATTAATTGATGTTTTCAATGTACTTCAGAGCATGGCACTAATTCTTGCTGCTTCTAAGATCTATGAAACGGAAACCATGACTTTGAAAAATGAATTAATACCATAAATTAGGTACTGTTCAATTTTCATTGGTATCAAGCAAAACATTAGCCTACATAAATTCTTCTTCTTCTTTTAGTATTCTAAGATCAAATGATGCAAACAAGCGTAACATTCAAAAGTGAAGGGTATAACAAACATGTTGCATTACAAGCAGCCAAAAACAAGAACAAAGCAAGTTGAGTGTTCAAGTGCCAAGAAATGCAAAGAATGAAAATCCTGCAACTGCAAAATGCACCTATATAAATTAACTTTGTTTCTTGTTTTCTGATATTCAAACTGCATTTGCCTATAGCAGACAGGCTTTTGTATGGTTTATGCAGTATTTCTTGTGTTCATAAGTAAAATTTATTTTTGAAATCAATAAATTTGTTAAAAGATTTGCAGTCATGCCCTGTATTTGTAAATCAGAAACATTTAATGCATTGCAACAGTAAAAATGAAATATCAGAAATATGAAAAACTGATATAAAACAAGAGAATTTTAGCGTTTAAGGAACTGTTCCAATAAAGCAGTACTCAGGCATAATTAGCTAATCTACACAGCCGCATTCATTAAAATATATTGTGAGAAGGGGGTGGGGGAGACTATGTGTTCATATGCATGGAATGAGGCATGAAGCATATTTTATCATTCGATGTAAAAATAACAAAGCTTCATTCATGTATGCATTGCAGGTCAAAATAAAATGATCTTCAATGTAATCAGTTGCTTTAGTATTTACCTCTTTGTTAACGCATTTAATTTGTGAATGTTACTGTGTGGGTGGGTGGGGTGTGTGTTTAGGCGATACATACGAGTCAGGGGTGGAATTACTCCTGGTGCGCAATTCCACCTCTGCGAGCCGCGATGCGTACATTTCTAGACGTGAGTGCATGTCCTGGCTGAGGGTAGAATGCTGTGGTGAAGGGGCAGGGCTCTCCAATGCATCCCCTTCCAATACTGTCTGCACAGGCAAGTAGCCAACACGGGGGTGCTTTTTGAAGTAACGCTTTGACTTGAACTTATTACGAAGTGCTCTAGTGAAGTCTCTCACATCCTCTCCAGAGGTCGTCTATAACAAAAAAAATTATAAAAGTAAATCAAGGAGTTAAAATAAAGTATTTAAAATCATACTACCATTATTTTTACTGTACTAAAATTAATATTTTAACATTCATTATTTATTCAAATATACAAATATTATAACATTGAAACTTTTTTTTTTGATTTGTTTATTTAAGGACACTCTTTAACATCTCAGGTCATCAGCATCCCATTCAATTCAGGGCATGAAAGGGCTGACAAATTTTGCTCAGAGGCCTCTTCTTTCAGGCTTGAGGTTCTTTTTTGTGCCGTAAATGTACGACATGGGACCCACGGCCTTACTCCTCTTCTGAAGGAAGCCATACTTAGGATTTTTACGCCGGAAAAAATCCATCGATCCTGGCCGGGTTCGAGCCCGCGATCTTGGTTTAGAAAGCAAGTATGGTTACTACTACACCACCAGGACTGACAACATTCAAACTGAAAGACAGAGAAGCATAAAGCTTATTCAACAAAGTTACCGTGAAAATTTTCTGCAAATGAGGCACATCCTATGATGTGAATATCTTATTAGAATAAATACACAATGTCCAGCTATTAAAAACCAATAAAAGAAATATATAGGACTGGAAATGCATGTCTTTCTTAAAAATAAAATACCAACATTTGAGATTGCACATCTTGCTATTTATATAAAATGTTTGGTTGTCATGAAGTCACAACTGGATTGAAAGATAAATTATACTATTAAGTCTGTAAAGTTGCAACCAAATGAGGGCTAGAGGAGAAAATTCAAGTCCTAAATAACCTAATTATTACATTTAACTCCTTAGACTTATTCTTATTGCAATTCAATGAGAATCAAGTATATGGAACATCAATATCTGATTTCAATGATTTGAAGCACCAAATCTGACTGATATTCAAAATGTGACAATTGATATGCTGAGAAATACCTAGATAAATGGAGCATGGCTCAACATCTGCCATACTACAAATTTGTCAGGGAATCAGAGCCAGGAAGGAAATATTCATTTTCGTGGCCAAGACTAAAACCATAAATCTTTGATTTACTGCGCAAATACTCTTTAATTTAAGCTACTGCGCTGAAAAAACAGTGATCCCTCTCCATATTAGTTTAAATACTCTGGAGGCCTCTAAGAGTATCTGATTTTATCCCAAAGAGATGACTCAAAACCTTTCAGTACTTATGACCCCAGGCTTCATAGTTAACTACACTATTTGGGTTAATTTATATAAAATATGATTTTTGTTTTTCCCCCCCACATAAGCCATATTAAGTTTAAGTTTGGAATCAGAGTCGATTAGAAAAAAATCCAATGTCATGACTAGGATTTGCTCCATATCTTCAAGGTATATGGACTCAGATGGGTAGTTTTGCAGTTGTGATCAGACAGGTAGCTCAAATAAAAGCTGAAGATCCATGGTTTGATTGCCAATGAGAATCTGAATTTTTTGTTGTCTGATCCAGATTGCAAACCTCACCCAACACACATTTGCATGAAAAAAAAAAACATAAAATATAAATTATATTGAAATCTATGAAAATTAAAATTTGAACTCTTAAGATATCAGGAATTGTACAGTATTTGACACATTAATGTAGGATATGTACGGTATTAATTAAATAAATTTCTCATTAAGTTAAAAATCTTCAATAAAATGTTATGAGGTTTTCACTCTTGGTTACAACTCCATGGCGACCAAACATTGTTACATAAGTTGCAAGATGAGCACTATCAAACCAAAGTACATGTTTCTCTTTGATATACACATTTCTTTTACTAGTGTTTTTAAGACTGGACAGCCTGTACTTCCATTTGATACACAGTTTCAAGAATATATAAAACATATTGCAGAGCTCCAAAGAATTTTAAACTTACTTTCTGCCATAATTCCATTTGTCATATATCATTTACTTGCTATTTAACATACTATTCTATATGTGGCATTGTCATATATGATATACTTACTGCTGTACAGTATTCTTGCATAGGATGTGTAAGTTTGTGATTCTTTGCTTTCCTTCCTGAGAAGAAGCAATTCTGACACATATCAAAATTAAAGCATTTCAAGCATCGATACCTGAAACAAACAATAAAACATGTGACTTTGTTTTTTCCATAAATTGTAGTATTTAAAATAAATTTAGCTTTTAGATGCATAATAGTAATCATCTGTTACGTTTGTGCTAAAAGGCTTATTTTAATCCTTAACAAAAAGGCATAGGATTTATGTTAAGTATTCATTTCATGACATGTATTTGGAGTATATATGTGCATTTTTTGGTTCTTATAATTACCTATTTTGTTTGTAAGTGCTTGTTTTCATTACAATACCTTGAATATACTAAACACTATAATGCAAGTACTTAATCAGAGTTATAAAGTTTTTTTTTTTTTTTTTAAAGTAATCAAGGCACTGTGATCTTGACCTGATAGAATGATCAATGATAATTCAGCCAAATGAGTTCAGGGACTTTGTGATTTAAGTTTCCCAGACATTCTCCTTTAAGAGCTGAAAAAAACCTCAGTCTGGAAACTAACCCAATTGGGAATTTAAACCAAGTCCTGCATGGGCATTACAAATACAATTGCTAGATGACAGTGATGGTCTAGTTACAATATAAATTTTGTTTTGTTTTATTTTTATTTATTCTAGCTATTAATAATGGAGTGATATGTAAATACCAACTCCACTTACATATAAAATGTTATGACATGTTTTGGAGGCAATTGCTTCAATTGTTGTCTTGAGTTGGGGTATGATTTCTATGGTTTTCTATCAGTTTGTGCTTTTGTTTCCATTTAAAAATATTATAGAGAAGTAAAACTTGGAGCAAGAAAAACGTAAAGATGTAGTTGCATAAACAAGCTTGTGAAATGGTGTGTAAAGTGTACCAATTCTTTAAGATGGAGACAGCTGATACACAGCACATGGCCAGCATTTCAGCTAACGGCATTGCCAAGTGCCAAGAATGCACGAATGAAGCCTGTGGAATTGACATGAGAACAATGCAGAAAATTGCTAAAGAAGCAAAATCATCCCTGAATGATAGTGGTTCAATTTTTTTTTGATCACTAGGAGAAAATCTTAGGCGCCAAGAAGAAGTATGAGGATAGGTCCATAAGTTTCCAGCCTGGCCAAAAAGGATTATTGCCTTTCACAAAACCCTTATCTGGTGTCATAGTTCATCTCTTAAGTAAATAATTGCAGCTGTAACTTCTGCTCTGCTGTGTTCAGTTTTTCAGATATAGTTGCATAAAGAAGGCTATGTGTAGAAGATTGTGACATGTTCAAAATGGAGTTTCAAACTGTTATTAAGCTCTTCACAAAGGAATGACTTACTTCAAATGAAATTAAACTTGATTGGACAGTGTATATTGGGAAGCATCCCCTCCTATTCTGCTGTAAAGGAATGGGGCAAACTTTTTCAAACAGCTTGAGAAAGCATTGAAGACGAGGAGCGTGAAGATCGGCCCTTGGAGGTGCTCACTCCTGAAAACTTTGCTCTTGTGGAAGGAGAAATTATGGAAGACCAGTGGCTCATTAAAGAAATAGCAGCAAAATTGGGCCTTTCTAAAACAATAATCCTTTAAATTATTCATGAACATTTAAATGTGAATAAGGTTAGTGCAAGATGGGTGCCTAGACTTATTTCCTCAGTTCAAAACAACAAATGAGTCATCTGTTGTCAGGCATTTTTGGAGCTCTGCCATAGTAACAAGAGGGAAGTTCTGCAAACCATCATTACAGGAAATTAACCTATGGTCCTCTACTATGATCTGTTGTCCAAAAGAGAATCAATGAAGTTATGTAAACCTGGCAAAGCACTGCCTCTATAGGCCAAGGTCACTCAGTCAACCAAGAAGATCATTGCCACAATCTTTTGGGACTGTGAAGGAATACTCTTCACTGACTTCAAGTTGAGGAGCACCACAGTAAATGGGGAGTACTGTGCTGGCCTGCTGCACAGACTACCTACTTCCACCAAACAGAAAAGGTGAGGAAAGCTGAGTGGTGGTGTGAGTTCATGACGACAATGTGCCTGTGGACACAGCTCTTGTTGCAAAGGAAGTTTTGAAGAAATGTGGCTTTAAGCAGATCAACCATCACCCTACAACCCAGATCTAGCTCCCAGTCACTATTTCCTCCTCTCAAAACTCAAGAAGGATCTTTGAGAAAGGAAATTTAAGTGTGACGAAGAAGTTATGGATGCTGTTTATGCCCATTTAGCAGATAGGACTTCTGACTATTTTGGGGGGATTGAAGTGTTAATTCAAAGATGTGAAAAGTGTATTGCAATAAACGGTAACTATATTAAAAAGTGAAACATAGTTTTTGTCTTTATCATACCTAGAAAATGGTTAGGCCAGAAACTTATGGACGTACTCTCGTAACTGATTTAAATGACTAATAAAGGTACATAATCTTATTTTGATTTAAAGTAAAACACTAAAAATCATGTCGTCACATACAAAAGGTACATAACTTGATTTTTGACATGTATAAGAATGGGGTGTTTCCTACTGCACATAAACTAGCAATAAAAATGAAGATTCAATTAGGTTTAAGGGTTAAGGGAGCGAGCATTCCATATTGCGTATTTTGAAGAACGTGGGCTTTAAATATAGGTAGTGTAACGATGGGAAAAAGTTTCTTTTGGAAAGAAATGACATAGTAGCTGCTGAGTTGTGTTTTTGAGAACTATGCATGAAATTAGAGAGGCTGGCACATCTAATATTTATTATTTAGACAAAACGTGCATGAATCAGAACTGCACAAAGATGATGTGCTGGACAAATGAAGACTGCTCTGGTGGTGTCAAAGTTCTAATTGTTAAAGGGGGGCGGCTTATTGTTTGCCATGATGGATCTGCAAAAAGGGGTTTTGTTCCAGAATATAAGTTAACTTTTAGAACAAAATCGACTGCTAAAGAGTATCATTCTGAAATGACATACTTTCTGTTCAGAAAATGGTTTGAGGAACAATTATTACCCCATATCATGCCTAACTCTGTCATTGTAATGAATAATACCAGCATCCATTCATTTCAATTAGATAAATCTCCTTACACAAAAAACACCAGGAAGGACGATGTTATTGCTTGGTTTTCCAGCAAGAAAATTTTGCATTCTGTAACAGAGAAAAAGTGGAATTGTTGTAGTTGGTAAAAAGAAATAAATCAGAGTGCAAAACATTACGAAATTGACATTATTGCCAGGAACCATGGTCATCGGGTAGTGAGACTTCCACCTTATCACTACCATTAATAAAACCTTCAAAATGATTGATGTAGAAAAACTTACACATGATGCAGTTGACAGTGTAACAATTTCAGTATGGGAAAACTGTGAGACATGCAGAAAGGTTGCAAAATGAGTATTTTCAGCAAGAACTGATAACAGACAGTGTGATTGAACCAGTCATTGTCAGCCTTAATCAATCAGAGTCAAAAGATGGGTCAGACGACGATGAAATTAATGCAACACTAATACTATCATCTTCCATAGCGAATTATCTTAGTTTATATTATATGTATGATTTCTTTCCTTTCTCAATCAAACAGCATTCTTCCAGGACACAGAGGTTTGGCCAGGCAAAACATACAGCTATCTCTCTCTGCACAGTAGCCAGGTATAAGACCTGTACAGATAGATAGCTGCTCCTGATCTAGTTGATGTAGTGGCTGGATCCTGAGGCACTTCTGTGGAGACATCTGATGGGATGAATAGGAACTAGCTCAGTTCATCCAGACATAAAACATCAAAATTCATTAATTATCCTGTATTATTCAGGATGAAATTTGTTTTCCCAAGTTGCTAACTCCATTGGATTGTGAAGTTCTTTCAGCAGACTGGTTTAATTTCATAATTTTGAGTTCAAAAGTGTGCCACTTATTTATCTATTTGTTTTAAACGAATATTCCTAAAATGTTCCTTTCTCCAAATTCCTAAAATTTTGTTTATTTTATCAATGTATATTTTATTGCATTCTGCACATTCAAGTTCATAAATTCCTGATTTCAGTTCTGTTGATATGGTGTCTTTTAGTGTGGAATCTAGTATATTTTTGTCATATTTGTTCTTTGAGGCTAATTTTATGCCATTTTCTTTATGTATGTTATTGAATTTGCTGTGGTAATTTGGGTGATATGTGAAACTTTTGAATTTGCTACTTTCCTTGATGTTTTTGTGTGGAAACTTCTATTGTAGATTTTTGTCCTTTAAATTTATTGATACATTTTTTATTGTGTCTTTGTTGAAAACACTGACTTAACACTGTATTAATTCTTCTTCTGCTTATATGGTGCTACAACCTGAGATCAGGCCTGGCTTGCTGTAGGGATCTCTGCCTTCTCTACCTCCATCTTATGACTTCATTGATAGAAGACAGTAATGCAGGGAGGTATGTGACCGCTGGCCACATATCATGCAGCTTTCAATATTAAGGGAATACCATCTCTCTATCAGGCAGGTCCCCAATTATACTCAGGAGTCTGGATGGACCCCATTTCATACCTCCCTAAATTAGAAAAATTCCTAAGCAAATACCAGGAATTAAACCTGATCCTCCCACCAGCAGTCAGCAATACTAATCACTTGACCAAGGATGCAGTGTATTAATTATCTGTTGATATTCTGTTTTGTACCTATTTTTATGAATGGAAGTTAAGTATTCTTGTGAGTGAAATGTTATGTGCCAAGATGTTGAACACAGTATATTTGTATGGGATAGGGTTAAGGTGTTATTTTTTTTGTAATTTTCTGTATAAGTTTCAATCCTATAAATTTCAATTATAATTTAAAATTATAAAAAACGTACATATTGGTATGTATAAGTAAAGTTAGTGTTAACATAATATTTAATTTTTTTGGGGGGGGGGGTTTATTTATGGATGATCTTTAACATTTTAGATCATCAGCATCCTATTCAATTTAGGGCATAAAATGGCCAATAAATTTTGCTCAGATGCCTCTTCTTTCAGCCTTTTCAAGTTCTTTTATATGCTATAAATCTATGATTTGGGACCCACAGTTTTACTTCTCTTCCAAAGAAAGCCATACTTACGATTTTTGAAAAAATCCATTGATTCTGGCCAGGATTGAACTGCGATATAATATTTAATAAATTCAATACATTATCTCTGAAGCTTTAAACATCTTTAGAATCAAAGGCACAAAAGTGATAAGAAGTCTTGCTAAGAAAATGGATACACACTTATAAGCTTAAAATGAACTTAGAATATCTGCTGATGAGTTTCAAATAACGGAATGCTATACCTGAATCCTACAATAGGATATTCCTTACAGATGTTACACTTTGCTTGATGTTTTGCTGCTTCAGCAGCTGATAATCTATGCAGGACTGGAAGCCAGACCATACTTTGTGGTTCCTGCTGCAGCCAGTTCAGAAAATGGATTGCCTGTAAAATAATTGTAATCAATAAATTAAATTCTTATAAAGGTATTACATATGTTAACAAACATCACGAACCACTTTCTTTTATCTTTTATATTGCATTTGAAAAAAATTATTGTTCAGCTCATCTAATGCAAATTCAGTAAAGGGCATGTAACATTTTCCAAGAAGCATCATAATCGGCTATAATTACATTACAGCTAATAAAATGCATATAAGGTTGAAGATTTCCATTTAAAACATTATTAAAATTACTAAAGCTTATGCAAACAGTACAAGCAAGCAAAACTATTCTGAAATAACTGAAATCATATGTTTTACAATGAAATTTGTCAGGCCTACTTTCATTGTAACCAAGTATATGGCTATCACATCTTCTTCTTATTTTATATATATATTTTAAAGCAAAACATGAATGATGTTTAAGGATGTAAGAATGCTATCATATTAATAATCTTCATTATGTACTTCAGATTTTACTGCCATGTTATATTCACATGAAGGTTAAGCATAGCATATAAACAGAATTTTTCAAACACCATATTTTTTGCTAATTGCATTCAGTAAATGCAACCTTCAAAAGAATTTAAAAAAAATTGCAATTAATTACAATGATTTTAAAACATTTTAAAATATAAAATATGGTGATTATGAAAGACAAGTTATTAATTCAATTTAAGGTAACCCATATGTGAAATTTGAAAAATTGCCATTTTTTGTCCAATTATTTTCATATTTTGAGGATACACTGCTTACACAGAATAAAAATGAAATTATGAGTTTGAACTCTATATCTTGAATATTTTTGGGAGAAAAAAAATGATTTTTATAAGCTTAATGGTAAAAATGCTCCTTGAAACATATTTTTAAACCACAGGCATTTAAAATTTATAAAGTATAAGGTCAAAAATGTTACCCAATTTTGTTTTTGTATCATACTGTTTGGAAGAAAAAAATTCTGAAAACTCATACAATTTAAATTTTTGCAAATTTGACTAAAGATGAAATAAAACCTTTTTGAATTAAGATAGAGTAAAGTTTTTAGATAACTTTCAATGAATAGGTTTAAACAATGTGTGTAGTAAGTTTCAAGAGAATATCTGCTCCAAGGAGCATTTTAAATATACTCATGTGTCAGAAAATCATAAGTGGAAAAAAAGAAAGTTAAAGCTGGGCAACTATGTAAAAAATCTTATTTTTAATTAGAACTGGCCTGCACCATATGTGGGACATTCAGAGCTTCTTTTGGCTTGCTCTTTAACAGTTTTTTTTAAATTTCAATTGCTTTTTAGCAGTTCTGTTTGCACTTTTTGAATATCTAGCACTATTCTTCAGTGATGCTTATCACTAAGTTGATTTAATTAATCCCTAATTAGGATTTCTACTCTACACTTCATGCCTGATATGCTGCAAAGCTTTACATTCCATAATATGTAAATTATAATTAATCTGTCATCTAACACACTCTTATGCTTCACTTACTTTTAAATACGGTAGGACCGGTTTCGAACAGACATCCTCTCCATCTTCAACCAATTTGACAACTGGTCTGAGAAACTAACATCTATGAGAACCTGTGGCTCCGTCCTGGTGGTGTTTTTTTCTTTATAAACTAGAAATTGGATTACATTCTCCTATAATGTGGAAATTCATAAGATGATCCCTATGTTTATGAATGTAAATCTTCTCCCATGTATCCAATTATATACATCCATGTGCTTCTTTTAGTAACTTTATTTCTCTTTTGATGTTGTGATTATCTTTCCAAAAATGGTGTGCCACTGCTGACCTATCAATCTGTTTGTGCTTATTGTTCCTGAAATGTTCCTTTAACCATGTTCCTATGTTCCTTTTAGTTTTTCCAACATATATCTTATCCAATCAATAAAGAGGAGTACAAAAAGAATTTGAGAAGATACAGGAGATTGCTATTATAAATGGTTTTAACAAAAATTTAGTAAACAAAAAACTTAATAGATTCCTAAAGAAGAAATTGATCAAGAATACCACCACACTATTAACTGAAAAAGAGAGACCGGTTTTTAAAAAATTCACCTACCATCCAGTAGCTATGAATAAATTCCAAAAAATTTTTAAAGATATTAACATTAAATTGGCACCTGTTAACAGATACACTCTAAAATATGCTTTAGTGGACAACAGTTTTAATAACATTCCATAGGAGAAAAAGTCAGGCATCTACAAAATAACATGTAAAGAATGTGATAAGATATACATTGGAAAAACTAAAAGGAACATAGGAACACGGTTAAAGGAATATCTCAGGAACATTAAGCACAAACAGATTGATAGGTCAGCAGTGGCACACCATTTTTGGAAAGGTAATCACGACATCAAAAGAGAAATAAAGTTACTAAAAGAAACACACGGAGGTATAGAATTGGACACATGGGAGAAGATTTACATTCATAAACATAGGGATCATCTTATGAATTTCCACATTATAGGAGAATGTAATACCAATTTCCAGTTTATAAAGAAAAAAACACCACCAGGACGGAACCACAGGTCCTCATAGATGTTAGTTTCTCAGACCATTTGTCAAGTTGGTTAAAGATGGAGAGGATATCTTTTCGAAACCGGTCCTACCGTATTTAAAAGTAAGTGAAGCATAAGAGTGTGTTAGATGACAGATTAATTATAATTTACATTTAACAAGTTTCACTGTGTAAGTTCATACAGAATTTTTTAAAATTTTTTTATTTTTCGAAAGTTCTTAAATGAACCCCATATTATACTCAATAACAGAAGATATTAAAACAATTCCAATTTCTTTTTTGACACAAATGTTTCTTTTGGACTCTTTGTTTTACCCTTCATGCAACTTTACAAAACTTCATTGGATACCAATCTCTGATACACTGTTATCATAGTTTCCATTACATCAGGTGACAGAATTATTTTTCTACTTCCTTCATGTGTTGGGGGATCCCCATCTTTGGCAAGAGCACGGTAGAAGCAACATTAAATTTCCCCTCCAAGACATTCAAAATGTTTTGGGTGATAATCTGTGGGCATACAGGTGGTAAAGGGTAACATAAACAGCAGATTTCATTTGCTTAACATTTGGGATATTTTTTTATTGCACTTCTGTAATAATTTCCAAGTTTGATAATAACATTTTCTGTAAGGCTACCTGGGTGCTTAAAACCAAGAACTTTATCTTTTGCTTTACATTCCTTTACTTTATTTCTCATTCAGTTGCTAAATGTTTTGATATATGATTAAGACATTCATCCTTAGTTTTCTGGATTCCTAAACATAAATAGCTAATTTTTGCAATGCCAAATGGGTCTTTGAATCCCATCAGAAATTATGGTAGTGTTGCATATTACTCAGTTCAATGGTTCTCTTCTACCTTTCCATAGCAGCAGCTGCTTCCATTTCATTGGAGAATCCAGTGTAATTAGCTTCATATTTACCACTTTCTTTGTGATTCTGAAACCAGTACATGTTCCACAGTATTTTGATAGAATTTGAAAATCTATAGCTAGTCCTGTGAGTACATCAATTACAATTCCCATCCCATAGTTACAAGTATGCCCCCTCTTATGCCAAGTCCCATCATATGAAATGGATTTATCAATAACATCATTCTCATTAAGTTCTAGATTAACTTCCATATGTGCATGACATACTACTTTATGTGGCATACTCAAAACCCTCTTTTGCAAAAGCTGACTATCTGCACCTGAATTATAAGTACAGCACTGATACATTTCACACTCATTGCAACAAAACTATTCCATGTCAGCATGGCCTTTCCTTGTCCAGAATGGCTTCTACTATGTGTTGATTTACTGTAAATGGTGGACAAGAAGCATCTGAACATATCCTTGGACTAGTGCACCTATGAACTAAATTTTACCATAAGAAAAGCATTTCATCTCTAATTTAGATACAAATTTCATTCCCTCAGATACATTAGTGTTCAGATCCTCAGCACCACATTCACTACATCTGAATGGGTTGAAAATATTACTTCAAGTATCTTTATGAACTAACACATAATCTGACATGGCCTGCTTTTCATTCTCTTCATTGTCAACATTGAACAATGACAGCTTGCTACTACTAGTGTTGCTTTCTCAGTTTCATTCATTTTCTCAACATCATTTTCCTTGATGGTACTAGCAGTTGCTTTCTCAGTTTCATTCATAGCTCATAATTTTCCTTGCTGATACCAGCAGTCTCCTTGTTTCTTTCATTTACATCATCATCAATCCTGTCATCATATTCTGTAACAGCTGCTTTATTTTTCAAAGCATTTGCTCTACCAGCTAAAACCCTCTTAGAAGGCAATTTCTCAACTATTTTACCCTTTATTTTAAGCATTGTTTAAATATCCCTGAAACAAATTACTAATAAGTTATATATTAATCTTAAGCTTCCCAATAACTTTGTTTTCTTTATCTAAAATCACAAACTACTAACCTCTACATTTTATTAACAAACTATATATTTTTACCTAAGAATAGTTTATTATTATATACTAAGCTTGTATTATAAAACTCTGCTAATCCTTTATATGAAGTAAGACCACACTGAACACATGCACAAAGCAAAAAGCAAACACAAGTATATACCATCTGAGGATAATTAGACCTCAGACCTTTACCTCCATAAAAAGAAAGAAGTTTACGATTTTTTTCAACAGATGTCTCTCAAATACTAAAACCAGTGTAGCCACAGTGTTTGAGTTGATTTACCACAAGAAACCGTGTAATTTAAACGTAAATAGAGCAGATTTTGAGTCAAAAAGAAATTTCAAGTGATTCTGGGCATTTAAATTGCCTCATTTCCTTGCAACAGCCATTTAAATATTATGGCATAAAAAGCCGATAATGAGAGATTTTTGTCATTTTCTTCCATTATGGGTTACCTTAAACCAAGAAGAATAGCATATACCTCTATAGATGTTTTATCTTTGCCAGCCTTTTCAAAACAACTTCTCACTGATGGTTCAATGTTGGAACCTCCAAATGCTGCCACCTCACCAAGTTGTCGTGGTACTTGAATGCAGTCATGCAATAATAATCCCAATTTCCGTTGGTCCACTTGTCGATTAGGATCAGCAATAAGTCTAAATAAATCTGTGGAAACATGAAAAGTTTCACTCATGAAAGAATGATTATTGAATTTTAAAAGTATCTGAAGTTGTAAGCAAAACTAAAAACTAAAGTCATAGGAAATAAACAAATGTCTATGTCTTCTTTTTAAACAAGGCTTCAAAGCTTCAAATGGATTAAACAAAGTAGTATTGTTCAGTCAAATCTTATGAATTTATATTAGTTACAACAACAATATCTGAATGTATAATTAGAAGTAAAGGGCATTTAACAGCAATATGACAAAACTGCATAGCATTAAATGTGATTTTTTGGTACAAGCTGTTTATTTATCCTGTAGACCTGGAGTTAGGAGAGATTCACTGTTGGGATTGGACTTAATGTTAAAACAAAACAATTTTTATACTGTGGAGGAATTCTTGGAAACTAAGTTACAGAGTTAGATATGTATACATGTAAAATTAATTTGTAGTTATGTATGAATATTAATTGATGAAGCTAAATGTGCAAACTGTACATAATCTGAATATCACAGACTTACAAAAAGCATCAATTATGTATCACGAAGGTAAAATGCTGTATAACAAAATACCAAAATCATTTAAAAGCTCTTCAAGAACAAAACTTTAAAAATGAGTTAAAAACTTATTGTTAAAATTTTTATAATTTGGAGCAAATTCCTGGAAATTATTATTAATTCTTGGAAACTAATATTAATTGATGAAGTCAAATAGGCAAACTGTGAATAAAAACCTTGAACCTTGAACCTTGAACCTTGACATGGCATGGATAGCTCAGATGCAAGAGTATCAGCTAGGTAAGTTGAAGACTTTGAATTATATCTCTTTGATTTTGATTTGAATACATAGCATTAAGCTAAAAAATTAAATGTAATCACTATTATCAGTGTGCAAATATTACTACTCTGACTGAAAATTACACACTATAACTTCATACTGACCATACTTCTGTACCAGAAACTGCAGTTATTAGTTCTCCAGTCAATGTATTTTCTTACATTTCTGTCAAATAATAACTTTTAAATTTATATGGCATTGTAATTATTTTTACTGATATTTTGACTTATTTTTCATCGGTTCAGAGGCTAGTGATTAACCTAATATATTTTGCTGTTACCATTAAAGTATTTCATTTCATTAAAGAATGGTAAACCTATGCTGCCATGTGAGACTCATTAATAGGAAATTATGGTTAATAAAGCTTTGGATATGATTCAAGTTCAATTTCCTGAGCAGGATTTTTTTTCTCAAATATTTCCTCCAATTTCAGGTATGATTTTAAATTTGAATGCTACATCTTTTTATTTTTTATTTACTTTTATTTTTTGTTGTTAAAAATAAGCCATGAAAACATTATTTCTAACTGCAGATGACACCAGTAGCTTGCAGTTAAATGTAAACAAATTGACTGCTCATGCTTATACTTACTTACTTAATCAGTTTCTTAAATAACTCATTTACTGTTTCATTAATTTGTTCTGTTACTCATAAACAGATTTAGCAACACCTAATATTACAGTTAAATGAAAATTCATACTCACATCTGTACTTTTCTTCTAAATGACCTTTACACAGAAGCACTAGTCCAACTTTGAAGGATAAAACTCGAATTTGTCCTGTTCGTTGACTGGAAAGTAAACAGTATTCTGTTAACTAAAATTGTTAATTGGAACATTGAACAGTGAAGCTAATCATATATTAAGATCATTGAGTCCACAATGGGCTGACAATGCAAACGAAGGGTTTGTGAAACCAGTGCTACATATTTAAAAAACAAGTAAGTGGAGCAAAAGAGATTAGTTTGACTCAATCATGCAATGATCTTAATAAATAATCTTAGTATTCTGTTAGTTTGCATGAGAAAGTTTGAAACTTTCAGAAAGTTTAAATTAACATACCTGTCATAAACATTGAGCAGCCAATTGATGGCAAGGTCGAGGCAAAGGGGTACATTAACAAGGTTAGGGTTATCAGCTGCAATAAGTTCATACAGTGAAGTGAGCACAGTGACCATATCAGGAACATCTATCAGCTTGTCATTCTGAGCTCGCAACCCATGAGAGTCAAATGATTCCAGGGCAGCACAGAGATTGAGTAGATCCACTGGAAACAATGGAAATTATAATATGTTCATAATTACATGTTTTTTAAATTTATTAAAATTATATTAGATTGTAATCAGCTACTATCCACTTGAAAGGATATTCTTACAGTCCTGTACCACCTATTTACTTATGGAAAAATAAATAATAAAAACCAATCAAATTAGTTTATTTTTCATGTTATAAAATGTCTCTGGAAAATTATCTCATTCCCTCTTTATATGCAATTGTGATAAAATTTCTATTATTGCAATAGTTGTCTTAATTGTACCAGTTTTTCTTTTATGTTACATACTATTAAAACTTGTACCTCTTTTACAAATGTAAATAAAGCAGTAACGTATTTAACATTATACAAGCATTAATGGTAGAAAATAAATAATATTGGATAATTCGTTTGAGATGTCAGAAAAGTAAAATATACAAAGGTTAATGAAAATATCTCTTGTAGTTTTTTGTAATATAAGCAGAAGGGATGTAAGTTTCGAATGAGTGACATTCCAGACTTCAGTCACTAGCATTCATGTAGACAAGATGGTGGTCATGTTGCAACAGCATATTCAGTGTGTTGCATGGTAAGCAAAATTTTAGAGTGTTACATGGACCCAGAAAGCTTTTAGGCATCAGTATAACTAAGCATGCCCTTCACATTGAGACATTGTTAAATGGTGCACCATGTTCTTGACCAATGGTCTGGCTGTGCCTTACACATGTGGAAAAGAGTAGGATACAAACAGGGAGGAGATATTCAATAAGCCACGATTCAGAGTCCATGAAAATCTCTGCACTTTGTCAGCAGAGAATGGTACTTCATATACAGTTTGTTGGAGGATTTTCAGACAGTACCTTTGAGATGTTCCAATAATGCATTCAATGCATGCAAGCACTGAGACCGTTCAACTACAAAGACAGCCTCAACTTTATTACCATGATTTGTGAAATTTAAATAGTTTCTTGTATAACAATTTTTACATTTCTGATATCTCAAATGGATCACCATATATATGTGATATGATGTCAAAGCAGCACTCTTAAATTATATCTGCAGGTCCTCTGGCAATGAAATAAAAAAATAAATAGTATGTAAGAAAAATGTTCACTCCTTCTCCCTAAAGCGAAGGTTATCTATAACATTGCCAAAATGTTTCTTAATATTGAGAATATTTGCTGTTTAGTTTCAGATATTTTACATTTGCTAATTATTTTTCAATTGATGACATTCAATATGCATATTTTTGTTTCACTTATAATTTCCCTGAGGTTATCTTATGGTTAAAACATTTTGAACACATTAGAGTATATTTACAACATAATCTTTAAGTATACTTACAACATAATCTTTTCTGAACAGTTCGGAGCTTCATGGCTGTTCTGTATGCTGAAAACCGCACTTCATTGAGATCAGAGAGAGAGTTCATTAGCTCAATCATTTTGGGATGGTCCCAATGAGTAGTTTCCAACTGATGACTGAAAAAGAAAGCAAAAAAAGTCAGAAAATCATAAGGTTTTTTTATTATATTCAGCCTTATAACAGAAATATACATACTTAATGTAATAAGGCACTTTATTTGCAGTTATAGCACGTTCCCATGGATGTTCTACGGAAGCAGATAGGAAGCCCTGGTTTGGTGGTGACCCCTCCTTCCCAAAATCATTGAGCTGTTTATAGCGGTCATCTACTGCTATCTGAAGGAGTTTCCACCTAGAATGCATGAAAATACATCAATGAGATTTTTGTTTGTTGTAAGACTTTGAGTAAAATAAAACAAATTTTAACATCTTATCCTTTTAATCGTATTTGTTTATTAATGAAAAAAAAAATATAAATTTTATTTATATCAAAATCTAGAAATTAATCTTTTACTCTTTTTAAAGTTTTGGCACTTTTCATGCTACTGTACTCTATGCAGGTTTATTTACTTATTATAATAAATATGCTATATTTGGCTTGTAAAATAAGTGATTTCCTACGCTCTTTTGAAAACTTTTCTTTTTTCTCTAATAAAATCTATGAGAGCTATAAGGAAAATGAAAATGCCTTTATGTCATTTTCTATTAAATAAACCAAAAGAGAGTCATAGTCTATGGGCTGAGGAAACTCTAAACACACAAAAATTACAGAGGCTGGTTTAAAGGATACATTGAAATCATCTGTTCCTGAAGGGCAGAGTTCTCGTATTTCCATTCAACCGTTAAAAAAGCAATTTTAAACCATCAAATTCTTAATCTTTTAAATTATTAACTTGTAAATAATAATTGTTTATTTTAACAAATTTAACATTGCTATAAAATAACTATATTAATTAAATATATTTCTATACATCTGTATACTGAGACACGTACAATATTTGAACAAATCCCAAAGTTTTACAGTTTTATTTAATATAATGTTTCAGTTATTCCATAAGAAGCTATTATGAATCTTCAGTGAAACAACAATATAATATCTTTCCTATATTTTTTTAACATATACTTTTCATTTTTTTTATAAAAATCAGCAATAATATCATTACAGTATAGTTTTTTAAGTTTTTTTGAAGAAACTAAAACGTGTATGTGATTTTATTTGTACAAATGTACATGTTTGTTAAAATATAAATGCTTTATAGTGTTTTATTTCCTGTTACACAGCCATATTAGTGATAAGTTGAAACTAACTGTTTGTTTATGTGCAGCAATTAAAAGTTAAAATTCAAAACTTTGTTAGTTCAAAGCTATTCTTACCTTGTATTTAGATCTTCTAGTCGATTTAGGTTGATATGTGAAACTAAAACATTATTAGAAGTAAATAAAGCTGCTTGGTCATTTATGTCTTCAACTGTTCTTTGGATTGGACTTAAACGCTCACCAAATTTCTGGAAAAAAAAAAGAAAAAGAAAAATAAACATGGTTTACAAAATCAGATACTACATGTCAGTTCATCAACAGTTTCAATGCCTTTATCATCCAATAAATACTGTGCTCTCATTCCACTAAGCAACTGGATGTTGGTTCTAGTGGTTTAGTGATAACCATGTTCACCTCATAGACCCAAGGTCGCAAGTTCAAAACTGGCCAGTATCCATGGTTTTTTAGGACATAAAATCCTAAGTATGGCTTTTTTTCAGAAGGGATTTCAATGGGATGCTAATGATCAAAGATATTACAGTGCATCCTTAAATAAGTCAAATAAATAATAAGCAATCTTAGTTTGTATACACTAGTTGAAATCAGTTGACTTTCAGTGAACCTATGAATTCCGGTAAGACTGGTGTTAAAAGTTCCGTTCAAGCAAGCAATTTTCTTGCTCAGTTGTGTTTATCACACCAACTGTTTTCAGATGCATTTCTGTAACAAGTGCGTGTTAGACTTTCTACTTTGTATTTGTGTACTTGGCGTGTGCAGAAAGATAGATATAGGCACGCTTGTAGGACAAAGAAATGTATTTATGATTGTTGTATGCAAAGAAATCGTAAGTACCATAGCATAGAACTTCATATTAAATTTCCAGGATTCGAGTAGTGCAATTTTCAGATTGGTGAACAAATTTTGAACCCCAGACCTTTTCATTGACAAGAAGCAGAGACCGAAAAACTGATTTTAACAGAGGAAAAACTGGATGAAACATGTTATCGATTAGAAACTTCTCGAAAGTTTTTAACAACATTAGCCCAGTAAGTTGGGTGTATCTATCGACAGTGCATATAAAGCCATTCAGCTGCTGCACATTTATCAATATAAATTTACTGCTGTACATGAAATAAAACCCGTGGAGTTGCCGAAACAAAATATCCGGGAAGCAGTCTATAATATGCGGGAGGATGAACTGCGACAAGTCGGACGTCGTCTCGCAGCGGAGGGAAGGCACTTCGAGCATTTACTACGATACTGAGTACAATATTAATTACTCTTTACTAGCATAAATAATGAAAGAAACAAAAAATGCGCGCTGTGAGTTCCGACCGCAGAACGTGACTTCACTCGGCAAGTGGCAGGGAGTTAAGCAGTAACTTCCCGTAGGCAAAATAAATATCCGATTGCGTAGCGGAAGGAAGATTCCATAAAAATAATATGGATTACCTGAAGTTGTTCTAGCATTTCCCCAACTTCACTCATGTCATTTGGATTCTGCCAACTGGTTTTGACAGCTTCGGATGCTGAGATTCGACTTGACAAGTCCTCCAGATTCTTTTGAAACAACCTCATTTTCTGTAAAAGAAGCAATGACACTACATTGTAATTAAATGGTGCTGAGAATGACATATATAAATAGAATGTACAAAACAGAAATTTATTTCAAATTTGTGAAAAAAATGGCAATATAAAATTTAATGTTTTTAAATGCGGCGTTTTAAACAAACAAAAAAAGTAAAAAAGAAAAAAGTAAAAAATTTAAATATAGACAAAGGTAGCACTAGTGGATTTGTTCCGATATGAAGCCAAATTTTATTCATATGTGTAGAATGTTAATAATAATAATAATAATAATAATAATAAGAAGAAGAAGAAGAAGAAGAAGAAGAAGAAGAAGAAGAAAACACTTTTGTTAATATTTGCATTGTTCTGAATTATTTTATGGAATTTTGTTTCTACAATATGAACATGAAATTATTTTGTAAATTTATTTGGGTTAAATTATTATTGACGTGATTTTGTTGTAACTAGTACAGTTAGTAATGTTACTATTTTACTATTCGTTGGACATTATTATTATTATTATTATTATTATTATTATTATTATTATTATTATTATTATTATTATTTTGTTTGTCCAGCAATAATGATTGTTAACAAGTGTCAAAGCATACACACAAACACACATACTGCAGATTCAATAGTTGCAGAATACAAAATTAAATAGTATAAAAGCTGAAAGCAAATAGCGAGCAATATCCTCACATTTAACCTTTCCTAAGCTTCTGAAGTGGTGAATAAAGAAGTTGTATTTAATTTCCCTATAGCAGGGTGTTATTACCCACAACAAAGTGTTGACATCAGCAGAGTTAAAAGAGCTTTCATGAAGGCAAATGCACATTGTCTCTCCTATCTCGCAACTCTCCTTTACTCTCTGCAAATAATGTAGCTTCAAAATGTTCCATTACATATCCCGAGAGAGTTGATTAGTGAGGTCTCATCGTGAGCAGAATGTAGTTAAATTGATAAGCCGTCTGGTTTGTGCAGAGAGGAAATTGAGAGGACTGCTACTATTTGTAGCTTAGGTTGCTGTGTGATAATTTCCACAGAAGCCGCTTACTGAATGAGTAGCACTATCTCTCTCATTCTCCCGCTCTCCACGTCCTCTCTACTCTCCCGTTCTATGCTATGAATGGCGAGGCAGATATCAAACTTGTGCTACATATTTCGAAATATATCATTCTGAAGTTTCGAAACTTCTGCCATTGGAGTGAAATAGGTACCTTTTCCACTTTCTACTTTCCAAACGATAAAATAACGGTGCGGATCCACTGATGTCGGGAGGATTTCACTGCCGGTGTCTATGATCTTCTGCTTGGTTTCCGGTAATAACCACGTCATATACGAAATATTTTATCTTTATGAGCCGACAAAAACGGAAGACAGGCAGAAGATACGAATAAACTCTGTTGAGAGTTCAAACCGCAACACACCTTTCTTGTATTTTAAAATAATGTAGAGGCTGCTTATTGAGCATAATCTATCTTGACGACTGTAAAAGAGCGTGTTTCGTACAATTAAGTACTTCATGTTTAAATAGCGTCGCAAAGTTAAGAAAGTCGGATATTTTTCTTTGTCTTATTATAGGAAAATAAAACTCGACAACGAAAAATTGTAAGAACTCAAACTGTATGTGAAAATGTGAAGTTATTAGTCTTGGTACAAGAACCAAAACTGTCTATTTAGAATGTTGAGTAAGTTGTAATGCTTTTATCATTAAAGAAAGAATGTAAGAAATTTTAATTCCTATGTCTCAAAATTTAATTTTCTTAACTTTATGTTCCTTTTTATCTGCAAATACACAAACTAGGAGAGTAAAACTTGCATGAATTTACATACAGATATTATTTGGAATTGCTGCATTTCTGATAAAGATATTTTTAAAAATATTTTGCACCTTTATAATATAAAACGCATTCTAAATTAGTTACTCGAAGTGGTATTTATGAGCTACCACCCTAAATTAAATTAGAGTTATTATATTAATTAATTTTATGTAACCTTTCCATTTTCATTATGATAACGGTGTCATTTTTATTTCTTGTATAAGAGTTGAATTATTGCTTGTGATGTTATTTTCTTACCAGAGTGCAGAAATCCACCCTTGCCATAAAAACTGACTTAGCGACGAGGACAGAGACGTCTGTTGCCTATTGTAAAGATGACCCAAGCAGAACCGATATTTCCTGGAGAAATTTCTGAAAGACAGTCCTTGAAAAAGTTGTTTATTTTGTATTCTGGCAGAGAATTGTAAAGCACAGTACGCGTAATAAAACATATGGCAACTACAGGGATGAAATACAAGGTAACAACCTATCGAAGGGAGATCCTAACGATTTCATTTAATATGTGAGAGATGTGGATGACATGCAAGAAGTTGCGTAAGCCATCTGACCAACAATGTAGCAGGAAAGAACCGGAGGAAACAGATTATTATAGAGACGCGGAAATGGAAGAAAATGTTCTAGAATTTCTAAAAACATATTTTAAAAGAATAAGGATATCTTTGTGAGACCGACAGACTGCCATGTTTATTTAGTCTTGTGATTTTGCGGCCGAGAGACACATACATTCTCCGTTCAGTTCGAGTCAATGGGGCATTAGCAGTGCAAAGGTATTCTCAGTTTAGTTCACGTCCGATCAGTGCAAAGAGAGTTCAGTCCGACTATCAGTTTAGTTCAGTTCAGTCGAAGAGTATCGTTAGTGGAAAAGTATCAGTGAGGAGTAGGTGGTTCCGTCTCAGAATTAGTTGAGTTTAGTGGAGTTCAGAATCAGAGTTATTAAAGTGTGTTAGGACGTTATAGAGAAGTCATAGTTAGTATTAAAGTGGCACATATTACCCGAAAATTCCCCAAGAAGTAATGGTGACGCATTTAAGTGGAATCGACTCTGTGTTTCGTCTTCTATTACGAGAAATCTTATTAATCTCATAGACTCCTTTCCCTGTGGTCTCAGCACCATAAAAATATTCAGCAGAAGAGTCTCAACAGTAGTGGCAAAACTATAAGTCAGTGGAAACCAATCATCGGAGAGGAAGAAATCAACATTACCCCTGAGATTATAATCATTACATTATATTCTTTCCAAATGCTCCTTCCACTACCACCCTTACTTTATAAATACAGCTGCATACTTTTAAGGTACAAGAATGAAAAATCAAGGATTATTTAGTAAATTACCTAATTTAGAAGTAACAGTTTCAAGTTTTTATTGTTATTAGTTTCCAAAAAAAAAAAAAACCGGAGCATTTGTGTTTTTAAAAATGTGCAAAATTAGAAGCTGAATTGAAAAAAGTTAAAAAAAAAAATTTAAATATCTCGGTCAAAAATCCAACAACTACAAATAATATTTTTCTAAATATATACAAAATTTCGTTCTCTTAGCTTATGTACTTCTAGAGAAACATATACTTTAAATTCAGAAAATTAACTTGGCGAGATAGCGGGAACAATTTTTAATTCGGTGTGGTCAGGCGGTAACGCTTGGGACTCGCATTCGGGAGATCTTGAGTTCAAATCCCCTGGAACCGGCTACCTTGACTTTGGTATTGTTCATAGTTTCCTCTGGTCGCTTGGGCGAACGCTGTGGTGGTTCTTTCGTTTCTATTCATTTTCTGGTCTCCCGTTTCATATCATTTGATTCCTTGGTTCTGTTACACGGTCTAAAGTGCCAGACGAGGTGGCCTGGTGCTATGTGCGTTGTGACGGTGGCCTGCGCTTTAGAAAGGTTTCTGCCCGATATTGAAAAAGACCTTCTGAGGGGCTGGAACTACGCCGGTATCAGGATGTTCTATCTGGAAACACTGTTAGGGACCCATTCTACATTTGTGCCTCACCGCCACTGGGTCCTGACAGCCCAATTTCTCCCTCATCACATTCCTTTCTCTAGGAGGTGACCCCGTCGGAGACGTAGACACAAACGACCAGCCATAGAGCAAGGCTAAGTTTTGAAATGTCTTCCTGCGTACCTATCAATTCCATCCGCAGAGACTGTGATTTCGTTCTCTTTCATTAAAAATATTCTATCAAAATGGAATAGATTCAAAGTCTGATCTGAGAAGGTTTGCACACTATTAGCGATTAATTTCATGAGATTCAAAAGCTCCGAACAAGTTTTTTAATGAATGTTTTTAACGACTCGAGTACCATTTACTTACTGTGCTCAACAACAAAAGCCCAATAAATTAATGTTTTACGTGATTATTGCCAGAAGAGTGGTAATAAAAATTATCTAAGTATGCAAGGGATCTCAGTATTTTAATTTGTGCTCAATGACAATCAACATATTAATTGAAATATGTTGTGTTTTTAGGAAAAAGAATAATAATTGAAAAAATAAACTCAGCCAATCAAAATTATATTAATTAACGTCACGAAACGTGAGCATAAAAACGGTGTTTTAGTGTAAATTAATCGATGCATAAGCATCAAGCACTGTGTTACGTATAGTCCTCCAACAGGAGAACTTGTCTGTGAGGAGCAGTTTACTATCGCAGAGAGTAGGGGAATAATACCTCGCACAAAATACAAAGCTGTAACGAATGTAGTGGTGTAAATAACCTCGTGAATATAAGCCCGGACGGTAATAGCGAGTATTAATAAGCTGTGTGATGAGGAATCTAGACAGAAATAATGACAACTCCTATTGAGCTATTAACCGAGCTTTTCTATACTCTACCTACAAGCTCTATAATATCCCAGGTAGCAACAGAGTTATGGAAGTAGCACATACCTCTCAAATATGTGGCAGCTATAGCAAAACTGTGTGTTCGTAAAGTTGTAAAATAAATTGTCTACGTTTTCGCGCCATAATGTAAACAACAGCAGGTTTTAGTTTTACTGCTTTAGGTGAACCGTATACCTAATTATATTACCAAATGTGCGGGCATTTCGTTTTTAAACCGCATTTTTGTTACGCAGCCTCGCGAAACAGTTTACATTCTCCCTTAGGGTCCCATCACCAAGGGACAACCTTAGTTAATTAACGCGGGCTTTAGTGCTGGGGATAGGTAGGTAAAGATTGCACCATGACAGTGTTTGTGAAACTAGCCCGCGAAACCTAAACACTGGTTGCAACAGATTTGTGTGTGGCTAGAATTCTGCGTCGTGTGCACCACCCAAGCGCTGTAATTACGATTATGCCACCACATTAAATATGGTATGTTGACAGTTTCCCTAAACCAGGTCCTTATCTCTACTCGGCGCATATGCTGCGCTCGCGAGAAAGTACGGGCCGGCAGGGAAGGGCTAGAAACAAGGAAAGTGCCATCGCACCTGCTCTAATGCATCGCGTGTTTGTAATTTTTGATAGATGTTTCAAAAAGTATCTATTTCTGTTCTTTAAATTATTATTAGCAATAATTTATAATTATATAGGCAATGCACGGCTGTACTCATTTGATATTATTAAACTCATTGACGCTATTGACATTATTGTTAAAGCTGAAGTGAGAGCTGAATTGAACAAAAGGCCCAAGTGAATTTTGAGAATGATCTTTTGACCTAAAAGAATTAATAAATAAATAAACATTATTTTGTGCAGTTCTCTCTCTCTCTCCCGCTTATGCCAGTGGAATAATGGCTAATTATATAACTTAATAATATTTCGAATATTTTGTGCCACCCTAAGCCTCGTTTAAATACACGCAGGGGCAAAAACAAACAAACAAAACCGGACACTTTTATATTTGCTTCTATTTTGCTATATATTTACTTGTTATAAAATATTATAGTAGGTGTTGTCATAAATATATGCAGGTTGATTTAAATGTTTTTTTTTTGTTTCATAAACAAACTATTGTAGCCGAATATTCCAATCCTGTGTATAAAATCTTAGATGCAGCAAATTTGTGTTAACCTTATTTTTTTTTTTTTTGCTTCATTATCATTATTTTATATTTTTGTAAGTAGAGTTCACGTTTCACCTCAAAAAACTTCGACCTGAAGATGTGGCTAGAGCTGTAGCCCTAAATGATGATGGATGCAGTATACGCTACACTGCAAATATAATGATGCACAGTCCACGGTGCCTTACAATGGCTTAGAGAGACCCTAGAATATAACAGAAGATTGGATTCAGGTCGTTCGAGAGCTACAAATCGAAATTAGGACAGGTACATGGGGTTGACAGTTCTTAGGGAGCACAACCTGCCAGCTATGATTAGTCCAGCGATTTGTTAACATGCATGGACGCCCGATTTTGGCCAAAAAGGATAAAAGAAGGTTGAAAACAAGTGAACTGATATCAAGTATACCTGCAACTGGTCTCACTTTGCTCAGCATGCACCGAGTAGAAAGACTACGTTTTGCAGTAGATCTGTGTTCTGTTCACAGACTTGTCCTGTTTCAATCAGTGCTCACCTGATGGACGTAAGAGTTTGGAAAAGGAGAGTAGAAGGTAGCACAATGCTGCTTTTCCGAAAATTTACCATTTGGAGGTGGTGGAGTGATGGTTTGGGCAGGAGTGCCTATGCATGCCGGTACTTAGTTAATTTTAGTAGAAAATGGAAGTCTAAGTACATAAATGTATGATAGGTACATAAATTAATGTTTGGCTAATCATGTTGTATCATTTGGACCATTTACAGGCAATAATTTTCTTTTATTGCACGACAATGCACGCCCGAATATTGCCCACGAGGTCAGAGATTATCTCTAAGAAGTGGGATTCCATGTTTTACCATGGCCAGCAAGGAGATCCGTCATGAATCCGCTTGAACACGTGTGGGACATGCTGGAACGGCGTGTTAAGACCAGACTGCCGCTGCCAGAAACTTTACAGGAGTTGAAGCGAGCACTTTTTGAAGAATGGGAGCATATTCTTCAAGAAGCCATAACTAACCTGATCGAAAGCATGCCAAGACGTATAAATATAGTTATTCAAGCCAGAGATGGGCGTGACCCGTTATTAAAATGCGTTTTTAATGTTTCAAGCACCGAAAAATATACTCACAGTTAAAACAGAACTCGTCATTGTTTAACGTATTTCGTAGCTTTTCTACCAGAGTTAAATTTTTGTTTCTATTGTTATAATTTAAAGTGCTTAATAAAACAACAATTTGTTTAAATGGATATTCTTTTATTTTAAAATAATTACGAATAAAAGTAAGAACAAGAACATTAAGAATTCAGAACAAAATATAATCAAATATAAAAGTGTTGTTTTTTTTTTTTTGTCCCTGAGTGTATATTACATTTTCAAAATGAACGTTAATCAACAAGATATTTATGCGGCGTTTCCTGTTTGGTTCAACATCATCACCAAATGAAGAAAATATTCGGTCTTTCATGGTTTTGTCACCCGTTTCACGACAGATGGCAGATCGGCAGCCAGAATGGTGATTACTGGTGAAGCGGATGTAATATCCGCGCAAATAATTCAAGTTCTCGCAATTGCAACAACTTCAATGAAAATAAACACGTATCTTATGACAGGATATGTTGGAAATGTAGACCTGATATGTGCACAC
The DNA here is from genome assembly GCA_030762175.1 of Metallyticus violacea. NCBI lineage: Eukaryota > Metazoa > Arthropoda > Insecta > Mantodea > Metallyticidae > Metallyticus > Metallyticus violacea. The sequence continues at coordinate 51,756,634 of CM060840.1, read as the reverse complement.
CTTTCTTACACATTTTTAGAAAACTGTCATTCATAATCAGTTCATCTTTCAAATTTGAACCTTTTTCTTTCAGTTCTTCTAATATGTGGCAGTTTGTTCTATACACTTTATATTTCAACTTCCCCCATATATAAAAATCACAAATTGTTCGATAAGAACACCATACGAGCCATACTCCCCTATTAACTGCATAAACTGGAACTCCCTTACTCCTGAAGTCAGAAATTGTCGAACAATAAAACAATTTAAATGTAGATTAAACTGTCATCTCAACTCTAGGAATCATAACAGTTAACATCGCTTCTTCTTCTTCTTCTTCTTCTTCTTCTTCTTCCTCCTCCTCCTTTTCTTCTTTCTCTTTCTCCTCCTTTTCTTCTTTCTCCTCCTCCTTCCTCCCTCTTGTACTCGAGAGAAATTATTGAAGAACAAGTGGAATTAAGCTTTTTATCAATTTTCTAACCATGTTAAAATATGCAATATTTACATGCAGCATATATCTTAATTTGGATTTTTTCTGTATTTGGTATAACTAAAGTATATTGTACTGTTGTATTTTTTATGCCTGGTAGAGTGGAAAAGAAGGCTCTATGACCGTAACTCTTTCCAGGGTAAATAAATAAACTTGTTTATTTTTCTGAATGAAATTTAATAGTTCATTAGCTGTATATGTGTGGTTGAGTCTAGCTAGAAATTCCCAGATCGGCATTAAATATCAATTAGTTATTTAAAATGTGGTGCACGTCTTTCTAAATTTTTGGTATTCTCAAAGAAGAGAGGAACTATTACTCTGAGTGCATTTACTGCGCTACATGCACCAATTTTCTCATCACACAAGGGGGGTTTTCTGTCCTTCAATACCTGAAACTTGACCATTAAATGGAATCAAGCTTAATCAGTAAAGAATATTAAACATGGATCAAATACACTATCATTTACGTTCCGTAACATCAAATTACAGACATTTACCAGAATATCTGGAACAAATAATTGCTAAATTGACTAAATTTCGGAAGAACTGATGCGTGTGAATGACAACTTTCCAAAGAGATGCCAGAAAAATGTGTACATGGCAGGTCAAGGTTTTCAACATCTCCTGTCAGAAGTGGGTGCTATTTTTATTGTCATTGCATCTTGCATTCGCTTCGTCGGGAGTTACCGCTGTGACTGCGGCCCCGCCATCTGCCTTGAAACGGGCGATAACCATTCAGTACCATCTGCTTTTCTTTAGATACAACGTACCTCATGCAGTCTGGCAGATATATGTTTGTTGCAAGGTGAAACCTTAATCTATTAGATGCAATCCAGAAGGTACTTTATAATACTGAAGAATTTAATATTGTTTCTGATCCCTCTTTCTTTCAATTTGTACAATATCGCCAACTTTATTTTCACTATGTGAACAGCAGAAAACGAACCACTGATAGGAACCCTTTCCTTTACGCTCGTATATGCTTTCACTTTAAGCGCTCATATGTGGATTCATTTGTGAAAAATATTTAAGTCAATTAGTAGCTGTCCGGTGTCCATGTTGTCTATTCTTTGTTAAACAAAAGCTGAAATGCGATACCAACAGAAGCGCGTGCTTATTGGCCATAACACAAACGCCCTCTTTTGCAAATAGTTTACAAAAGATTTGCTCAGTTCGTTTTATTTCGGTTATTAAGCAATAAAATTACCAATAAATAAACGCAAGAGGCGTTTTCAAGCAATAATACTTTTAATTGTATATCATATTTCTGTACTGATAATTAGACACTTTGGCCATTGTGGGACTAATAGAAAGGTATTTGCTTCAACGTGACTACTCCCTGGTCTGGTCAGTGTTGCTGACGGCCGGGAGGCCCGGGTTCGATTCCTGATATCTACTTAGGAATTTTTCTGAGTTAGGGAGGTCTGGAACGGGATCCATCCAGCTTCGTGAGGATAATTGAGAAGCTGCCTGATGGAAAGGTGGCGTTCTTCGATCTAGGGAGCCGCGTTTACAGACAAGTATAGATGAAGCTTAAAAATGATAAAGATTCAGGACACTTAATGCTATGCAAATGGAGCTTATAAAATGTGTAGTTGTTAGCCTCAGGAAGTACTAGAAGAATCAAATTACAGGAATTGGAACGAAACAGATACTATCAGAGGAATGGGCAATAAGGTTCGTATGCTCTATTTATAAATATTAAAATGTAAGAGTAATGGAGGCATAAATTTGTTAAATAATCTTATAAAGTGTTTTTAAATATTTTATTTTCCCTTAACTACATTGATAACAAACTTAGCTTATAGCAGAAGGGTTTCCAATTAGGGAAATCTACGGTAGGTGCAATTTGTACATTAAGTATCGCAAACAAACAACTTCATACAGAAGATTTATCTAGCAATACGATCTTGATGCACGCTACAGATGTTTACATAGGCTTATATGCACATTTGACCATGCAATAAATCATACTGGTCAAGGTGTCTATAGTTTATATTTCTCAAATGCAAAAAGATCACAAAGTGGATGACGTTTTAAAATAACACGCCATTTATTTAGTAACTAAACAAAATCATCTGCGTAATAATGAATATCAACCGATTTAAATGTCAATTTCATGCAAATTAGCAGGTCTATTGAAATTAGTGAGTAGAGTTACTGGCTGTGCCCCTTGGGATGTAACTATTTTTGTTTTACTTATAGTATATTAACTCTAGAGGAATAATAATAAATCTTTGAAAGTCAAGTTTATCATTGATAAAGAAACAAGTACTCTATGCTTTAGATGCCACCATAAGTCTTCACGAGATCATTAATGCAATTAGTTAAGGATGGCGCAAATGAGCATGCAGTCCATCTAAAATCTTAAAAGATAATTACGCATAAAAGATATTATGTGGTTGATAATCATAAGAAAATGTTGCCCCTCTACAGAAGCATTTTGTTATTTTATGAGACTAACAGTCAATATCATAGGTTATATATTTGCTTGCGCACAGCACAGCAAACAGTAAATAGCAAGTCAAAATAGAGTATTGCAGCGGTTCACACTGATAAACTGTACGTACGAATGGAGCTTGTCACTTGTTTGTGGAAGAATGTATCGCTTTTTGGGAAGCCAAACAAATAATTTCTCCATTACCAATGATGCACATTCCAGCCACATTAATGGTATTTTGTGTAATTAAATTCAACATATCACAAATGTCGAGTTTAACAATAGAAGTTTTTTGGTCCAAACAAATGAATAACTACTAGCCCGTTCCGTTTACACAAACAGCAAATTCACTTGCTGTGTTTATTAGTGGAGAAAAATAATAGCAAATTCTATGTAGTAGGTATTCATTCGTTTAGTATTTTGTTCCATTCTGAGTATGTAGGTGTTTTTTGAATTTCTTTACAAATAATGCTAACACGAAAACACAATTAAATAAGAAATTACTATGTACATTATTTAATGTCCAATACCAACCAAAGTTCTTCGAGACAACGAATTAATTGCTCGGACTGAGGAAAAACCCAGCATGAAAGCTTGACCCAATCAGGATTCGAACCTGTGCCCTACGTTTTGGCAGCTAGTTGCAGATTTCTGTCCTTGCGAAGTGAACCGCGGAAGTGGTTTTACTACTGGGTGAGCAGATTACGAGTTTACCGCACGCGCATGCATCAATCAGTCGGTCTAGCTGCGATGTCGGTCAAGGCCATGGCCGGTAATCGCGAGCTTCGTGGGAAAGCGTCAACAATCTAAGTTAAACGGTATTGAAACCGCTGGCTAATATTAATTCTAAGTCTTTTATTCCACACAGAGTGTTTATTTACCTTCTGTATGTGCGTACAGAGTCACTTGTGCTGTCGGATTATTCCAATAAAATTCCCTGATGATCGAATAATAAGACGTGGTGCTATTCATAAATTACTTACCACAATTCTGAAAACGGAGAGTTTTCCATATAAGAAGAGAAGAAGAAAACAAAAGTATAAGAACAAATCCACGCAACTTGGAGAAACTGAAGCTGAGCATCCGCCAAGAAATAAATTCAATTTCCTCAAGGAAATTAACAAGAGCAATGGTAATTTTGTTAGTAAATGTTTGGAAAATGAAGGAAAGCAGTTCCAATACCTCATTGAGTGACACGGGTTGAATGCGTGTCTTTTTTAATTTTTCTTCTTATTTCTGTAACGTTATTAACCAGTGCCTCCAGTATTGAAGTTGTTTGGTAAAGCGCAGGCTTGTGATGCCGTACGGTCCTGAGTTTAAGTTGCGCTCGCTGCCGGCACGGGAAAATTTGCTCACTGTATAAGGATGCATGTTGGAACATCTGTTTCTTAACAAAATTTACAGTTCTATAATATGAAATAATTATAATAACCAAACATCATAATGCATAAATACCCTCCCTTGTGCAAATTGTATTTTATATTTTTCTTTTTTATTGCCCTATTCTCGAATTGTAAACTAAACCTTTATAATTTTCTTCGCAATGAGTTTCTAATTTCACGCATTTGTATGTTTGTCCCTCCCTTCAGTTTTTTTTTTTTTTTTACATGAAATCCATTTTCAGTTGTCATCTTTATTTAAGCCCATTTGAATTTATTTCAAGTCTAGTTATGGCATTCCTTATTGCATTCGTTGTCAAATGTCTCGCGAAAGGTTTCAAGAAATACATTTTAGTTTTGTATAACTTTGACTTAACATTTTATTTAATTGCTTTATTTCAGTTGTATAGTTTACAGTATCTCGGATTAAATTATAAAGTTGAAATTTGTTATGTTATTTCATAAAAAGCAGTTTAACACTGTTGTAGTTTAATTCTTCATTTAATGTTATTTATTGTCCACTGTTTTTTTTTATTTTATTACCAAATACTAATCATTAATTACATCTATACATTCTTTTCCTCTTTTCAATATAATCTCTGGTTTCCTCTATGCCTTCACTCCAATTTGTAATATTCATCCAATAATTTCCTAATATTATGGTTATAATCTTGGGTTATAAACCAACTGGTTATCCGAAAATATGCCGTTCCACTCCATGACGAAAATTTTTAAATACCTAAAAATTTCTGCATTATATCTTAAAAAGGCGGGATACAGCCTACAGTTTTGAAGTAAGCGCTTTATAACTGAAAATACTCATCAATTGCAACTTTTTATATAGCATCAGTTTACATTTTTTGTTTTGTTTATCCCATTACCCTCTAACAGTTTGCATTACTGCACAGTAGTACACGATTTTATTGGAGTAGCAAATAATAAGGGTAAACGAAGTTTCAATTTAAATTAACATCGAAGAGAAAACGAATTAATGGTAAATTATGGGATCAAAGGCTGCAGTTGGGTAATTTTAATATAATTGAGAGGTTCTGTATCTTACGGATACAATAATATTTACAGACGAATCAAAACCAAACAATGAAGAATTTACTAGAAACTTTCTTTAGATTTGCCGTAAAATGTTCTATATTTTAGTTGGTAAACATTTCAAGACTTTGGTGCCATAGTTACACTTGTTAACGATAAAAACTTAAGTATTTTTAAGCACATACAGGTAGGTAATAATATGTCGGTTACATATCAGCTTCACATAGTCGTCTTGTTGTTCAACAAGGGTTCCAGCACGTCAGTAGATATGTATACCCTTAATGAAGAAGTCCACACTGGTAATGGACCCAGTCTTCAAGGACGTCAAAGAGCTCGGTATCTTTGGCGAACATTGTATATTACGCAGCAGATATTAATTCTCACACACACTCTTCACTCGACAGTAAGTTTAGGCTCCATTAACACCTTCTGCCTTCAACAATGGGATATGTGCTCTCTGGGCATGTTTGAATGATTCCACATGGTGACCTATTAATTCATCTTCTTTCTGCACATGAAAACATAACAATATCTGCAAGTAATTCCAATTCTTCCTAATATACAGTGCTATCTAACGGAGCAAACACACAGCTCTGTGTATAAAAGCAACGAGCTTCATTTGGGCAACCTTTATAGTTTACTTCCATAAAATTTGTTATTTCAATTCGTTGATGTTTATTTCACTGCCTACATTCATGTATGTACTGTAAAAACTGCTTTAGAGTCGGAAGAAAACATCAACGATCTCCCTAAGATTAAATTCCAATCTTTCTAGCTGATAGCATTTCATAATTACATATATTACCACACGCTACAGTGCTTGCGGAGCAGTTTTGCAGTATCGGATATATTTTTTGTAAATAGCTACGATTATTATATTTCAGAATAAACTGCTTGTCTGTGTTTATAGTTAAGTCTCATTAGCGAACCTTCCAGTTTTGTATTTCATCTTACGCTTCAATAAACCTTCAGTACAAAACCCTCGTTATTGTCTTTGGGTACTCAATGAAAATCGCTTTTAACTTTTGTTGTTAGAGTCAGGCTCTTATTTAATTGTATCAAACTGTTTTCGCTTGGAAGACTGAATCTGCTTGCATGTACTAGGTGTGTATTTGTTGTTATAAATTCTATATACCGTATTCGTCGACCGTACATGCTTAAGTATTATACACAATTAGAAAGAGGAAAATAATAATAATAATAATAATAATAATAATAATAATAATAATAATAAGTATAAAACAATAATACTTCAAAATTTAAAAATGGGAAGAACGATATTTACAGATACATGAGTGGAAATAATTTACATATTATTTACACGCCATTCATTCTAGCCAGAAAATAAATTGCTTCTAGCCTTGCGTCCTTTTCAACCAATTTGTTTCATCCACAAACAGGTTCCAGCACGCCAACCGACCTCTAACTGCATGAAACATTTTTGGAACACAATTTTTCTCATGTGTTTCCAGTGGGTTTTCGGTCAGAATATGAACCCATTCCACATCCGTTCTACAAAATGGGCAGATCTTCATACCAGAACTATCCATTATTTATTTTAGCCTTCAAATCTCCCGGTATAAATCAGAGCATTCCTGATCTTACCTTTCTCCCTTTCAAGCATATTACTTCTTTACCCCAGGTTAGTTTAATTTCATTCGATAGATTCAAGGAGCCTTTCATGTTACATTCTGCCTCGATTTTCTGCCTGTTGATATCCTTTAGTCTTGTTATAAGCTTCTTTCATTGTATCTTTATTATTTTCGTTACCTCGTCATATTTGACCCAGACCAATTCCTTTGAGTCCTCTTTTCACCTCTGCAGCCCAAAACGTTAGTGATACATTTTGTATATGGTGTCTATAGCATTTAGCGCGGAGTTTGAACTGCTCTTCCAGATTTCACGGTCTTTGTTTTACAATTAACCGCATTTTCTTAGAAATCCACTGCCTCATAACCCTATAGTTAGACATTCCTTTGGAAAGCCCGATAATACTTTCCCATAAATCGAAATGTTACTGACATTGCAATTTATATTAAACAGTTTTTATTTCGTCACTTGCTGAGATTTACGACTTTTTGAACCGTTTATTTTTCTGCTACTAGCTTTGATCTTTTTAAAACAACTGCTTGAGTACTTACATTTTCAACCTTTTTTTTTATCTTTGTTTCTTATTCATGGTGTCTTCTTCTTGAACAGCATCTGTCTACAAGCAAACCAAGTTTGTGCAACTTGGTGCAATATTAGCAACAAGAATTTCATGGCCGGTTTAAGACTGTTTCTGGTTTTAATGCCGTTGTTTTGGTTACTTTCCCATCTTTCGTTTCGTCTCCAATTATGGGATATTTATTTAATGTTTTCCTCCTCTCGGTTGCTCAGTTATTTATATCTTCATTGGTCAGTTAAACTCATGCCGATTGCAGTGAATGTTACCAAGGGCACGCCCATCCCACAAGATCGGATACCTGTAATTACCAATTTCGATTACTCCTTTGTGTAATTTGGCGTAACAGTCGTGTCCAGAGCTTCGGTGTCCTCGGTCATGTTGCGACAAGCCTTGTTATAGCAAAGTCGATTGCTCAGTCAATACTAATCGGCAATTTCTAACTGGTGTGAGAATAAAAATGTATGAAAAAAGGTTAGAGGATATCAACCGGCAGGAAAATGAGGCAGAATGTAACACTGTTTCCTTGAGTCTATGGAATGAAATTAAATTAAGCCGGGGTAAAGAGGTTAATGTGATTTTTCTAATGGAGAAAGACTATACCATCCTGGTTTAGACTGGGAGGTTGGACGGCTCAAAAATGACAGATAGCTCTGATAGGTAGATTTGCCCTTTTTGTGGAACGGATGAAGGATGATACTTATTCTGTCCGAATGTACTCATTGAGAGCACCTGAGAAAAAGGTTATTTCCAGAAATTTTCTTACGAAACCAGAGGTTGACTGACATGATGGAACCTGTTTACGGATCACACAAATTGGCTGAATATGGACATTTTCCTAACCAAAGTGTGCAGTCTAGTTTCTGTTAGAACGCAATAACTAGTAATATAAACATTGCATATTACAATATTTCTCATATATCTGCAAATACTGTTTTTTCCCTTTTAATTTTTATTTTTTTCTTTCTCTAATTATGTGCCGTAGTTAAGCATTTAAGGACAATATGCACTTACCAAATATGTGTATTTGTAATGCTTAGAATGTGATGATAATAATAATAATAAATATAAATATACTACTAGTTTTACTGCTGTGGTACCGATGCAGCTTCTTCCACATGAACACGAAGTTTGATAAAGACCAACCATAAGTGTCTTTGGCAAATAGATCACTTCAATGCTACGATTTATATATATTTTTTATCTTTATCATGTTTCATTACAATCTAGGAATATTTATGGTGAGCTTTTGAGTTACCTTTCACAGTATGGTTGATCCGCACAAACCTGAGCAGGATTAAAAACAATCTACAGGGTCTAACAAAAGTCTATTGCTCTGTTTAACTCCGTATTACAGGCCATATAAATTCTCGGGAAAATGCCTGAGGGTACTATATTCTGGAAGAACGAATCATTATAAATATATGGGTTCATGAATGAGCACTCACTGGGAAAAAAAAAGTGTATCCAAAACGATTTCAGAGTTAGGTTTAATAGACCTGCACCGCCGAAACTACCAATCTTACGATGGGAGATGAAATTGGTTCCATTAAAGACAAGCCCCGTTCAGGAAGTCAATAAATATAATAAGCAGAAACATTTGCTGCCGTTTCTGTCTAAAATGAAAGTTTACCGAAAACGTCACTACGAAAGCGATCCCAGGAACTGAATTCCACTAACAACATTAAAACGATATGTAAATAAAGACTTATCCTTAGAAGTATGCAAATCATCACCTGTTAACTCGCGCGCAATTACTGGAGGTTTTCGACGCGTGGAAAAATGATGTTCTCAGATGAAAACCCCTTTACCGAAGTGCAAATGATAGAAACTCTTATTTCTGAAATGAGGAGAAACCGCATTTCTTTGAGGAAATTGATACACATCTACCTCATTTGATGATATAGCCTGCAATGTCTGTTAAGCATCTGACTGGTTCACAAAGACTCCAAAGTACATGGTGGCCTGTCTTATTTAAATGTACCATTATATACTATCACCTCATCATCGCATACCGTTAAAATAACCTTCGAAGATTTGTCTCAATTCAGAGGCAAATGGATTGGAAGGCGATCGCCAAATTTACCAGCTCCTCTGAAATGGTCACTTCGAAATCCAGATCCGATATTCTCTGATAATGCGTTTGGCACAGGAAGTTGCCAAAAATCATCATCAAAAACTAAGGAACTTCACCACCTCTTCGAGATTCCACATCATCCCTGAAGCGAATAATTCTGTGCCAAGAACCTGGGCGATGTGCACACAGATCCTCTGGAGTGGCCCTGCATCTTAGCTGGTCTTATTCTTCTTTCCTAAGCCAGTTGACCATGCTCCTCTCTCCATTATTATCTAAGCGTGCAGATTTTCCTTCATCTTCCTCTTCATCTACCAATTGTATATCCTCTCGAATATATGTAACATACTTAGAACTTTCTACATGAGGGGATAACACCCATTTTCAATGTATCAATAATAGTGTCGACCTGTTCCTTGGTCAGAGACTTCCAGTTTTCAGGAAGTAGGTATTTTTATAACATTGTCTGTTTTTTATGTAGAGCACTTGGTTTTTTATGTCCTTGTCCCCATAGTTGGTCATAAATTGCACTCCATTCATGATAGATGTATTTATTCTGACAGTCAATGTGTCTCATCAACTTTTTCTTCAAGTTCCCAACAAAATATTCACCCTATTCAATTTCATCTATATTATTATTATTATTATTATTATTATTATTATTATTATTATTATTATTAACAAATGCATTTTTATGTAATGATTTTCAGCTATTATTCTTCCTCTTCAATTTTGTCGGGTGGGGTTGATGTTGCTGTGACACCTGCATTATAAGTTGCTTTACTACCGAACCTATATTATTGTTACTGTGATATACAAAACTCTAATTCATACATAACAGTTTTCATCGAATATTTACATTGACAATCACGAAAACGTGGTTATACAGAACGTTATAAAGTTAACCGAGCCAAAGCTATTTTAAAGGACAACTTGTACCAACAACTTCTTCAAACTCCATCCGAATCCAAATTCCAATCTGGAGAACCAGGCCCCTATGTGCTGTCACACAGGTATCTCTGCAGTGCTAGGTATATTTTGCTTACTTTTTGCCTTCATCACACGGCCAGCTGTTCTTTCGCCGATCATTTTTCATTCAAGCATTAGATGGTGACCTGTTGTAATATGGACTATGGAAATTCACGGCTCAGCAAACAACGCAATACATCGAGCACAAAACTAGCGGAACACCAAAGTAGATACCTACGCTTAAACTTTAAACACGTGCGTTGCCAAAATACCGCACAAGCTGGCTGAACTTCTAAAACAAAACATCCATTGTCTAACTAGTAAACAGATATTCAGTGGAAACAGATATTACGAATGCTTTGCTTTTCAGTCTTTAATGTTTACCATTGAAATAATCGGATCACTAAGGTTTTGTTTTGGTTTTATCAATGGGGCTTTATCACATGTGTGCGTCCTATCAGCTTCGGGATGGCTCAACAACTTTCTATCAAAATACGCATGAATTCAAAGGATTGAAAATATATGCGACCTTGGTATTTAACCATTTTCATCCCACTATAGCATAGCCAATATTCGGGATTTTTATTGTTCCTTTTTTGAAAACAACACTTTATTTCATGCAACACACACACTTTTCAAACACCAACATCGGGGAATGTCACAATATGTTCATAGTTCTTTTTAAACCGCAAAGTCTTTTATAAATTTATATTGTGGTCAATGTGTCATTTGTAGATACCGAAGTGCTGATTGTGAACAACGCAACATTTCAAACACGAATTCTAATTTTAAAGACAGGAAACATCTGTAACGTAGAAATAAAATATGTTTCTCTGCAACTTTCTTGCCAGCAGAAATGCAGGAGGGAGGAGACGAGGCAGGAGAAATTAGAGAACCATTCTTAATATTCAAAGGTTTCAGCTTTCCTGTTGTTTATCACACATTAATATTTTCATCTTATCATATGAAACCAACCATATATTTACAGCACAGAGAAGCTTTGCATTTACCCGTTTCGTTTACCGATTTTGGTGGTAACGATGCGAAATGTTTATATCCGCTCCTATTGACACCTTGATTCGTAGAGGGAAACATCGCCAGCGCAGTTGTGTAGGCACCAGCAAAAGGCACAAACACAGAAAGAGCCTTGAGATACTGCTTTAATAAAAGGCGGAAGCAAAATAAAGCTATCGTCAGTTATAGCTCAGGTTAAGCATATAGAATACTCCCTTCTTTTTTACTTATAGCTAGCTTGACGTCAACCCAACGCACACGGCACCACACGGCAGTGCTAAAGAAAAATAAACAAGTAATGCAACAGAGTAATTGGTAAGATACATTTTATATGCAGATGAACATGTTTGACTGTTACAAACACCGGCATGTAAATATATGCAAAATTAATTTTATTTATTTGTTTAATTCTAGGTTAGCATGTATTTAATTACGTTAACATTTTTGGGGGGTATAAACCAAATCGCAGGTAAGAGACACATACATACAATGTATAATTACCTATAATTAAATAGTAAAATTATTCAAGGGTAATCTAGTAAACGGTTCAACTAGTAATCACTTTCTACGCAAATTCCAGTCTGCTTCAGTTTCTTATTAGAGTTTACCCTATAACCAACAGCATGTAAGGGCGCTTAGGGATTTCTAATATTGATTCATTGACAGCAAACCTAATTTTAATTTTAATGATCCAATAATGCATCATTCTGAAGATTTCAGCAGCGAGTGTAAGACTTCAAGTTAGAACAAATGGTTATTGTCTATTTGGACTCTTTATTAAGTATGCATAATTTAATTTTAGTATTTTATTTCAATTAAATCCTGTTCAGGTAAACGATGTGTTGTTGGTATTTAGAGAGCATATTCAATGCGCACTTTCATTTGTTTAAATACTTTCCTTCTTTAGCATTATATTAGTGTAATAAAAACGGTTGGGGGAAAGGATGAGAGTCAAAATAACTTAATAAAAATAAACTTTAAACATTAAAACTCGATACACTAACATATATGCATATTTTTATAAATGTTAACAACTAATGTTTGACTTCATAATGTCAGTTAAGGGACAAATGAACAGTTTACATTGCTGAAAATACATTTAAAATTGAAACATTTATTTTAGTAAAAAAGGGTGAGAGTGCCATCTCATTCGACTTAGCACAAAATATTTAAATACGATGTTTTTATACTTTTATGAGACATTTTCGCTGAAACACGTTTCTTCAATAACTTCTTTGGGTGACTTCATATATTCATCTCTATTTGTTTTATTTACGGACGCTCTTTAACATCTCAGGTTACCAGCGTTCGATTCAATTCAGGGTGTAAAACGGCCGACAAATTTTGCTCAGAACTTTCAGATTTGAGGTTCTTTATTGTGCCGTAAATGTACGACACGGGACCCACGGCTTTACTTCCCTTCCGAAGGAAGCCATATTTAGGATTTTTACGCCCGAAAAAAATCCATCGACCCTGGCCGAGTTTGAACTCGCGATCTAGGGTTTAGGGGTAAGTATGGTAACCACTACACCACCAAGACCGACTCATATATTCCGATAAAATTTAATAAAATAAAAAAAAAAAAAAAAATCAAAATTTTAAATGTATTCCTGCTATTGAAAAATACAAAAATATATCTAATCATTGATAGTTATCGTATTGTGTGAAGTGCAAAGCCCTTGTGCATTTATCGACATAAATTTCTTCAGTGCTGTAAATCCTTCAAATTTTCCTTGGATATTGGTAATTTTGCACTGCATAGTCTTTCTGGTTCCACAACCAGCTCTTCCTTGTCCAAGTAATTAAAATAACAGATGCAATTAACTGAAATAATAAATGTACTTTATTCCTATAAAGTAATTTAGAGATTGCATTAAGTGTTTACTCCGGTGATAACACTTGGAACTCGCATTGGGAGATCCTGGTTTCAAACTTCTTGCCGCCGGCCTTCCTAATAGATTGATCTTTTTCCACACGGAAAGGGTGGGTTGTGCTCGTGCGGTGTGACGGTGGCTTGCGGTTTGGAAAGATATCTGGGATGGAATCGGCCCTTCTAAAAGACTTGAAGGATTACAGCTGCATCGGAATGTTCTATGTAGAAAAATATTAGGGACCTCGCCTACCCCAAGATTGTGGATTCAATCCCAGCTAGGGTCAATGGATTTTTGGGGGGGAATAAAAACAGAAGGGAAATAGTACTTAGCCATGGATCCCATATCGTAAATTTACGGAATGTAAAATAATCTCAAGCCTCAAAGAACAGACCTCTGGGCAAAATTTATCGGCTGTTTCAAGCCCTGAATTGAAGGGTCGTGATGACCTAAGATGTTAAAGAGCATCCGTAGGTAAATGTCATTCTTGTTAAGTTCTATGAAAACGTTTCAACCTGCAGCTTGTTTGACAGCTATCTGAATAGACCATTGTCATCTCTTCTAAAAAATGGAACGCCCTCCGTGCAGTGTTTAAATACTGTTAATTGATAGAGTGAACGTCCGCGCAGATCAAAGTCCAGCTGAATAAAATTCATAAAAACACTGAACCAGCGTTAAAAATACGTTAAATGTGGCCGTACATACACCGAAAATAGAGCCGACTTCGGACGCCCAATTGAGAACATCGCGAATAATATTATTGCAAAATCCATGGAAGACTTCTGAGTGAAATTATGCGCGATAGCTGAGACTGTAGAACTCACGAAAAACTGAACTTTAAGATGTGTTGCGTTTTTGACAATGTACCAAAACGGACACTAAAGGACATTTCAATGATGTTTAATCGCATTCCGCACAACTTATGTCGATTCGTGTTTCTGGACGAAACTTAGATACCTAGACACTGATTTGCGACAGTTAAAGTAGTGAACATGCCAAGAAGCGAGGGATTGTCAAGAAAACAGATTAAGTTTGGAAACTGGTAAAACAAAAACAGAAAACTGTTAGAAAGATGGAATTTAAGGAAACATTTTTCAAAATTGGCGCACAAAATAAGTGCTCTTTCGCCATGACAAAGCGCCGTTCCACACATCGACAGTTGCAATGTAAAAGTGCACAAATTGGGTTTGAAATCAATTCCTCATCCAATCTATTTTTCGTTCACGATCTCAAAAATTTGTCTCTTTTGGAAGAACTTTTCTTTGATGCCATCACAGTTTCAAAAAAAGTGTTTTAATTTTTTATCAAACTTTTCAAATGGCCCCTGTATATCTATCTTGAGAATGAAGACAAAGTACTACTTTACACCCATTAAATGGCCATTAAGACCTTCGCAAAAAAGGTAGGTAATTACCGCGTTATTTTAAATGACCCTGATGAGCGCTAATGCCAACCCGTTGACTCACTGGCCAAGCAAATATCGGAGTTCTCCATTTTGGTGGCAGAGGACAGTAGTGTGGTTCATTTTCAAGATGTCTGTTGAATGATGATTTCAAAGAAACAGGAGTAGCCGGACTCAAAAGCCTCATACTTAACAACCGCTGGGATAGAGCCTGGGTCGCGTCGGTAAGAGGCATGGGACCTAACATATAAAACCTTACGTTTAACACTTCGTATTCTGAAATATATTCTACTAGATGCTTCATGGCTTTGTCGGCAGTTATAACGCTATCTCCCGGTGATATTGGTTTAAATTCTCGTAATTACAACTACAATGAAAATAATTACGTACATTATGACAGGAGATGCTGGAAATGTTCAGCTACATCCACACTTTTCTCTCATCTTTAAGAAAACGTCATTCACAAGTTCAGTTCTTGCTAAAAATACCCAGAACGGCATTCAATATTAGTCAGTCGTTCAAAAAATGTAATTCCTGTATCTTTCTGTACTTTCGGTATTCTCAAAAAAGATAGGCCTAGTGCAAGGGTTTTTCTGTGTAAAATAAGTGAAATATTTACAACAAACCATAGCTGATTTTTAAAAATTTAACACACACAGTATACAAGGTACATTCATTCGGACACCCAAGTCTCCCTTTCCTTTACAATTATAAATGATGACAGGCGGAACAGACCTTGCTCGCTCTTCCATCTAATCTTTTCTGTGGTTGGCGTATTCTACCTAGGTGGCCCTCCATCTTCATCCTGTAGCAGTAACAAAGCACCGCAGGGTTGGGCAGAGGACGTGAAGCTGACCAGGTGCACGTGCTCATAAGCCCCATATATACCCTGCACTGGATGATAATTAATGTTGATGAATGTGTTTCCTCCCCCACGAGCCTGGTTTGTTGCCTCACTTACTGGACAGCAACCTACGTTTTGTATTGAAACTTTTATTCTGTCTTACCAATGGCATTTTCTCATGATGAATGTTCAAAAGCTAACAAACTTTATACCATTGGTTCAGGAGCATCTTATAATATTCTCCTTCTTCTTTTCTAAACTCTAAATTTGGGCTGTTTTTTAAACATAAATCACATTTCTACTTCCATACATATCCAATAAGCACCTGGACATTCCTTTTCGGTTTTAAGGGTAGGTGGTACCCCTATCTTCGAAATGTTAATTTTATCATGTTTACGTACATATTGCACAAGAACCATCTATCAGTGAAATTTGGTACATACATTAGTGAATATGTTTTGTGTCTACTGACTTTTAATTGCGTTAATATACATGAAAATGTATTTTATAGATACTTTATGAATTACATGTATTATACATATTTTAAGAGGATTTAATTCAATAACTATCACAGATGTTAAGATAGGTGTGCAAAAAAGTCAGTAGATTAAATATAACTTGTGCAGTAACCTATTAAAAATTAATGTTCCTGTCATGAATATTTTCTAAGTTATAAGTACCTATATTGCTTAAACGCCAGCTGGTGAAAAAATTAAATAAAGGAAACCACACAATACTACCATTTGCTTCACAGACTTTGCATTTTACAAAATTGTTCAAAGCACTTGACAGTAAATTCAAACTTATCATATGGTTACCACTTAATACTCTATCCTCTGGACCACCACGGGTGGCCGGGGTCGTTAAGGCGCGAACTCGAGAGCTGGAGGTCTGTGGTTCGAATCCAGCCAGGATCGTCCTCCCTGACTGAGGTGTTTTCCAGGTTTTCCTCAGTCCTCATAAATGGAAAATGCCGGAGAGGTACCCTAAATTTAGGTCTGGAAGTTTCCGTCCTTAAAAAAAAAATCCTTTCCCAATATATTATTTCATCTCATGTATCATGTCCACCTCCTGTGGTGCCTCAGTAGTAAAAACGGGCGTTAAACACTATTAAAAATCTATGTTCTGGGTCACTTATTTCCAAACTATCATTGTATATACTAGAACTGAAAACAACTTTCTCCTAGAGGAATTTCATCAGTTGATTCAATTTGTAACTCACCTAAGCCTATAACTATCTTTGAATGTTTACATTTTTCATTTTATTACTATCACTAATATTACTTATAGGTATATGTACATTATTTACAGGACTTGTTTTACCTCTTCAAGGACCTTCTTTAAGCTTTTTGAATGAATGTTTATCTTTTGGCATTTTGCAAGCTTTTCCAGCTGGTATCAAAACAAAACTAATAGGAAACAGCAAGATAGTTGGAAATAGTTGACAATCTATGAGCGTTCATCAGTGGGGACAATGCATAAATATGCGTACTAAGGGAAAAAATTACCGACCTGTGAATTTCAAAATACAACTGAAATATTTTGAAGTAAGGAACTCCAGCGCTAAAAGGAGGCGTGTCACCATTTGACACATGACATTTAAACATTTTGGGACAGTTTTGATATAAATGCTACCTGATATATTATGAAGTATAATATTAACAACGAAAATACACAAAAAATCATAATTTCGACCATATTCACTGTATCACTTCCCCGTAACTTTTGAAGTTGATGACAATGAGAAATTAAGACATGCGCATGGTTGTTAATGGTGATGAAACAGCAAAAGATATAAAAATAATGTACTAATACAGTGCACTATAGCAACCATGTTTCGCAATCACCACAATCAGACACAACTCAGCAAAATTCACTTTCAAAATCTTTCGCATATGCAAAATCAATATGGAACACAAGTAATATTTATAGTTCTTCTCTTAATATCTGTTTCAATGCTATATTATTATTATTATTATTATTATTATTATTATTATTATTAAACTTTTGGGGACTTATTTATATTACTATATTCCGTTTCCAGTTTCTGCATTAATGTCAATTATCCGTAATATTAAATAAGAATATATTATCAGAACATAATTTTAAATTTCTTTTTCTTGGGTTAAACGTTATACAGGGCTTTCATTTCAAAATTTGTCACTCTGAATAACAAGCTGTTTATGATAATTTTAATTTAAACAAAATACACGTCAATTTAGATACACATCGAGAGGGAAGATTAAAAAACACTATCAATACATTTTAGGTTCAATTCCCTCATTTTAAAGAGGATTCAATTGTTATCACAGTTTTCGTTTTCTCTCTTTGCTTGGTAAGTTGAATTTGATATTGTTGTTTTAATTTAAACAGAATATTAAATAAGAGTTTTAGGATGAAAACACGACTTATTTTCAATGATATAGTCCATTTCGGAACTCGTGATTAATTCCTTACATTCGGTTCTTTTTTTTTTTTTTGTATGCTATTTACCTTTTGAAACAGTTTGTTAACAATACACAAACATGCTCAATAGATTTTGTAGTATCTTTATTTTGTCCAAATTCAAACAACAACACTCCAAATTACCAGGCAACGATAGAAAGCAAAGGCTATTATAACAAATGAATGCTCTGTAATAGTAAGTATGGTAAGGTAGAGTGCCATTTGAAATTTCAAAGTGGAAGTGACTAAGATGAGGGAATGAAATCTAAAATGTAATCAACATTAGTTTTGAACAATATCTAATAGACTTTTTCGTTTCAATTACATTAATTTTAATTCGGTAGTAATTCAAACTCGCAAACCAACAAATAAGTTGCAGTTCATTCCAGTTTAAATTGATTTCCCTCTTCAGCTTATTTGCAATAACTGATTATTAAAAATATATCCCTTTTTGTATGAACTTAGCTCTAACTTTCTATTTTAATTGGAAAATTAAAATACCGGACTTTTAAAATTATGTCGCTCTGCAATTATTATTATTATTATTATTATTATTATTATCATCATAATTATTATTATTATTATTATTATTATTATTATTATTATTATTATTATTATTATTATTATTATTATTTTCTTTTCCGTGCAATATGAGGAATTTTCATCCTTTCGATAACATTTTACAGCTATTTTCATTTGGAGAGATGAGTTTCTCGCTGTCAAGTGACTTAAGAATAGTTTCTCCAGTTGTTGCTATGTTCCTTTGATACTAATTCGGTTCTGATGCAATATAATCAAGATTTTTTTGAATTTCTGCTGACAAACTGATTCCGAATTTTATTACGATTCAAATCCCGATTTTATTACGATATTTCAGTGAGCGCTTATCACTTTCCTTACTAGTATACCGATCTAACTAGCGAATTACGGCAGTTAAAAAAAGTCCGAAACAGTATAAAGCTTTATGAGAAATACTGTTGCCTGCATTTGTCTCACCCTATGTACAGGAAGTTCACTGAAATTTATCTAACTGTTTCTGAAGAGAAACAATTTCATTTGTTTAAGTTATAGAAATTCTGATCTTATCTGACATTCTGTGAACTTCACGAGTACAGAGAAAAGAAGAAAAACACAAAATGAACCGTACCTTCTCAGCAATATAAATGCCTAAGACACTTACCATGGTTTCACATAATTTAGTTTTTGTTACTTTGTAGAAACACAACACTGGCCACACAAATCCTTCGAGTAAAATACTTTACATGTCGTATTTTAACAAAAGATAAATAAATAAAAATGCAAAATATAATTGTATGTTAATTAAATTTGTTAAAGCTGAGATTAATTTCCATCAAAAATGAAACGCGGGATGATATATTTCCCCAAATTACTTGAATTCTACATTGAAAGAAAAGAAATTACTATTGCCACTAAAACAATTTCTTTTCATTTTGGGGGGGGTTCTCTTTCACTCACGGTTGATACTCTATCAGCACACGTCAATGCAAACTGCAGTTAATTTGACCTCGTATAAGTCAACGGTTTTCCCACGGGGTCTATAAACACTCAGTAGCACAAATTTTCCGTCTCTCCATTCTTACGATGAGAGAACGCAGGCTGCTGCACGAGCTATTAGCATGATCAACACGATCACCTCTATCTTTCTCTCTCCCTGCTTCATCAAACTTTCACTGCACCACACCCACCTTGACATAACTCGTTCGTTGCCGTACTACTACAGAAGAACAACTGAGCATCTACTTGGGACAACATCTGCCGCGTCGTGATACACCTTTCAAAAGCTAAGTCCTGCGTCCCCTTGTTCTTTGTTCCTCTTTGCTCTACCTCGCTTAGCAATAAAACACTCCTGCAGTGCTACGCTGTCTATAGATGCTGTTCCGTTTCTGGCTTTGTTATTTTCTTTTTAACTCAGTCGAGCAATGTGCGATACACAACCGCAGTGTCATTTGTCACAGTACTGCCAACAAACAAACGATATAACTCCAGATATGAAATGAGATTTCCCCATACGTATCATAAATAGAAAATGATATTTTCTGCTACACCGTTACGTAAAAGCATATAGTCAGCATTATGCAGCGCAGAGCATGTTAAAGCTATTGTCTCAATTTTTATGTTTAAGTAAATGCCCAATTGTAACGATCTTAAAACAATTAAACAAATTACTGCAAACGACCCCAAGAAGTATATAGACAGGCACCAAATTTGGGGGGGGGGAGGAAGCTTTCCGAATAAAACATGAAATAAGAACTATAAATATGTGGAAACAGTTCTTTCACCTTAGCTGTGTGTACGACTTAAGGTGGGAAGAAAGAATCAGATAAGATTCGGATCACGGCCTGGATTCGAACCATGGACTTTCAGTCTTCCGTGCTGACGACCTAACCAACTGAGATATCGTGTCTCCCAAGCACAGAATCACGAACCCCTCTCATCTGACTCGATATATCCGATTTTTCATGTTTGATTATCCTTTCTAAGAACTGCAGATGTTAAACTAACTTCAAATTTCTATGCTGTCATATGACTACTTTATTTTGGTTTTCCTTTCTACTAAGTGTGGAGAAATTAGCTATCATAATATATATTTGATATTGATATTATTATAATGGATTCATAAGGGCTTAAAGGGGGGCCTCCATGGCATTAACAGTACGTTTACAACATGAAAATTTTAGCAATGTACTAAGTTTCTTGTTGTACAGTTAACAGCAACAGAGGATGACTTGCTTTCCAGAAAAAGGTTGCTGGCAATCTTAAATAAATAGCTAGTAGTTCAGGAGATGCCGAGAGTGTGCGCTGGGCCAGTCAGTCGCAGTTTGCTTTTACGAGAGCAAGTGTTATTAGGTGATGCTACAGTGTACTGTTGCGTTATTGTTCTACAACGTGTTAGTGAAGTAACTTTTACTGTAGAGTATTGTATTGCAATGCTACTACCCGAACAGAGTACAATAAAGTCTACAAGATTAAATGTCATACTGTAGAGGAAAGTAAAGAAAATATCAGGAAAGAACGGAAGCAACACTTGCGAGTAGATGCAAATTTCATTATAAGATGTCAGACGGATAACTGCTATGTTACAGGTTAGTACTATATTCATATTGTACGCTACTACTGATCAAGTAGTGCGAGTAGAAACCAAGCACGACCTCGACTCCTCTGCGCAGCTTGCGATGCACCCGAGTCAAAAATAACGCTACAAGGTGCGCGGCAGTTCCGCTCTTGACGCTGCCTTTGTCTACCCATTTGCGCATCATTAACTTTTATTTATTTATTTACTGACACTCTTTAACATTTCAGGTCATCAGCGTCCCATTCAACTCAGGACGTGAAACAGCCGATAAATTTTGCTCAGAGGCCTCTTCTTTCAGGCTTGTGGTTCTTTTTCGTGCCGGAAATCTACGACACGGGTCCCACGGCTATACTTCTCTTTTGAAGGAAGCCATACTTAGGATTTTTACACCCAAAAAATGATTTTGGCCGGGACTAAAGCCGCGATTTGGGTCTACGAGGCAGCGTGGTTACCACTAGACCATCAGGATCTACACATCCGTAACTGAGGAGCGGTAACCTGTTGAACTGCTCATTCTGCACTTTGGGACTCGAGTTTTTCCTCATTATAATAAAAAGTATTCTTGAAAATATCTTATTACGTTTCTTATTTCAAATAACTAGTAAAAATATATTTAATTAAACGGAATGTAACCGAAGACCGGAGGATGGAGAGAGGAGATTTATATTTATAAGTATTGTCTGTCAATGAGAGAGACAGGTAGTCCAAAACTAAAACCTTCGTGAGGATTTACTGCATGTGCTGAATTTTTTTTAGCAAGAACTAGTCTTTTAAATGCAGGCCATTTATCATCCAAGGAAGTTAATTTCACTTACCCGTGGTGAGAAGGTGAAATGTACCAAACAATTATATATCTTCTTGCACTTTTAAAATTATGACGACAAATCTCATTTATAGAAGATTAATTTTGTTGCTGCTTGAACCTTACAACATATTAACAATAGAAACATTCTAGCGGAATTGCTAACTCTTCCCCGCTTCCACTTTAACGACATAAATATGAATACTAAAGCTTAAGTCGCCGATTGAGGAGACAGAAACGAGTACTGCTAATGCTGGGGAGCACTATAGAGTGCATTCAAAAACGAAATTCAATTTGTATAAATAACATTTTAAAATAAAAGGGAATGAAAAACGACCATTTTCAACTGCAGAACTGAGCACTGGAAAATGATCCCTAGCGCTATGCAAAGCTGTGTTAGAAAGTCGGAGAGCCTAAGACCAGGAGAGCAGCTGTCAAGGAACCTCTTACAGAGTAGAACGTGATTGCATTTGGCCCTGAATATAATGAATATCCATGGAAACATTAAAGGGCGGCCCGTCATTAAGTGTCAGATGCCCACCCTCCCCAAAGAAAATGCCATCATTATTAACAATTTTCTCTTCTGCTCAACTCTTAAAACACAAAATGCATGAAAACAGCGATATATAATCTATAGTTCTTAATTACATCTTAAACTATAAGCGCATTTCCTCTCTATCTAGTAGCGGTAGCATGCGAGTCCTCGTTAGCGAGGGAAGCTCATGGGCCAACCCGGAAAATTTTATACTTTAAACTTATACCTTCATGGGCCAGCAAAGATTTACTAGGACTTATATTTGTCTTCCTCTAAGATGGGTTAGTCTTTTTTCTGTTTATTTCTGCGTTTTCTTGGACCAGTAAGAAGGCCCGTGGCCGGAGCTCGGTATTCTCTCTTTTATTTGGAACCAGATGTTGAGGGGCTACTGACACCAGCTATAACTGACTACTAGGGATTGTTTTCGCATTTTGTTTGAAATTGGGTGGTTTACTCACTGTTTCTCAGTGGAAAGCTGGCTTTCACAGTGTTAACTGTTAAGTTATAAAAAGGCGCATCATCTGTTTTATGGCAATGAAATGTAGGAGCTTACTCCGCAATACGGCATTTTTTTTTTTTTTTTTTTTTTTTTATGGTTTGAAAAAACATTTGACTTACAGTGGTGAAGTGAGAAACATATCTTGTCAATAGGAACGAGATTAGAAAAGAAATAGAAAGGGCCAATGTCATTTCTGTAGAGGTCCAAGAAACGAGTGATATTATAGGTACATGTCACAATTTGTTATAATATTGCAATAATCAGTGGGGGCAAACCTGTTAACTCTTAAAATCTGTTGCTGTTTCTGGTTTGAGTACACAAGGCTTAAGGTGTACTTTAACACCTGAATTAGAAGCGTTCCAAATAAACTAGAAGTTTACAGCACCGTACGATGGCGCTGCAGTTATGAATGTCGGGAGGAATATGAGTTATCCTTCCTCCCCCCCTTTGGATGTCATGTAGTTATGCCCCTGGCCCTCCTCCCTTCCACAGGGGCTACGAGCCGCCACTGCGAACATGTAATATTTCCAACACCATAAACTAGGGAACTTCATCTATTAGATCCACGAGGTTCCAGCATCTGTAGCTGCAATAAGCCTTTCATTCAGTCCGTGCATCCGCAGACAGAACAGTGTTCACTTCAACAGGCATACAATTGTACTTTTAACTAAAATGAAATATTATACATTAAAGCATTATAAATAGGAGCTGGGGAGTGTTGCATTTTCGTTCAAACCTATAGCTGTGAGTGTGTATACTTCTTTCGAATTTATATTGAAATCCTGCATGAAACGACTGCAGCAACTATGAGAAACGATATAAGGTACTTGGGATAACGAAATATGCCGGTCATCTATAAACTAAAAAATTAACTTTATTACGATGGTTGCATATTTGTCAGAATATAATTATATTGTCACCCTATGTTTTCATATGTATTTTGTTTCTATTTCCATCAACAACCCAAGGAAAGTTGGCTATTTGCTTGCGATCAGAGTTAATAGAATTTTCTGATTAGTGGAAAACTACATTGATGAATGGTCATTACTCCAGATAACAATATAATTAACAAACAATAAGCGCTTATGAGATTTTCAAATTTCATTTTTTTTTCCATACCCATGGCGATAAAATTCCCATGAATTTATTGATGTGATAAACATTTTCCAAACGAACTCTGCAATAAAAACAAAAGTACGAAAGTGCGATAATCTAGAAGCATTCATAAAAAGTATAAAACTCTTTCTGGAAAATAATAATAATAATAATAATAATAATAATAATAATAATAATAATAATAATTTACAAAAATAGACACATAAAACGTTTAGAACTGCTGAAATGTGTTTAGTTCTATGATGGAACTAAATAAAATTAAAAACTGTTGCTCAGTAACTAAAGCATTTGGCTTTGGAAAAATGCCAGCCAGTCTGAAAAAAAGTTTTTTCTTATTTGGTTTATTCACAAACGCTCTTTAATATCTCAGGTCATCTGCGTCCCATTCAAATCAGGGCGTGAAACGGCCGACAAATTTTGCTCAGAGGCCTCTTTTCTCAGGATTGAGGTTCTCTATCGTGCCGTAAATGTACTATAGGGGACCCACGGCTTTACTTCTCTTCCGAAGGAAGCCATACTTAGGATTTTTACGCCCGAAAAAATTCATCGGTCCTGGCCGGGATCGAACCTGCGATCTTGGGTTTAAGAGGCAAGTACACCACTAGTACATCACTACACCACTAGGACCGACAAAAGTGGAAAGAAGAATTTTGTTCACTTTCCAACTTTTATCTTACCTCACGAAACAAAACAAAACCCAAGATCGCGTGCTCAAATCTCGGCCAGGATGGATGGATTTTTTCGAGCGATAATTCCTAAGTATGGCTTCCTTCGGGAGGGACGTAAAGCCGTGGGTCCCATGTCATATATTTACGGCACATAAATGAACCTCAAGCCTGGAAGAAGAGGTTTCTGAGCAAATTTTATCAGCCGTTTCACGCCCTGAATTGAGTGGGACGCTGATGACCTGAGATGTTAAATTGCGTCCGTAAATAAATCAAATCAACGATGGAACAAATAAACTAGTGAAAGTTTAGAAATAACTAGATCGCATATTACATGTGAGATAAACGATCAATCTATAGTTGGTTCGCATTTTAAAACCTCGGTATCTTAATCTAGAAATTGATTTTATGTGTATGTTTTCTAACAAACTCAAAACGAATTATAGGAGTCTACCGCTGGTTTCACTGTACTTCGATTCTGCAAGAGTAAACGAACATTCCTCCTCACACCCACAATGGAGACTTATAGCAACACTTACTTAATATATCGCGGCTGTCAAAGCACAGGAAGGAACTACTCAAGGCATGATAACCTTGTGCCACGGATCTTCACAGCTATTTTAAGGCCGAGTCTTCTTTTAAAGTGACCCTGAGCCTTGACACTGATTCAGGTCAAAGAGTGCCAATGTGTGCAGTAGAGGAGAAAGTAATAACCTGCAATTCCTATAGAACGATACACATATAATGTAATATATTATATCAGCTCAAGTTGCATTCTTTACTTTATTTATAAACAGTTTTCTTTCCTCGCTCACATATAATCTGTATATATTATTCAGTTCAATATACATTTTTGCTTTCCTCGTATGTCAAACTTCCATTCAGCTCAAAATGCTGTATTTAACCTCTTTTCTGTTTTCAAATAGCTTCTTCTCGATATTCTCTTTTCATTTTAATGTATGCGAAGATATAAGAAAGAATTGGTTTCGTGTAGATGTGTCTTCTATTCCAGTTTCACTGTCCCAAAGCTGCAGCTTTCAAAGTTACCTTGTCTTTTAAATTACATTCCATGTGTTATTAAATTAGATATTCTCCATTTTAACTTTGAAATTTATTACACCTTCTACATTTACAATTTCAAAACTGGGCTATTTATGAATTTAAC
This sequence comes from Metallyticus violacea, assembly GCA_030762175.1. Classification (NCBI taxonomy): domain Eukaryota; kingdom Metazoa; phylum Arthropoda; class Insecta; order Mantodea; family Metallyticidae; genus Metallyticus; species Metallyticus violacea. Next base: position 51,730,640 of record CM060840.1, on the reverse strand, counting down.
TTTTGCAAAATAAAGTATTACTTTTATTCTTATTATTAATTTATTTATGGACGCTCTTTAACAGCTCAGGTCATTAGCGTACTTTTATTCTTATGTACATACAATTAGTGTAAAGGTTCTATGTGTTGTTATTTTTCACAATAATGTTTAAGGTGAGTAACACTTAAAACAGGCCACTTGAATAACACAAGACATTTTAGGGATGGAAGTACTCTATTTGAAGGGGGACATCATGTGACAATGGTAGTTTATTCCTAGGTGAAGGTTCGTCGAAGAAACATGAAAGTAAGCTTTGTTATTTTAAATGGATTCGTATGTTTTATTCTTTTATTCTAATAACACGTTTGCAGGCCCACACAATGAGTGTGTTTTAACGGCCATTCACGATAGCTCAAGTTCAATGACTAAGAGAAATAATGTATCATTGACAAGTTTCTCTGCACTCGGGTGGTGTGCACTGCACAGGAAAAAATTGGTACTCTTATATTGGTAACATCCCTTCCTTCAAAACCGGGTTTAGCTGGTAATCTGCTCACCTTTGATAAGGTTTGTACTTTGGAGTGTTTGCTTGCTTGCCTTGGTGGTTAAGTGAACACAATATACGTATGCTCAACGCGCGGTCAATGCTTCCACCCGAATGTGCTTCCCTAGTGAAATCCCAGCCACACAATGGCTGCGGAGCGACTTCTCGATGACCCTTTAGCTTGCTTTAACGAGCCGATCAACTACATGGTTGCCCGTTCGTACTGTAACCAACACAATATATTACAAAAATATTCAACTTATAAGTTTCCTTTGTATATTTATGTTCGATCTCTGGCATGCTGTAGTATCGCTCAGAAAATTTATTTCTAAAGTTATTCAGACATTTACAATGCGTTATACAAAAGCTGAGAAAGTTGGTATAGTTTTTATTTCCAATGAATTTTGCCAAGTTAGAGCGCGGTTTATCCTGATCGTGCCTTCACACCTTCACAACCCGTCTTTACTTGCTCTGTGATAAGTCCAGATAAAATTCAACGTGCAAATAATAGCTTTACGGCAAGTGTCAGTTCCCAAGGTCATCATTTGAACACTTCTGTGATGAGAGTCACGTGCCGAATGTTTTTATCTGTTTCTTGATATAAAATATTGTTCATTATTCATCACTGACCTTCAACAACTTCGAATGATCTCTATACATATACATTGTATTCGCCTCGAAATGCACTATTAGAAGAAAATAATAAAATATAAATCCATTTTGTCCCCCTTCAAGCTAAGCAGCTTTTATCTGAAGAATTTTCTTCACTAAAAACCATGTTATTCGGGTGGCTTGTTTTAGATTATTACACATCAATGTTAAAGTGAATTTCTAATTTAATAAGCAGGTCCCAAGTCCTTATGGTATCAAACAACGAATGCTAAAAGACAAGTCCTATATTGTGGTCAATATTTTTAAAAATTAGTGTTTAATTTAACGCTTGATTCACATATAAAGCGTTAAATTAAAAAAAGCACAACATATTAAAGCAAATCACAGCATGCGTTGCTGTAAGTTCACTATATTCAGTTTCTTAGATGAAACTGGGCTGTAAATAAAATTTTTGGAACGATTCATAGAGCCAGAAAGGACTTGTAGCTAAGTGTATACAAATCTGCAAAGTGATACTACTGGTATTGCTAATAAATATATTGTTAAAAGTGTTAGTAATAAAATGAGAGTGAATGAAATTGATAAGGTGTGACATTGGACCCTTAGCATATAGATATTTACTAACTGTTGAAAAAGGTTATGAAAAGTTGGTATCGTTTAGAAACAAAGCCCTTCATATAAGCACTTCGAAATTAGAAAGAAATTAACAGCGTTAATTAAAGTGATATAAAGCTTTGCAGTTGAGCTGGTATTCGCTAAAGAGTACATTTCGGAAACTTAATTCGGCAAAAACATGGGAAATTCACCTGGCATAAGAGTCTTTCATGTTAACAAAAATTATGTATTACTTCCGTCATTTTTGATGTGTCAGTAATAAGACAACGGTCATAAATTAGAGAAATAAAAAAGCTAACATATAATGCCAACAGATAGACGGTCTCTATCGCCAGGCAAGTAAGTATTTGGTAATATCTACACAAAGGTTCTCCGCTTGTTAACTAAATAAAGAGTATAAACCGAGTTTAAATTAGCACATTAATGAATTAAGGTATAAAATGCATTGCTATTTTATCAAACGGTAATGTATCTAACTAACCTCAAGAACTTATATTGTTTCCATTATTCACAAAGCAGGAATTTTATTAAAGAAAAGCTCTCTACAATAAAATCACAACACTTCAGTAAATAGCTGTGCTCTCTAATCATTGACGATATCACACAATGTATTACCATAACGTTTAGATCTCACACAAAACACAGAACAAGACTAATTTATGAAAACGAAACAGTGGTGCTAGCCTTTGCGTCTGTAATTAGCAGAGACAGAAAACTCCATATTGCTAATGTTTACTACGGCCTTGTTTGTTTGATAATAGTCTCATTCGAAGTCACATTTATTCGCAGTCATTAGTCCCTATAGCATTTCTTATTCTAAAAATGAATGCTTTAACTTCATATTACTTTCATGTAGAGAACAAATAGCGGAATTCCTGTTAGAATATTCGGTATGGGAAAATATATGTATGAGTGTCTCTACAGGGGAAAATACCGCAGTGATTAGCCTGCTTATTCGAGCATGGATAAAACTTTCAGCAGTGAACTTCCTACTTCTTTGAACGAAGAAACAAAAGTCTTGCACCTCTGAATGCTTCTCCAGATATTAACCAGAGCGCAAGAAATTTAGAAACAAAATATCCACGCTGCAGCAACGCTTGCTGGGCCTTGCCTTAATTAGTACGGCAAAGATAAATCCATTTCTGTTCTTCTTTATTGTTTATTATCTGTTTGCTTTTCCAAGTACCCTTTTTGTCGGAAGTAAGCCAATTAAACACGACTGAGACGACAAGCTTCATGAAAATATAACTGAGACATTTCTTGTGCGGGATGGAAGTACTGCGGCAGCATTCGATTTCCTGCTAAGGCACCTGCTATAGTCGCTTTGTGTGAATATTTGCATACGATGAACCACCAGAAGCTATGCAACATTTAACCGTTACTTCTATTTTATATGCTTTGAACTGAGATGTTAAATCCATTGTTTTGTGATTACTAACTACAAATATTTCACGTTCTTCTGTTAATTATGTTTTTAATGCACTTGCTTTAAAGCAATACTAGATATACTTAAATTAAGTAAAAGAAAACTATTTTCTAGTGTTTTTATAGTATTAAATTTTATATCAATATGCAGTGCCTGCAATATACTAAGTAAAAACAATAAGCACTTGAGCGGTGCTTTTAACTTCATTTTAGATACCTTTTACAGCACATTTAGAACTTCACATTCTTTTTAAAGAAATTCGCTTTAATTTTAACCTAATATGCTAAAATTGTATATTAATATCTCTAAGTGGGGTTGTTTACACAAAATATAGTTAAAGCAATACTTTTGTTTTAAAAACCAAAACAACGTCAAGTTAATAATAATAATAATAATAATAATAATAATAATAATAATAATAATAATATTGAAGTTAACACGCAGTCTTTGTCTTACATGCACATTTTCACAAAACACTCCTTGAACAGGACTATGAATATTTATATATCGTAGATGCAGATGTTGTAGTTGCTACTGGTATCGGGAGATTGGCTTCGTGGTTACAGTTCAACATGTGTTCTGCTGTTACAGATAACTGAACGTGCATGATGCTAAGTGTGCCAGAGAGGATAGCCACTGTGACGTGGAGGTTGCAACGGTCATCTTAATGTGAGATTCGGAATAAATTTGATCGCCGATTCCATAAATCTGGATCTACAGACAAAACAATTAAGTTCAAGCGCACTGGATCGTTAAGAACGAGCCCGGACAAGGCCGTCCATCAATCTATGATGGCAGAATTGGAGCCATCCATTAAGCGCAGTCCAAAATTGCTGTGGCGTTTGTCATGGGAACTGAACATTTCACGCTTGACGGTGCACTAAGGTGTTGCTTTACACTTTGAAGAAAATGTCGCCTGTAGATTCTGCACCATTTACATGACGGAGATTTGGCACAGCGTATGAGCATGTGCGTGGATTTGCTTGCAGCAAATGGAAGATCCTCGAGCATGACTTATTCAGCGATGAGGCAGCTTTCCAGTTTTGTGGAAAGGTTAACAGATGTAATAGAATCTCCTGGGCTGACACAGCTTCAGTGGAACAATTGGAACTCCAGCGTGACTCTCCAAAAATTAATATATATGGATAGGAATGCTAATGGAAAAATTTACGGCCCGTTCTTTTTCGCAGAAAACACTATTTATGGGGTAATGTATCTGGTTACGCTGCGACAGTTTCTGTTACCATAGCTTGTCCAGGATGAACGTATGAACAATGTCTACTTCCAGTAGGACGGGGGTCATAGATGTTGAATGAAGTTCCTGGAAGATGGGTTGGGCGCGCAAGACACATGATCTGAGCGGCGCATTCTTCTGACCTCACAGAAATGGACTTCTCTGTGCGGGGATTTATCAAGGGATGTGTGTTCCGCCAAAGCATTACCACATTGGTGGAGCTCCGAGACCGAATTAGACAAGTTGCTGCAGCCATAACACCACGAATGCTCCAGAACGTCTTTTATGCCACAGTCGACAGGTATGTCCCAACGTGAAAATGATCATATTGAACGGAACATGTGATAAGCATTTATTATGAACATTAACAACTTGGTCATTATTTGAACAAAATCGATACTTAATTTCTGGATACGTGTTATACAGTGGCCGTACCACGTTATCTGACCCCGAGTGTAAGGTCGACCATCAGCTAGTAAAACAATGCCTACAACGTCGGAAACACAAATTGATTCGACATTTAATTTAAGAGTAAATATGTTAAGACCTCGTTCCGCTGGTATACAAGCTCCAGATTGGGAGAATATGTTGTCACTCTCTAAGTTCATCGTCGGTCCTGATGGTGTAATGATGTACTTGCCTTCTAAACCCACGATCGCGGGTTTTCGGGCGTAAAAATTCTAAGTATGGCTTCCTTTAGAAGGGAAGTAAAGCCGTGGGTTCCGTGTCGTACATTTATGGCACGAAAAAGAACCTCAAGCCTGAAAGAAGAGGCCCCTGAGCAAAATTTGTCGGCCGTTTCACGACCTGAATAGAATGGGACGCTGATGACCTGAGATGTTAAAGAGTGTCCGTAAATAAATCAAATCAACTCTAAGCTCATCACTGAAATTCTCTTATTTTATTTTCAATATTGGTCTGGTGTTCCTATAATGTGTGCGGATTCGGGAAAAACACACAGATCTTTTACATATCCCATAAATAAAACCCATCAACTGATTAATTCAAAACAGCACGAGGGCCACAAACCAACACTAATAATTAATTACTCTACCATCAACGACTCGCTTATTGTATCTAATGATTTTTGGGGCATAGTTGCACAGTTCTAGTCAAACAATCATACAAGCTTTCCTTTTCTGTAACTGCTTAAGAAACTGCATTAGGATTCATGTAAGAGACCGATCTGCATTTATCGCTTCATTGAAAAAAAATTGAGCTTATTCTTGCAGTTATTGCACGCCAGAAAGCAATTTTTCTGATAACAATGGGGGTTTAATTCACAATGACATTTTAATAAAGATTGATACCGATAATTCTGCGTGTTCATACAGTCTTTTAGACGAAACCACGTTTCCTCTGTGAAGAAAAGGAGATGCGAGTAAGTTTCACCATTCTGAACTGAAAATTGCAAATAATAATTCATTCTTTGAATTGGATCACCTTATCGTAAAGCATGAACACGTCTATATGTGTACGATTTTAAGTTTCAGTAGTTTTTTTTTTTTTTTTTTTTTTTGTGCATAAGATGGAGAAATGTTGTTTAACTATTTATTCGTCGTTGGGAACGTGTTTTGTCTAACACTGCAATGTGCTTTCAAATTCATTTGTTTTTGTATAGAACTAGATGTGGAAGGGCCTTTCAAGTCAAATGGAGTAGCACTTTAAACACGTGTCAGCACTAGGACAGTTCTACTACGACTAGTACATCCACGTGAGTCATGTACTTATACTTAAGACGACGAGTGACTTCAATGTCAAGGGGAGTAGAGAAGAATGCAAAACGGGAGTACTGGTCAATGTAATGACGCTCCTTTAGAATGCATATATGCGGCAGTCATATATTTTAGTGACACTATACATATCAAGCAATGAATCTGTTATTTGCCTCCCTAGAAGATTTGTGTCGTATTAGGCAATATCTCGTAGTTTTGTTATCTGCTATGGCAATCAATTTACACATAATAATAATAATAATAATAATAATAATAATAATAATAATAATAATAATAATAATAATAATAATACGTTTTTGTTATTGCTTAATGACTTTTCAGTGCTAAAAGGTTATTTGCAGTCATCAGTAGTTTTTTGCGTTTTAGAATACTCAGCTTTAACTTTTAAATAATAAACTGGAGGGGGAGGAAAATTACTACTTCAGATATATTGAAAGTGTATTTTAATATATATATATATATATATATATATAAAGCATGGTTTAAAACATACTATAAATAAAACATTAACAGGAGCTCAACTTTGAAAATCTGAAGTGCAACTCAATTAGTTGGAAAATTATATATTTTGTATCAGGCTTGTTAACGATTACCCGGCTGGCAGCCAGTAAGTCGAGGGCCTTTTTTGTTTATTTGAATGATTATTAAGGACGCTCTTTAGCATCTCAGGTAATCAGCGCCCTACTCAAATCAGGGCGTGAAACAGCCGACAAATTTTGCTCAGAGGCCTCTTCTTTCAGGCTTGAGGTTCTTTTTCGTGCCGTAAATGTACGACACGGGACCCACCGTTTTACTTCCATTCCGGAGGAAGCCATACCTAGGATTTTTACGCCGGAAAAAATCCATCGATCGTGGCCGGGTATGAACCAACGATCTTGGGTTTAGGAGGCAAGTATGGTTACTACTACACCAACAGGACGGACAAGTCGAGGGCAATCAAGAGGTCACGCAACAATGGTACAGAAAGCAATGCCATTGTTTACACACACTTTCAATATATCTCCAATAGAAATTACGTATTCATGTAGATGGATTAAATTTACGGATCGTTTTACTGGTTCATAAACAGACATTTCAAGCAGAAACCCATACCCTGTAGTTAAAGTAGTATCTCTTTGTTCCTAAGGCCATTGTCTCCGAAATCAGTCAAGCGAATGGAAACATGTGATCTAAAGAATGCGGAAATAAGAGAATCCCGGTTATGCATTGGAGCTAGTTTCAAACAAAAATATCAATGGTTAACATTTGTACCAGAATAAAAAAGAAGAAAAGAAAAGGCGAGTGGGGGAATGCTAAAATAAGAAAAAATATATATAAAAGGGGGGGGGTGTAGTAGTGCTTTCTCTTACTATACTTTGAGATGGAACATAAATATTGCATAAAATGCTGGGTGACACGACAAAAGCTATACAGAATCCGAAACAGAGTTGAATGCAGCAAAAAAGCCAAAATGGCAAAACGTTAATATACCTTTCAGGCATAAATCCATGGAAATGAAACCAAGGCAAACTTACGGTTAACGTATAGCACAGATTTTTATTGTTATTTTGTTTTGATGCAACAGCACCCTACGGAAGTTTAACAACTTACCCCAGAAGTTTGGTATACACTTGCATGCCTTTAGTCAAGACATTTTAGCTCTAGAACTCTGCGAAATTTGCGTCCCTGTTGATTCTTCACAATAACAGATTTGTGATCATTAAGCATTCATGAAATGGCTATTTCCAAAAGCTAAGAACTTTATATTTTAGTTATTGAGAAAATGGAGAAATAAAAACAGCATTAATTTTTTTTCCTAACAGCCGAATTTGAAATATTTTAGATTTTTTGATGATGTATAATGACAGGAGTTTTGGTATTAATGTCATAATAAAATGAAACATAGTTTTCTGATATTTAGTAATTAAAATTATAAATGTTGAGTTTTGAAAGTAAATTTAATGAAAATCGTATTTGAGAAAAAGAGTTTTTTTTTATATGTAGAGTTTTGGAACAATAAAAAATTTCAGCATTTTTTTTTTTTTTTTTTTTGCATATTTTAATTTATCCAAAACGAAGTGCTTACTTACACAAAATATGGATTCGTTTTAGAAACAAGAAAGAAAATAAGAATATAAAGTAAAGAACGAACCAGCCTATATAACTTCTTAGAACATAGAAATTAAATTCATCCTCTTCCTGTGGATCATAAATGATGCCATTGGTGTGTTTGCTTCATTGTTTTCTTCATCCATAATGCCCAAGTAAAACCAAGATCTTCCTCCCCCTAAGTGACTTTCAAACAACTTGTCAATGTCATGTTTTACTGAGACACCAAAAGGCAACTGGATTTTATTAATATATATTACCATTTTCTCTTTCTTGGACATTCCTCTAAACTCAGTTAGGAAACTTCTATAATTCCGCTCTCCAAGAAGAAAGACCGAAGATTTTCATGTCTTAAAAGTGCTTTTGTAAGACCGAAGTTCTAAGCGTCACGATCCACGTATTTTGAAAGTAGACTGAACGACCTTTTCTCAATCATAAATAGGACAAGCTACAAGTGTGTTCATTGTGCTACAAATTTTAAAAGATATACAGTTTCTGAAAATATTTTTGAGTTGTCTAAAAATATAAGCTTTCTTGCACTTTTATTGCCTTCTCAGTTCTTCCAAAAGAGGAGGAATGTACGAATTTCTCACAGGAAGAAACATAATTTATACTTCATATACAACCCACATGAAATCATTCCAGTCATAATATCTATCGTTTTTATTCTAACCCCCGCAACAACTGGGAAACCAGTTAAATCTGCAAGTCAATATGATTCAGTCTGTGATAAATCGGCCACACGTCCAAATGAAGGATCTGTATTAAATTTGTCATGCTTAGGCATTGGTATTCTTATGCACTTAACATTAAGTTAGATAAATTCAAACACAAACAAAGCTAGCTATGAACCACGGTCCCACAGTTAAACAAGAACCGTTTTGAGACAGGCGTATGGAGAGAGGATGGCTGGTGGCTCCTTACCTGTTATACCTCTCCCGCCATTTGTCTACAGTCCCGACCATTCAACCTTATTCTGCTTTTAGAGATTAGAAAAGTCAATGCCTAGTCATACTGTTAATTTGTTCTTCAGAAATGTTGTATTTATGAAATAAAAATTATCTCGGGTTTTAGAACGCGTTTTGCAAAAGTCACAACAGTTCCGAAATGAATGCAAATGTCAAATTATGGAATAACTTAAAAATGTATATACCATATGTTTTGGAAATGTGTTTTGAACTTTATTTTAAAGCATAAATACAGAATTTTGCAGGGTATGACACCATTCATTTAAGTGTCTGTACAAGAAATATATGAAGTAGGCCAAAACTCCCTTTCGAAAAAATGTTATTCAGATTTTATGAGTTGGCTTTGTCTGACTTTGAACTGAGAGAACATTGTTATCTCTAATATGGGAGTCGCATAGGATTTGAAGCCATGTCTGTTAAATAAGCAGCAGTGGCGATTTTTTTCTCATTTATTTCGGGCATATTAAGTAGCCATTTTTCTGTTTTACATCTCATAGGACACAAAGAACTTGTTAACAATGTGCTTTCAAGTCAACGGTGATAACCCTGCAGGATGTAGCTACATTAGATGACGTAAACACGTTCATATTTACGCACTGCGTCTGCGGGAATGGAATATAAGTGAATATTATTTTCACAATCGATAGTCCATGATTTTGAACGTTTCCGGTTCTGTTATTTACGGCTCCCAGCCTTTTACCCTACCTCAACTTTTGGCACTTGAGCCTCCAAGTTATCGCCTACTGTGATCACGGTAGCATTAAAAGCTTTCTTGAAAGATATTGTCTTCTCAAAACACACTAAACTCTTTGTTTATTGAATACAAGCGCCCTTTTTATTTCTTCTTTCTTTGAAATTTCTTTGCCATTTTTCTATGCTCATAGGCTCTCTTTTATTATAAGTTTCCACTTAAATCAGATCAATGTAATGGGCCAACATTGGTGCTCGAATCTGCGTGGAGAGCTCTGTATAGGCAGGGTTGCGAAATCTGTATAATGCGTACCGTAATGCTGGCGGATTTCTCATGGGTGTAAAATCAGCGGTGGCAGCATAGCAAAGGGCAATGTCTGGTGATGGAACCTTTGCTACTATGGTGTGAAGTTGCCTTAACACCGACCATAGAGTGTAGCTGGCTCAGAACTCTGCCTAGCGCTGTCTTTGTTTAGCAGTACAACTCTAACCCGCTCCCTCTGACGTCATATACCGGAACTTATATGCCGATATCTTGCCAGCAAAGGAATTAACAGTAATGTTCAATATCAGTCTACCGAACAGCGTGATCGATGGGTGGTATGGCGGTTCTGAACGTAAGTTATTATTTTTTAAAAATAAACACATTTTGGTATATTTATTATACACAAGAGAAATCATTTTAAGTTGTTTTTAAACGTAATTGCCATTAGCATTAAAATATATGTGAAATTATGAAATGACTATTTTCTTAACCACACCATTCACAGTACAACATTGCCCCAAAATGACCTCTGAAAATGATTGCCGACACTTCAATGGCTTCCTATGCATGAAACTCTTGAAAAAGCCAAGAGGAAGGTTTATCGACGTTTAAATATTGAACCCAAGTCTCATTTACGAGTTCATCGTCGACAGCAGACGGTCAGCCACTTCTTCATGATGGATGTTAGACACTGCGGATATTTAACGCTTTCATTCGCAATTTTCCCTCCCTACGCTTCATTAATCTTACGTTGGTGGAATGAGGCATTACATTCCAGCATGATAGAAGTATACTGCGAGATTGTACAAGAAATTAAGAAGACTAATTGAGAAATAGCTAAACTGAACTCTGATAACACTCGAACGCAAATGCTTTACACACTCAAGGCCTGTTGCAATACTTTAAATGGGAGTTGTTTGATCATCGTCCATATAGTCCAGACTTGGCTTGCAGTGTAAGCGGCGCTCTCTTGGCATTTTATTCTTCAGAAATATATTCAGACGCCCACAGAGCACAGAATCTGTGAAAGATTAACCTTTCTGTCAGCACTTTATGCAGAAATTTCCGATAGCTGTGAAATTGCCAATTGAATATTATTCAATTTTCATGTAATTCATGATCGACAGCAGACGGTCAGCCACTTCTTCATCGTGGATGTTATTCCGTTCACTGTGGACATTCAACATTTTCACTTCACTAATCTAACGGTGACTTTTAGCAGCCTTTAAATTGGCCAAAAAGAAGCACAATACCGCAGGGTGTTTACACCAGTAATATTAAACAAGGCCTTAACGGTGTGTATGGGGAAGTTCCCCTTTGATATTTCACTGCAAAGAAGTGGTTAACTTTGTTTCGTTTGAACACAGTATTTGATGCCGTCTCACGTGAGAGTAGGCCGGTGGGTGTGATGATATTAGAAAATATGTCCCTTGAGCGACAGCTGTTTGAGGACAAAATAAATAACTGCAACGTTGGGACTTTCAAAAACTACCATGTTTCGTATTCTTAATCAGTATTTGCATATGCATAAGGTCAGTGCAGATGGGTGACTCGAATTCTTTCAGCAGTTCAAATGCAAGTGCGAGTGGAATGTCACGACATTTTAACCTTTCCCATAGTAACGAAAGGGCAGTATTGGAATCCATCATCACACGGCCCGAAACTTTGGTCCTCTATGAGGCTCTTTCAAAAGGAATACAAAGGGTGAAGCACTCCCTAGAAAAGTCAAGATCAAGGTCCTGCAGTCCACGAAGATCATGATGACATTTTTTGGGATTTCAGGAGAATTCCGATGTATTCTTCAAAGAAAGAAGCACAGACATGACTGAGGAGCACATCAAATGCACAGTGTCATCAAAGGAGAGGTATGGAATGCTTAGTCCACGAGTTGGTCCGCTGCAGACAACACAACAGAACACATGTGACTTTTAGAAGCTGGATCTTCCACCATTTTTCGTTGAAAAACTGTACCTGTATTTGTATTCTATCGTGCGATCAGTGATGCTTTATCCCATGGCGGGAAGGTTTTACTCCACTCATTTGCCGCCCTTGGAGGCCCTTTTCGTCGCATGAATTCGCCTAAGAATGACAACGTACGTCTCTTTATTTACAAAAATGAATTCGCAATGAACCTGTTTGTGAGCTATGTTAATTACAATCGATCAGCCGCAGTCTGTCATACGCCTGGAGTACATGCAGCAGTCCACAAAGGCAAGGCGGAAGAGTTGCTTAAATAGCACAGTGGCGCCAGGCAAAGTTCGGTTTCTTTTTGACTCCTCAGCTATGTTTGACAAAACAAGTAACCATAATAATAATTATGAAGATAAAAGTCATAAAAATTCAGGATGCCAATGTCACACTTAGTAAGACATTTTATTAAATGTGATAACCTTAAATAAGTACGTTTGCATTATTGGTTACAAAATGTCATATATCTCAATGCACTTTTAATGAAATATAGAATATTTTAAGAAATTGCCAGCTCTTTTTCGTTATACAAGTGAGCAACGTTTTCCGATCAATCCACTAGCTGTAAATGCCTTAATTTTTAATGTTTATGCAATTTAGGTTTATTATTGTAAATAATGACACGTTGCTTGTAAATTTGAAGGTACATTTTCAGGAACATCATTTGTTTCTACTTTTTATACAATGAAGTTGATTATTCTATTTTTCCTCTCTCTTCTACCTAACGCAGAGATGAAGCTTTGTCATCCGATGCTTTTATTGGAAAAAGACCCCCCTTCCCCTGCACAAGTAGGCTCTTTTAAGACAAAGAGAAGACGCAAACAAATACCTGCTTAACCTCCTAAAGCTTCATTTGTGAATATCAAAATATTTCTCCAAACCATTAAATCTAAGAGCAAGCCTTTGTTCTTCCTTTAGCTAATGTGACCCTCGAGCCCCATCTATCGCCTTATAAAGCAGGTGTATGCTATCCCTTCCCGGCTGAATATATTATAGAGAGAGAACATGGGAATATTCATTATAGCTCGTTTTACGTTCTCCATTCAAACAGCTAATTCCCTGAAATTGTTGTGTCATAAATGTACATGACTCAGATTGTTATTCTTGTACTCTAGTTTAACTTCTAACTACTATACCTATTATTATTATTATTATTATTATTATTATTATTATTTACTTTTACATGCAATTTAGAATTAGGAAATGAAAAATTATCAGCGCACTAAGAATGCTATTTTTTAATCACCCGGTGCTTATGTAGCGGACAAGGACGCAGCTTTTTCATTTATATTTGGGAGAAATAAATGACGGATTATTTTAAAACGTTTTTTTTTTAAAGAATTATATAAAATAAAACGAAACACAGCACTTTTCATTTGTGTATTTTTTTCTAATATTCCCTTACTTTTGTAGCAATAAACAGCAATACATTTTTGTAAAGTGTCACACGAAAAATTTCGCTTTCTTGGTGATTTTCAGACAAAAGAACTTTTGTTATTTATAGCACGGAACAAAGTATTATTTACGTAAAGATAGCTCGCAGGAAACGTTTCTTCGGCATTTCTGCAAAAAAGATTTGAAAGTAAAACTTTGTAACTTTGTGTTCATTACATAAAGAAAGACGTTTAATACACAATGAAATAACCTCATATGTTTAATACGTAATAAGTTTCTTTATACAATGAACACAAATATTAATACTCGTTACTATTCTGGATGTAATTTAAACGCAGGAAGTAAAAATTACATTTTCACTGCCCAATGATGGTCCTGAACTAGCAGCATCACATTCATTTTATTCTACAAAAAGAACATTTTTTATACTTGTATCTATTTTATGATATATTCATGTAAAACTTATTAAGTATGTTACTTACGTGCATCAATTACATCGAAATTATATCTAAACCATAGCAGCGATGAAATACTTAAAAATTGAACTGTTTAAAATGCTAATTTTTGTTTGGAATATTAATTTAAACAGCATCAGTATGTAATGTTACTTTATGTGTTAGAAAAAATAGAATATTGCACTATCGAATCAAGAACTATATGCGTTAGCCATTTCATCTCTTTTTAAATTCTATTTATTTATTATTTTATGGGAGCTCTTTAACATTTCAGGTCATCAGCATCCCATTCAATTTAGTGCGTGAAACGGCCGACAAATTTTTCTCAGAGTCCTCTGCTTTCAGGTTTGAGGTTCTTTATCGTGCCGTAAATGTACGTCACGCGATCCACGGCTTTACTTTCCTTCCGAAGGAGGCCATAGTTAGGATTTTTACACCCGAAACAATTAATCGATCCTGGTCGGGATTGAACCCGCGATCTTGGGTTTAGGAGGCACTCGTGGAGGACAATAGCAACTGTACTTGTAGGTAAGCTGCCATTCGATATCACTCTATGCGCAGTTTATCTATTTTTAAATCCTAGACGGCAATTGCTGAAGTTAAAATATGTATTAATGGTCGGTCAGACAAATTCTCAATCGCTATCGACTATAAAAACCCACAATATCTATAGAAAAGTCAACTCTTGACATGAAGTTGCTACATCCCTTGTCGGAAAACTGTAAACGAAAAACACTTCAAAACACCAACTAACATCTGCGCAATACAACAATATCCTTATTCACTCTCATTTTCTCAAAGGCTTTTAGGGTTAAAAAAATAACAGTTGAACATTTACATAACTTTAAATATAAAATCCATAAATTATAACGGCCATTGGTTTGATATGACCATGTTATAGTTTCATATTCAACCACTGTACTACCATCAACGTGCTACTGACTTTTTAGATGTTTCATGGAAGCTGGATTGGCCACGGATCGACTGCACTATCCAAGATCACAGGAACCAATATTAATGAAGTGCATCCTCTGGGACGTGTTACGGATTCTGTTTATATCTCAGTGTTACCAAGGATCCACTTAGAGGCAGAATGCACCAAACAGTACAATCTACCTTTAGGTAGATGCAGAAACAAGTTCCTCTTTTGTTTAGACGCTTTGCACAAAGGACCTATAATGAACATTTTTAATTCGGGGCATTTTAACGTTCACTTAATAGGAATAAAATATTTGAAGCTTCTTAATAACCTACAGATTTTAACAAAAAATTCACTTTAAAGCACGCAATGACGCATTTTCATTGCAATGTTATACCTACTTCCGCTCCATTGGTCAAAATCAGCCAGTAGAGAACCAGCACCATTGATAGAGTCCTAGCAAAATGTGACCAATTTAAAATTAATATTCTAGCATTTTAAGGACAGATATTCCACGGTTTACGGGGTGAACAGATGCTAGTTTATTAAAATAGTAGAATATCTTATTTTAATGAAAATAGTACATATAGTGAATGAGCAATAGATATATCCAAACTTTTATTAAAGTAGAAATTATGCACTATTAATGTTCAATGCCGATTACTCGGGCTATAAAAATGTAATAATAAAGAATTACGTAGCATTCTACGTGTAGTATACAAATAAAATGTATGAATTTAAGGTTATTGATTTTCAAAAAAATTCATATTATATTTTAATCTATTATTAATGAATGATGAAGTAAGAGTGAAAACAATTTCTTTAACAAAAGAGATTGATAAAAAGCCGGATTAACATTTTATTTTAATATAAATTTTGTTTCTCAACACAGTTTTCGTTAAGATTTAATATTTCGTGCAGTTTGTTTTCAATATTATCATTACGGATGTATAGGTTTTGTCAAACTGTGTGAAACAGTCATTGACGGAGTCGAGATATCCTCATATCATCATTGAATGAAATTCCAACACTTTTAAGTTCGGGAACAGGAGAAATGGAATTGAATTGGACTGTTAGGAACGGAGGAGAATTGCTCTACAGCTTGCCGTTTGTGCTTAAATACCCAATAAGGGCAACTCCAAGCGGAAGGACTGCGCTGAGAGAAACATTGGGGGTGAGACATGAACTAGACGGGGTCGCTAACACTGCTTCCAGATAGAACACCCCGACGGCGGTGGAGGTCCCCTGTTAAGAGGTTGAGCCCCTCAAAAGGGCCGCTATCATACCAAATGCAGAAAATATTTCCAGAGTGCAAGCCATAGCTCCGCCGCACCAGCTTGTAAAAGAAACAACGGAATATAGTATGTGAAATAGGAGAGTGGAAAATTCGTGGAAAGGAAAGATCCATCCCAGCATTGGCTTAAGCAACTTTACAATGTTTTGTTAATATTAATGCATAATGTACATGCCGTACTACTTTCGTCACTTCCTGTTCTCACCTGTGAGAGGCGTTCAGGCTGAGACATGTTCAGCTCCACCTACAGCAAACCGAGATCATGCGAAGAACAACAAATTGCTTTCGTTTCGACAAATCTTCAGCTGAGGCCTACGCAAAGTTACAAGATGCCTATGGAGAGTTTGTTCTTTTCTGTAGCACAGCTTGAAGATAATTTAAAATGTTGAAAGAGAGGGAAGCTTCATTTCAAAGGAGAATGAATCCGGCGCTCCAGTTTGTGTTATAACACGGAAGAAAACACTATCACTGCTGCTGTCATTGTGAGGGAGGATCGTCAATAACATTGAGAACATTTTCATAAATTCCGAAAATTTCACTGAGTGCCACCCACACATTGATAACATGAGACGTGTTTGTGCATGCTGGGTTCACGTTCGCGTTTTAGTTTGAAGATGATGTTGTAACAACAACGCTCTATGTGGAAATCTCCATCATTAAAAAAAAAAAAAAAAGGTTGTTTCTTTGAAAAAGTAAGACATTTCAATTTTCGATACTCAAGAAATGGTTTGCTGTAACTGAGCAACACTGCAGAGATGTCCGCATATATTATTGCTGAATATCACAAAACTTAACGTGAAGTGTGTCCCTCACCCTCCCTTTAGCCCAGATTTAGCTACATGTAGTATTTTCCTTTTCCTCAGATTGAAGAAAACCTTCGAGGGAGCCATTTTCCATTATCAGACGCAATGGTGAAGGCTGCGGAGGTGATTCTGACTGAGCTGTCGCAAAAGGTTTCCAGTATCTTTCAAGAACGCCATAACGACGAAATGCATTCAACCGGAACTATTTTGAGAAAAATCGTCAAAATTATGAGAATGAGTATGTTTCAAAAATATTTTTTATTGAACAGACCTCGTAAATTTGCACCCAGGCGTCCGAAACTCTCCGAGGTGAGGATAAACCATTTGTACCAGCAGAATTCAAACTGTATGAAGGCCTCGTGCAAATGATTTACTAGTGCAGATATTTCCGTATCCGTTTAGAGAAATCTGTGATCCCACAGATGCTTCTTCAACTCCCTAAACATGTAGAAGTCACACGTGAGCAAATCTGTGCAGCATGTCAGGTGCTGGAGTATTCCGCCTAAATTTAAAAGAAAATCCTAGACGATTTTTACAGTGTGAGGGCGGAACTTGTCTTGGAGAATTACCACCACCCAGGTAGTGTGAGCTGATGCTGGTAGTGTTGGACGAGTTTCTGTATACCAGAGCGCTGCTGGAGCTAACCTTCAATCAACGTTACCTTTGGCTAGTTTTTTTTTTTTTTTTTTTTTTAAACAAATGTACACTCTAAAATGCCTGCCATAAGAATATAGGTTAAGCAAAAAGTATTTTACTGTTTTTCACATTCTCCAGATGTAAGAAAGAGAAAGGTGTCTTTTCCGATGGCGTTATTTAGTCTTGAAAACACTAAAGCAGCATATGGCAGTGCTTTTATAATGTACTTTACCTTCTCGCGAATGATGCTCTTTCCAGTCGTCTACAAGCGGAACACCAGCTGGTGATGGCTTAAGCAGCAGTTGACTACCTAAGTTCTGTGACCTTAGAACCAAAAGAAGGAGAAAGGCACATGAAAAGAGGGGGAATGTGGCTATCGACGGTAGAGTCGTATTCATTATTCACCTGATAATTTGGACTTGGCCTGTGCAGAGAGAATCACCGTAACAGCTGCTGAATTTGAGCTCTAAGAGAAAATTACACGAATAACACGGTCAATCATTAAGTTTTGATTCTGCAGTGACGTCAGTGAGCTACGTCACACTTCAACTGCGAAGAGTGAAAACGACACGAACAAAACACAGCCGAGGCTGGCTGCCAGCGCTCGTTTGCGATATTATTTTCTCGCTTCATTTTTCTTTTAGCACATATACGCTCCTCAGCAAAAAGCGTCCTTTTGAGGTTGTTTTGGTAGACACGATTAAAGCGTAAAAGCAGCAGAAATGGATAAATGGACAAACGCTGCATGGAATATTGTTTCTGGTGCTCACTACGGTCAAAATTATTTGCGAAATATATATAATTTTTTCTGCCAAACCATCTCATTTATACATTTAGTGTATGGCATTAAAAACAATACTGCTTTTACAGCAATGGCTGTTGCTTTAAAATATCATTATATCCCAAAAAACGAATAACACATCGCGACTTATTCCTTCTGTTGTTGTCTTTTTCTTTTTAATTCATATGTATCTATTTATACTCTGGTTTTTTGTTTAGCTTTAAACAAATGTTATAGTAAAACTTTAAATTAATTGATATTTATAGAGTGATGGGAGTTGTGCTGTTTTTTATCATAAAAATGTCGAATGATTTCAGAATACTTTCAATAACAACCAATCATGTATGTAGTAACATAACGACAGCTAAAGATTTGACTGATAAATTCATGCTCAACTTCGTGAACTATATCTTGAGAAAACCTGGAGCTCGAGTGTGTTTATTTTGACTATTCAGCGAATAAAATAATAAAAATCAAATAATATATTAATCAAATTCGCTTACACCTGTGAATGTCCAATCCAGCATTTAAATTTCCGCTAACAGTCCAACAAATGAAGACCAAAATTAAAAAGAATTATGGGAATGCTGTTTTTTTAAATTAAACTCTTTGGTAGCAAACTAAAGACAATTGAAGTATGATAATCTAAAACACTAATTAAAGGTATAAAACACAATTTTGAAAATCAAGCAACATTGGCTAAACTGGTTGGACAAATAATTTCTATCTTGCTTTGGCGTAGAACTTGAACGTCAATTTATGCATCTGACGTCCCGCCAAAATGTTTTCAATTGTCTGCCATGTAGATTATTGATTTCTAGTGCACACTGGTATAAGCTATCAGTGCGCCGCTCTGATAAATTTACATGAAACAATTGCACGTAGGTGCGATAAAACGAAAACAATGAAATTGTGACACCAGGCATCTGTGATTGGTTGGAATTCCCAACATTCTTATACCGGATTCATGGAGCTAAATAGTCAATGTAAAAATTGTCGATCACTTTTAACTAGTTACTAAAGGTCGCAATTGTTTCTTGCTTTGTAGATTTCCTTTACTGTTATGACCACTTGTTTAAATTTCATTATATCTATAATAAAAGCGAATCTTTCATTTTTTCATTGCTTAGATTCATATATAATTAGTGAGCAAAGTTTGAAACAAGATTGGCGTTATTGGGAACTAAGGCACATGCCTGCCCTCCTACGTCACAAGTATTCCAGTTCTCAAACAAACATTCCGTCTAGTGCGCGACAGTTTTTGGTTCATTCACCATGTTGCGAAAATAAATAAATAAATAAATAAATAAATAAATAAAGACAAATTATTATAGTAACATATGGGTTAACTAAGTTTTGTGAAGACGAGAAAATGTCTGACAAAAGTTACAGAGCGTGTTGTAGGAATGACGCAATTCAACAATAATACAATCACCCGGTTTCGCAAGAGAGGTAAGCTAGTAAAAGAAAAGAGGCACATTATAAATTAAAATTAATTTCAGGTAAATTGCATATAAAATAAGAGTTGGATAATATGGTTATATCTGTTATTATAAAACATTTCCACAACTGTTACAGAAAAAAAAATCCAGCATTGGAAATAATACATTCCATTGGCAAGAATGAGATTAACTTCAAAGGCCCTGAGGAAATATTCAGAAAAGTAATTAAATATTTAGGATTTACATTTAAAAAAACGTAAAAACACCAAATTTTATCCGAGTGAGATGTTATTCTGGAGAAACCAGCAGCTTGTCTTCGATTCATGATGGGGAATTAGAGAGAGGTAGATGTCAAAATTTGTGTATTACGTTTAATTGCCCATTCCATTTGTGCTCCAGTTTACACTTAAGGCGGACTGTAAATCGTAATTCTTGTTTCCAGTGTTTATGAGCCGCACAGCTCCATTCTAAGTTTTGCTGATGGAGCTATTTGTATTTGTAAATAAATAAGACGGATGCTTGAAAATTCTGGTAAACTTCCATCAAACGCTGTGAAAAGTAATTAAAGGACGTTATTGCTTCCACACACAATTCTCGTAACGATCTATGACGCAGGTTGCCAGATGCTATGCTAGTTAATATTTGAAAGCCATCTAAATAGTCCATTGATATTTCTGCCATAAAAATATGAAGGAAAAAGTTTAGTGCAGTGATCAAACATTTTTATTTGAAGAAATATCCAACTTTGCAGATTGAAGTCGAGTTATATGAATTTATTAAGTTCACGAGGACTGTACCAACGTTGACCGTTATTTACCTCTAAACTGCCCGTACGTCATCGGGATGACAGGCGCTCCAGACATCCGATATTATTGAAAAATCCATAAGACCGCCAAGTGACAGTGCGAGATACCGGAGATCCATTTCAAAAGAAACGAGTGCGTATGTAAAAGCTGTGTGCGCGTTTAGGTTATTGATAACTGTGGACAAAAATTTAATGTTACACACTTGAAAGTCAAAGCAGTGGAAAATGACTGGAAGAGCGCTGAGGAAGACTAAGACCGTTTAGGTAGCTGGGAATGATTTGTCTGTCTGTCTGTCTTTCTTTCTTTCTTTCTTTCTTTCTTTCTTTCTTTCTTTCTTTCTTTCTTTCTTTCTGTTTTTAATATTCCTGGCAGACCACTTGAGAAGCGGTAAAACAATAACAGCAGCTTGTGTTGCTGGAAAAACGAACTGAAGGAAAAACGACCAAAACCGGCTCAAAAAAAAAAAAAAAAAAAAAAAAAAACTGCTCTAGCGACAGCCATCTCAAATATACTCAATGAAAAACTTTAAAATAAATTGATAAATAAGACGCAAACAGGCCACTCAGAGTATACCTGAAAAGTTTTGGGAGTTAATAAAGCGAAATATAAAAATCGCTCTAGCGGCTGCAATTGTAAACGTTTTTAAAGGAAACTCGGTATATGCCATTGAAATAAAATTGAAAAAATAATTTCCAAAATCACTGAAATCGAACTATTGGAATGGGAGTCTATTTGATAGGCAAAATTTCAAAATCTCTCTACAGGCATTAATAGTTGCTTTTTTTTTTTCCCAACGAAAATCCGTATATGCCATTTAAATAGAATAAGAAAAATTTTTCCGAAAATCAGGGAAATTGGGACATTAGGAGCGATTGGGGGGGGGGGTTGTCGGCACCCCACAATTAAAAATCGCTCTAGTAGCATTAGTATGTTTCTTCGCAACGAAGCTCCGTATATTCCATTTAAATAAAATAAGAAAAATGATCTGGAAATCAGGCATATTGAACCATTAAGAATGGGGGGGGGCAGTTACCTGAAACCCAAAATTTAAAAATCGCTCTTGCAGCACCAAAAATTGTTTTTTCACAACAAAACCAAAACGTATACCATTTAAATCAAATAATAAAAGCAGTTTTGAAAATCGGATTATTGGGAGTTGGGGCTACTTGTAAAACTTTCGCGAGAAGCCCAAATTTAAAAATCGCTCTAACAGCCGCAATTTAATTTTTTAAAGGAAACTCGACATATCCATTAAAATAAAAAAGAAAAATAGTTCCGGAAAAGTGTGATTGTACTATTACCAAGGGGGGTTACCCAAAATTTAAAAATCGCTCTTGCAGCACCAAAAATTGTTTCTTCACAACAAAACCAAAACGTATACCATTTAAATCAAATAATAAAAACAGTTTTGAAAATCGGATTATTGGGAGTTGGGGCTACTTGTAAAACTTTCACGAGAAGCCCAAATTTAAAAATCGCTCTAACAGCCGCAATTTAATTTTTTAAAGGAAACTCGACATATCCATTAAAATAAAAAAGAAAAATAGTTCCGGAAAAGGGTGATTGTACTATTACCAAGGGGGGTTACCCAAAATTTAAAAATCGCTCTAGCGGCATTAATATATGTTTTTTCGAAACGAAACTCCCTATATAACATTTAAATAAAATAATAAAAATATAGTTTCTGAAAATCATGAAAATCGAGCCATTGGGTGTGTGCTGAAACACAAAATTTTAAAATCGCTCTCGCAACACCAATATTTATTTTTTTCACAACAAAACTCTGACATACTATTTAATTCAAGTAAGAAAAACCTTTATACAATTCAGTGAAATCAGACTGTTAAGAGTGGGGATTTACCCTGAAACCCAACATTAAATATTACGCTAGCAGCATCATTTTTTTTTTTTTGCAACAAAACTCCGCATATATTATGTAAATAAAATAAGAAAAATCATGGAAATTGGGCTATTAGGAGGAGGGGGATATACTTGAAACCCATAATTTATAAACGCTCTAGGGACACCAATATTTGTTTATTAACAACAAAACTCGGTATATACCATTTAAATCAATAAGAAATTTGTTTCTGAAAGTTCTGCAAATTGGACTATTAGGAATAAAGGTATACTTGAAAATAGAAATTTAAAAAATGCTTTTGCGTTTAATTTTCTCTATATTGTTTTAAAATAAAATGAGAAATTAATTCAGCATATAAACTGTATTTATAACGTTGTATATGTTTAAATTTAACAAAAGCATCGTCGTAAAGATAGTAAATGTGAAATATTAATCTAATATGTTTGGGAATTATATTTGTATGTAAGAATGCTTCATAATAACCTTCAGAAAACGTTTGCTTTATATGTTTTTAATATAACATTTAAATTAAATTTAAGCCAATGAAAATCGATGCAACTTTCGATTATTCATTGTTGCATGTGTATACTTCCTTGGTACCTCGAAATTACTTTTAAATGAGTACCGTGTTTTTGTTATATTGAAATATATGAAAATCATCTTAAATACGCAATGCAACTGGAAACTTTCTCTATTTTAGTGAATGAAAAGATATCAAGTGTAAGTTCATAAACATGGTTACGTTTAAAAATACCTACACAGTATAGCCTTGTGCATCAGTGGTCATATATTTCATTTAACTAATAGCATACCATTAATTCTTGTGGTTTAATCTAAAAGAGGATGATGATGATAATAATAATAATAATAATAATAATAATAATAATAATAATAATAATAATAATGTTCTAAAATGTAGTTTCCTTTATTTAGTTAAGGCAGCTCCAGGACTATTTACTTTAAAGACAGTCAATAGTGCATTCCTTCTTCTCATAATATAGCTATCTATACAGGATGAATCATCTAAAACTTCACCGCAAATATTTCTGAAATGGGAAGTACTATTGATGTGTACTTCACAAAATGGAAGCTTAGGGAGGGGCTCACAATTGCAGCCCATGCACAGATGTTAATAATTATTAGAATATGTATTTTTTTGAATAAAGTCACATTTTTATTCAAATGGAACAATGCCTATTGAAAACCAAACTATAGGAAATTAAAATGTCAATGATGTTTTTACATGATTCTACTGTAGTAATATGAACGTTGTACACTCCGTTTACCTGCTAGTTACTGGGCTACAATGTTTGCCTGCTTGTTTATATGTTGTTTCCTTTACACTGATTTTATGAGACTTCCTTGCCAGTACTTTATGATATTTTTGAAGTAGGACATGCTACTTACTAATACTGAAAAGGGCGATATGGAGAATGTAGAAAGAATGGTGCTCTTTCTTGTAATGGGTAAGCTGAAAGATATTTCAATAGACGTATTATGTTTGTCTTCACCGATTGTTTCAAAATCATTGGATTGGGCCCCTTTAGACATTAATTCTCTGTGGAGAAAGCTAAAAGACGCTGCCTACAAGGAAAATACTGCTGAAATGCTACATGTGCAGCAACTTTAAATGACAGATTGGAAGTTTTTATTGTACCTGGTGATAATCATTTTGAACGCAACCTGTGAAAATCAGATTTCGTATTTCTTACGAGAGTGCTGGCACACGGTAAGTAAAAACACACAAATACAAAATTCTTGGAAAGAAGGGGAACCCACACACACACACTAAAAAGAAAGGTAAGCATTCGTAAATCGTAGCCTAGTAACTAAGCAGTTAAATGGAGCATACAACTGTAGATATTTAAAATGTTCATATTACGATAGCTCATAAACAACTTGCATTAGAATCCTGCAAAAACACTACTCTTGATGTCAATAAGTATTGTTCCGTTTGAAAAAAAAAACTTTTATAAGAAATACACATTCTAATAATTATTAACATGTGTGTATGGGCTGCAATTTTGAGCCCTTGTCTAGACTTTAATTCTGTGAAAGCAGCACCTATTATTTTAGAAATGTTTGTGGTGCAAGTTTTAGGTGATTCATCCTGTCTATAAAAATTTATACTTCTGTTATTTTCTCCACTTTTTAGAAAAAAATCGAGTTATATTCTACCGCCGCAATACTACAAGGAAAAAAAGTTTATAGTATGTTACGTTCTATAAATTTAAAAACCATGATTATATTTTCTTATTCAGGTCCACGATGAAACATTTTGGGCTACTTATCTCTTGTATTCATCCACTCAGTTGAAGAACAAACGATGCAAGGACGCTAGAGATAATAACTGCGCTTAATGCAGTCTCCTAGAGGAAACGCTGATTCCAAACAATGTCAAGTGGTCGGTGGGTGAATGGTGAAATGACCGCAGTTGACCGCTCTTTAATAGGTCTTACCAAAGCAGAACAACACGCTACTCTGAAAGTTTTAAATTCAACTGTAGATTACTTTAGTAACTACAATTCAGAGTGTGAAATAATTATCATCGATATGCAGGGTAATACAACAAACGGAAACTAATTTCTGTCTAGATATCCACATTTTTTTTTCAACTGACTTTATACTTTTGTAGTTGTAACCAAAAATCTTGCCAAAATTGGGAAGTCAACATTAGTACTGTATTAGTTTCAAAACTCAAAGAAATTCACACAAACATAAAATAGAAATCAATTTGCGCCTTGCGTTTATAGACGCTCCAATCGACAGATTTAGCTCTCGTTTTATTTCATCTAAAAAGTACGAGAAGTTGCAAAAGTCTCGCTTAAATATTCAATATTCTTTGCAAACGTCAAATACGACTTAATTAATTGGAACTCTCTGTTTCAATTCACTTTAAAATGTTCATAGAACTTAACGAGGCATAATAACTCACACGGTAACACCACCTTACAAAATAACCTAACCTCCACTTGTACTTCATTCAGCGCTACTGATAAACGCAGTTTGTGCATTTCATTGGTAGTGTCTCACCTGTATGTAAGCTGCAGCATGATCACGTGACGCATCCACCAATAAGAATTCAGCGTACCTGTGGCGAGATCAGTGAACCGAGAGTAGAAGGCTCGCAGTCTAGCACAAGTTATCGCGACCCGTTCCACTTCACTACTGCATTATTTCTTACGTAACTTCATTCTTCTTTAACACGCTGGCTCTTGTAGGCTGCGGGCAGCATTTGGACACGTGCTTTATCTGGCGTTGCCAGACTTCCTGCGATTTCGCATTTCCGTTTTACGCATTGGCACAGAGGATCAGCCTTCCCCCTCCCCAATAATAATGAAATAATAATAATAATAATGTACAAGACCAATTGTCTTTTCCTAACAGGCCATGTATAATAAAACCTGCTGGATATTAGTCAATGGTATATCTCCCTCTGCTTCTTCATTTCTTTATTGAGCACCACAAATATTTTAAAGATAGTTATCTACCCTATTGTAAAACTACCGAACCTACAAGATGAGGTCATTGCCTCTTCGGTCACTTTTTACAAATCTTAACAGGCATAACAAGGACAAAAATAGTGTTCCGGAATCAAAAATTACAACAGGTGCAACTTTTTAATTATTTCAAAAGTTATAATATTGGAATCATTGAGGCATGACACCATAAAAGTAATTTGTTTTAAATTAACTTAATAAGTACATCGAATTTTCATTTCATAAAAACTGAATGGATGCTTGATAAACTCGTATCTTTATGACTATTTAATAATTGTATACAAATGTTTACATAATTCAGTTCATTCATATTAAAACATTATCACTCATTAAGACCTTTAATGCTGAGCAACACGCTTTTTTAAAAACCATAATGATTAAATTAACACATTTACTTTATCGGTCAGACAAACTTTTACACATTTATAAGAATGAGTATCATGAAAAAAACTGGTTGAACCGGTTTCTTCGTTTTATTAAGGTAATTTTAGTATGTTATTTATGGCAAAATGTTTACAATGGCAGACAAAAACTACGAAATGTGACATGTTTTTGAATTAGATGTCAAAAGATAGGGCCATAATAATTATTAAGCACGTGTGCTAAATTTCATGAAAGCAGCTTTAAAACCTCATTCATGAGGTAACTTTTAAAAAAATGTGCGATTTTTCTAACGTTATGCCGAGGTACACACCCATAGCTGATCACATCGTGCGCTGGGCTAAGCTAAACACGAGAACTTGAGCATCCACGGAAAGTGCTACTGGCGTGACCTTGATATCCTTAAATAAACTGCAAGCAGCAAATACAATGTTAAAGAAAACAAATAAAGAAACAAAATGAAGGTCCAGGGTTAAGATAGTTTTTGCAAAATGTAATTTTAAACCAGTAAAAGGCTGCACTAAAACAAACAGAATCCATAGCACCCCCCCCCCCAAGCAAGAACGCACTATTTTATAAATACATTTCAATAAAATTAGCAAGTCCTTTAGAAAGAAGGAAAAAAGTATTTCTGAAGTGAAACCAAGGAGATGTCTGAGAAGAATACAAAGGTAGAGTTGATCCGTAACTGATCAGAAAATCGAAATTTTTGACAGAAAGAACAAGCTTCTATTCAGTATAGTATCTTAGTTCTTTACATATAAATTGGACATGAATATGAATCACACGAGAAAAAAAAAGTATCTAGGAAAGGAAGGTTTTGAGATTTCTTGCCTGGCGCTCATAAGTAATACAGCTTTCAACAAGGAACAAGAGAAAGTGGCAATAATGCAGAATAAAGTATAGATATTCAAGCAGAATTTTATGCAAGCTGACGAGATCAACAACACAGTGCTCCTTGCAAAGGAAAACCCTAGATCACCGTTTCTGACGCTACATACTTGTATACAGGACCATTAAAACGTATAGCTGCCGCAAACACGGCGTATGCGTGCTGGAGGATTGTCATTGCACTGGCTCACGGCATGTTACTGGAATGCATGTACATCGTATTCTATGATGACATTTCAGTTTTGCTCGAAAAGAATCAAGAAGTGGTATACAGAGACTAGTAAATACGTTTAGAATTATAAGCAGACGGTCAAAATCGTTACAAAATGTTACATTATGACACTAGTTGCATAAAATTACCATAGTAACAGTAGTAATAGGGGATCTTGAGCCCGCCAATCAGATGGCTCCATTCTGGTCACGTGACCTCCCACCAGCCAATCAGAATGCTTCTGGCGGGAAATTCAAATTCCTTTGGGCAGCCGCCAGGCCACGATTTAACTGGTCAGCCGCCATCTTTTTTAAAGCCCCCCCCCCCGCCAGAGGCTGCTGCTAATTTATTTTGTGATTATCTATCTTTTATATATCTATTTGAATTTCTGGTGATCAACCTCAGAGAGTCAACCCTTAACAGACCAGGTATTGTCACGCTAAGGCATTAAAAGTTCAATTTTGGAGTAAGACTTCCCTCTCCCCGATGATTGGTGCCCTCAAAGGCTGCTACTAGTTTATTTTGTTATTAAAAATCTCTAATACTCTTACGGCGGCAATTAATATTAGATGGCAAGCGTCCCTCTTACAATCAGTTACCATATGCGTTGCAAAAGAAGCTTTCATTCATTGCCCTTAGAGTAATCAATTATAAGAGCGTGAAGTGAAACAAAGTTGCATGCCTTTAAGAAGCGATGTATGGAGGAAAGGCAAGACTTGTTTTCGTTGACCTACATTGCAATATAACAGACTGCAGTCTTTGTTGCACTTATCTACCTTTTAAAGATCTTGCGGTGACCAACCTCTAAGTGTCAACCCGTAACAGACCAGGTATTGTCACATTAAGTATAAAGGAATTGACAGCCCAATATTGGTGAGGAAAGGAATGAGGTAGGCTTGATTGGCGGCCCCTTTGGGCAGCCCTCAAACGCTGCTGATTATTTATTTTGTGATTAATTATACATTACTTACCTTTTAAAGATCTATTTGAATTTGTGGTGACCAATCTCTAACAGCCAACCCTTAACAGACCAGGTACTGTCACGTTAAGTATAAAGGAATTAAAACTAACAGCCCAATTTTGGTGACCAAGGAAAGGAAGAGGTAGGCTTCCTTCCCGATGATTGGCGGTCCCTTTGGGCAGTTCTCAAAGGCTGCTGATAGTTTAAGTGATGTGGAGGTAAGGCATGCCTTGTTTTCATTGCCCTACATTACAATGCCAGTGGAAAATATAAAATACTATTTTTGTTGCACTTAACAGTGCAGTGAGTAAAGATATTACTTGTCTTCTTGCCTCTCTAGCAGTTCTAAATTTTGTGACTTTCTGTTTCCTGATCAGTATTATTTTTCAAAACTTTACTATGCTATAATATATACTTTGAATTACACTTTGCAAAAAAAGTCTCTGTTGTTGAAGGTTACAACCGACACATGTGCTTGCCTTACCTGGCTAAGGTATCGCAGCTCACAGCTGCTACACGATCTCTCCTCGATTGTAAATGTAAACCTTCATTCAATGAATTTATTTACAACAATATCTCTACATAAACATTTCACAATTTTTACCTTGGACTTTGGCTCATCAGTGATCATTCACTGGAATTTCCTGAAGACCCAGGTTCATATACAGCATTCATAAATATTACAAAAAAACTCTTTTATTTATTTTATAGTAAACATATTGAACAAATTAATATACTTGACATACATAGTTACATTATAATTACAATTTCTACACTAATAATCCTATATAAAAATTTTGCTATCAATCTATCTTGAGAGTTGCTTTCCTTTGGATCTTATGCACGTTAACACCCTAAGAATCCTGCTTACCTGATACTAAGTATCTAACTCCCCATACTGTTTTCCTCCTCCTTTCTTATCTAACATTTCACTCGCTCCTTTCCTAAAAATTTTACCCCTATCACCTTCCTCACCGTGCCTATGTATTTTCCCAGTTTCTTAATCTTTTTTATAATTTAAATTTAGAATTCTACTGTCCCCACAGTTCAAAAGAAACTGTTCCCTCCAAAAACTTAGTTTGCTTACATTTCTAAATACAATGACTTGGTTCTTGACACATAGGATATATCCCCCCTTGATAAATTCGTTTTTATCCCACTTAAGTTTATTACTGCTGTTCTAAATCCTTCCCTTCTATCCCTATCGGAAATTTCATTATATCTTTCTCTTTCTTACCCATTTTTATATAATTTCAGAATTGCCTTATTATTAATAAGATTTGCTAATATTTCCTGAAGTTTATTACTGCTCTTCTAAATCCTTCCCTTCCATCCTTATCGCAAATTTCATTATATCTTTCTCTTTCTAACCCATTTTTATATAATTTCATAACTGTCTTATTATTAAGATAGCTAATATTTCCTCAATTTCAATATCCTTAACTCTTATTATTATCTCTTTCCAAAAATCTTTTCTCACTCATACCACATTGATCGCATCCCCACTTCTTGTAGAATATTTTCATTGTAGGTAGAGTTTAATAATGACTAAATGTGAAACAGTCTCGAAAGTAAAAGCTTGTTATTATTTGCGTGTGGGGGTTTAACATCAGACGATTGTAAAACAAGTGTATTTGGAAAAAAATAATGTTACATTGCTTACAGTGTTTATGCGGAAAACAAATGCTCTAATAAATTAATGCTACCAGGTTTAAAGAGTCTGGCATTGTGAAGTTGTCAGTATAAGAGGATTGCTCTCTGATTGACTGAGTCACTATTGTAAAAACATGTTCATCATGCATTACTCTCCTCTCTGATGATTGGTGGACGAGGAAGAAAGTTATTTATTAAGTGTTGAGTTTAATTCAACATCATAAATGTCTCCAAAAGCGAGGCACATAAAGCTATATTATTTGCAATGAAGTTTACTTCTTCCAGTTCCTGAAACGCTCTCCTACCCGCCCAGGTATTGTTACGTTTAATCGGTGCTACTCCCAAATATACACCCTGCTAACAAACGTGTATTGTAACGTAAAGTTTGATGGAATCGGCTAAAAATACACCTCCTAACGGTTCGCGTTGAGTATGAAGGACTCGGCTACAAATACACCCTCTTAACAGCCCATATATTGTCACGCTAAAAATACAGCCTGTATTGTAACGTTAAGTATGAAGGAACAGACACCCTCCTAACAGCCTACATATTGTCACGCTAAGTATGAAGGAATCGGCTGTACTCCCAAATATACATCCTCTTAACACCCCATGTATTGTTTCGTTAAACATGAAGAAATTGGCACCCATCTGACAGTCCACGTTAATTATGAAGGACTGGACTAAAAAATGCACTCCCATATATTATCACGCTAAGTACGAAGGAATACAGTATTGTCAAGTGGGAAAGACGCCACTCCACTAAAATGCCCCACCCGCCCTCCTTACAGTCCAGGTAATGTTACATCGCTATTCTCCTTCTAACATCCCAGGAAACTGTGCTACTCCAGTTCTGTTTAAAATTCCCGCCCCATTTTTGATCCAGGAAACTACTTCCCTAAATTTGCCCTGCTAACAGTCTAGGAAATACCGCCACTCTTAATTATGGTTTGTTATTTGACATAACGCAAAGGGATGGGAGGAACGGGTAGTAGGGATAACGTTCTTTGCGCAAGGAAAGTACACGTGATTGTGGACGTTTTTTTTCCGGGGTCATGTAAAGTATGGCTACCCATTTTTGGACCCTTCTAACAGTTTATTTTGGAGACACGATACTCTCCCTAACAACTCAAATTGCTTTGGGCAGAATAGTTTTTTGATCCAGCCCATGTTAAACTAGAGGAAAGGGAATAGGTAATGAACACAGGTGAAGCAGTCTCCAATAAAGTTTATTTCTTCAAGGCAGATTTGGTTGCAGGCGAAACTGTTGTGCGATCATCACTGCGGCGCCAATTCTTCCGCTGCAACAAATAACGCATAATATATTTCCTCCTTTGCTTTCAACAGCGCCAGGGAGAACATGTGTACATTTTTAGGACGCCAATTTCTGAGGTTAAGCAAAAGATTAAGCATTCTCCAAGGCATTTATTTGCGAAGTTTTGTTTATTTTTCTGACAGCATTTATACTGGCCCATTTTTCCTATCGCTATTTAAAATCACGCCCACCTCTTCCCTTGCGACGCTTTCCGGAAATATTTTTGGTAAACAATCACAGCAACCCCCATGGTATCTTAGCCTTCCGGAAATTGCTTCTTATGGCAATGGATGGTCGAAAATGTAGTAGGTGTAACGTTCTTTGCGCGAGGAGGAAGTAAAAATTTGAAGAAAACTATTGCTGACCATTTTAACTCAAACATCCCATTTTCCCTTGCTCTGTTTCTTTTAACACCCCCCTATAAGCACCTTGTTTAGCTGCAACATACGAAGGTACCTGTAGGACTGCAAAGAAAAATCTGCTGAGACTTGGACCGCGTCTTTGTCTAGTAAAATGCACATCTAGGGAGCCCTTGATAAAGATAATAAAAATTGCAGCAAGTTTTTGCGTGGTACACTGTGCGTGTGAAATGAGGAACTCGACAGGAACCCTTAGTGAGAATACCAATACGCATTTCAAGCTAAACTCAGAGGAAGGCTCGCGTCAGATGTTTGTTCACTCAAGGCTTGCTACATAAATGGGCAGTTATCTTGGAAGTCTATGCTATAGCTGAAATATCAATGAAGTTAAATTAAAAGCTTTGGACCAAACGTAGGCATGCCCCAAGGCGCTTGTCTACAAGCACAGCCCACAATATTCGCTGATCGTGATTCTAAATTGTAGCCATACTTTTGTAAGACGCCAGTATTGCTCAGAGATATTCCCTTGTTTATACCTGGCATAGTGTGCGTTGAATCCTAATGTAACAGCCAAAATAACAGTTTTTAACAAAATGAAATGACTTACGTAAAGCATTTTCTTGCTTCTTATATCGAAAGTTGTCGGGCTTAAAGAGCACGGGAATCCTACGTTAGTATAACACAAAGTAAAGTTGACCAGCAAGTCTGTGCTGTCGCAATTGAAAAACTGTTTCCCTTTCTTTTTTCTGATCGTAACATTAATTATTAGTCAAAACACATTAAAATATCCGCCCTCAAATTTTACACAGAAAGCGTCTTGTAGAGCATTGCAATCGCCAGTCTTTTAATTGCTCATTAAAGTAATCAGCTGAATACGATAACATTAAGGAAAAATGTATTAATCATTCAGAATAAATAATTCTCACTTATGAATGCGCTACTAAACGAACTAACCTATACGCGTCAACGCTAAAGATCATTAAGGTTCACAGCTTGGGCTATTTATTGCAGTAAATAATCTCCATAAATGAATGCAATGCTTTGATAATATTAAGGCATCACACAAAATAGTATAAAAACTAGTATCATAATATACTGTAATTGCGTCTTTACCTTGATGTACAATTTTAAATCATTTAATTCAACTGATTTGAAGAGTGGCTAACTGACCTAATATTTAGTGTTTTGTATCATAATTTGATATGAAGGTGGGCGGAGAATTGCTTTTACAGGCAAAACATAAAAATTAGCGAACGAGAATATGACTGCCCTGCTTTGAAATATTATACGAAGTCGTCACGTTCGAATAGGACTTTGGAAGGTACCAAGAATGTTCGGCAGAACTGCGAAGGAAAGAAATTTTACAATAATACGAACGAATAATAGTAGTATAGTAGTATAATAGTAGAATAACTTTTAAAAATCCAAACTATAACTAATTAAACATGTTATGACAGTGATAATTTAAATCATTTAATTCAACTGATTTGAAAAGAGTGGCTAGCTGACCTAATATTTAGTGCTTTGTATCATAATTTGATATGAAGGTGGGCGGAGAATTGCTTTTACAGGGAAAACATAAAAATTAGCGAATGAGAATATGACTGCCCTGCTTTGAAATATTATACGAAGTAGTCACGTTCGAATAGGACTTTGGAAGGTACCAAGAATGTTCGGCAGAACTGCGAAGGAAAGAAATTTTACTATAATACGAACGAATTCCTCTTCTAGTAGAATAACTTTAAAAAATCCAAATTATAATTAATTAAATATGTTATGAGAGTGATAAGAAGCATGACAAACTCAAAAGCTAACTAATAAGACTACAGTATATTTCTTAAACATATTGGCTGTTTTTCCCCTTCAAAGTAAATGTAAAATTTCTCTAATTAAGGGAACAAAATGGAAATCACGTTATTCTTAATATTAAAACACGAAGCATGTATGACCACTGGTTGGTTATTTTCTTAATAAATAATAGTGAAATTACTCTAATTAAGGGTATTCTTGGAATCTGAAAAGCACATTGTTCTTCTCATATTGAGATTAACCCCCCCCCCCAAATGTATGATAGATAAAGATATAGTGTGTATATAATCACATTTATAAACTGAACCCTTAGCGACATAAAGGAATCATGTATGTGTTTAAGAAGTAGTTCACATGTGTCAACTACTAAATAAAAAGTAAATATACATTTGATTTTATGAATGAGCGTGCAAGAATAACATAGCTTTTATTAAATATGCATGCAGCCTATAAAAGAGAAATCACATTATAAAACACACAAAAATTGTGCATAACGCTATATACTATTAAATATAACGATATTTATGAAGTGAGCCTTTGGAGGCATAAAGAAACATCGTGTATTTCAGAAGTTTATACTACTAATTAAACGATGGAGTTTATGAATGAGCGCCCTTGCATTTTCACAGTTGCCCATAATGATTTTGTTAAATATGCATGCAGTCTAAATAATTTTAGAATTCTTGATATTAAAACACAGAATGAAATGTATGACCATCGATATTTAAACAGCCTTGTAGTTTCTCTTGTCTATAGTGAAATTACTCTAAGGGGAGCAAAGTTAAAATTCTTGCAATCTGAAATCACATTTTTAGATTTCTTCAGATTAAAACACGAAATTAAATTAATGATATTTAAACATTGGTTAAATTTTCCGGTTTCTATAGTGAAATTACTCCTCGAGGAACAAAATTTAAATTCTTGCAATCTCACAAATAGAAATCACATTTCCTCCCGGTTATTGAGATTAGTTTATTAAATTAAATGTTTGACATATAAAGCTATATATTATTAAATGCAACCATATATAAATTGAGTCCTTGGTTTCATAAAGGAATCTCAGAAAAGTTCCTGTGTCAACAAAAAAACGCGCTACTAATTAAACAATCGATTTTCTGAATGAGCGCCCTTACCTGCAATATATTGCTATCTTCACGGCAATGCTTTTGTTAAATATGCATGCAGCCTACAAAAGAGAAATCACGTTTTTTTTAGCATTCATATTACAATTTAGATTAAAACATACAAAAAATGTATTAAGTGATAGATAAACTATACACTATTACATTTTTGAACTGAGACATAAAGAAACTTTGTGTATTTAGGAAGAAATTTACATGTGGCAATAAAAAAATGCTTACTCTTTAAACAGCAAACATAGGCATTCGATTTGAAATTTTATTTGAGCGCTCTTACATGCAAATAGTTTCATAGTTACCACAATGCTTTTGTTAAGTAAGTGCTATGTTAACAGAAAATTGAACGTTAGCACGCTTTTCGATTTTCGAATAACTATTTGTTCTTACCAGGGTGTCGCTAGAACTATTTCGGAATCTATTTTCTATCGCAAGTTTAAGGTTAACCTCCCATTTTTGCTTGTCGACAAATCGTTTGTTATACGTCGAGAAAAAATAAGCCTGTTCTTGAGATTAAAACACAAATGAAATGTATGGGATATAATGTTTGGGTATTATTAAATGAGCAACTTACCCAGAAGTTTCGCTCCAAGCACCAGAGACTTCGATGAGTGAATGTGAGATTCCGACACACAGCAACAGGATTCATGAAATGACTTTCTCTTTCCATCTTGACCTACATTTCTTGTTAACCTTCGTGAACACTCCGTACAGCAGTTCGACTTCCAATTACTTCTCCCAAACCTTGCTAGTAAACGTGTTTTTGCAACAAGATTCCGGATGTTAAAATTAAAAGTCTTTGCTGTTAATACCAGTTTCATTCTAGCATTTTGCAACGTTTTCCCTTATCACGTAAGTATCTATAAAATCTCACATTCACTCATCGAATTCTCTGGTGCTTGGAGCGAAACTTCTGGGTAAGTTGCGCATTTAATAATACCCAAACATTATATCCCATACATTTCATTTGTGTTTTAATCTCAAGAACAGGCTTATTTTTTCTCGACGTATAACAAACGATTTGTCGACAAGCAAAAATGGGAGGTTAACCTTAAACTTGCGATAGAAAATAGATTCCGAAATAGTTCTAGCGACACCCTGGTAAGAACAAATAGTTATTCGAAAATCGAAAAGCGTGCTAACGTTCAATTTTCTGTTAACATAGCACTTACTTAACAAAAGCATTGTGGTAACTATGAAACTATTTGCATGTAAGAGCGCTCAAATAAAATTTCAAATCGAATGCCTATGTTTGCTGTTTAAAGAGTAAGCATTTTTTTATTGCCACATGTAAATTTCTTCCTAAATACACAAAGTTTCTTTATGTCTCAGTTCAAAAATGTAATAGTGTATAGTTTATCTATCACTTAATACATTTTTTGTATGTTTTAATCTAAATTGTAATATGAATGCTAAAAAAAACGTGATTTCTCTTTTGTAGGCTGCATGCATATTTAACAAAAGCATTGCCGTGAAGATAGCAATATATTGCAGGTAAGGGCGCTCATTCAGAAAATCGATTGTTTAATTAGTAGCGCGTTTTTTTGTTGACACAGGAACTTTTCTGAGATTCCTTTATGAAACCAAGGACTCAATTTATATATGGTTGCATTTAATAATATATAGCTTTATATGTCAAACATTTAATTTAATAAACTAATCTCAATAACCGGGAGGAAATGTGATTTCTATTTGTGAGATTGCAAGAATTTAAATTTTGTTCCTCGAGGAGTAATTTCACTATAGAAACCGGAAAATTTAACCAATGTTTAAATATCATTAATTTAATTTCGTGTTTTAATCTGAAGAAATCTAAAAATGTGATTTCAGATTGCAAGAATTTTAACTTTGCTCCCCTTAGAGTAATTTCACTATAGACAAGAGAAACTACAAGGCTGTTTAAATATCGATGGTCATACATTTCATTCTGTGTTTTAATATCAAGAATTCTAAAATTATTTAGACTGCATGCATATTTAACAAAATCATTATGGGCAACTGTGAAAATGCAAGGGCGCTCATTCATAAACTCCATCGTTTAATTAGTAGTATAAACTTCTGAAATACACGATGTTTCTTTATGCCTCCAAAGGCTCACTTCATAAATATCGTTATATTTAATAGTATATAGCGTTATGCACAATTTTTGTGTGTTTTATAATGTGATTTCTCTTTTATAGGCTGCATGCATATTTAATAAAAGCTATGTTATTCTTGCACGCTCATTCATAAAATCAAATGTATATTTACTTTTTATTTAGTAGTTGACACATGTGAACTACTTCTTAAACACATACATGATTCCTTTATGTCGCTAAGGGTTCAGTTTATAAATGTGATTATATACACACTATATCTTTATCTATCATACATTTGGGGGGGGGGGTTAATCTCAATATGAGAAGAACAATGTGCTTTTCAGATTCCAAGAATACCCTTAATTAGAGTAATTTCACTATTATTTATTAAGAAAATAACCAACCAGTGGTCATACATGCTTCGTGTTTTAATATTAAGAATAACGTGATTTCCATTTTGTTCCCTTAATTAGAGAAATTTTACATTTACTTTGAAGGGGAAAAACAGCCAATATGTTTAAGAAATATACTGTAGTCTTATTAGTTAGCTTTTGAGTTTGTCATGCTTCTTATCACTCTCATAACATATTTAATTAATTATAATTTGGATTTTTTAAAGTTATTCTACTAGAAGAGGAATTCGTTCGTATTATAGTAAAATTTCTTTCCTTCGCAGTTCTGCCGAACATTCTTGGTACCTTCCAAAGTCCTATTCGAACGTGACTACTTCGTATAATATTTCAAAGCAGGGCAGTCATATTCTCATTCGCTAATTTTTATGTTTTCCCTGTAAAAGCAATTCTCCGCCCACCTTCATATCAAATTATGATACAAAGCACTAAATATTAGGTCAGCTAGCCACTCTTTTCAAATCAGTTGAATTAAATGATTTAAATTATCACTGTCATAACATGTTTAATTAGTTATAGTTTGGATTTTTAAAAGTTATTCTACTATTATACTACTATACTACTATTATTCGTTCGTATTATTGTAAAATTTCTTTCCTTCGCAGTTCTGCCGAACATTCTTGGTACCTTCCAAAGTCCTATTCGAACGTGACGACTTCGTATAATATTTCAAAGCAGGGCAGTCATATTCTCGTTCGCTAATTTTTATGTTTTGCCTGTAAAAGCAATTCTCCGCCCACCTTCATATCAAATTATGATACAAAACACTAAATATTAGGTCAGTTAGCCACTCTTCAAATCAGTTGAATTAAATGATTTAAAATTGTACATCAAGGTAAAGACGCAATTACAGTATATTATGATACTAGTTTTTATACTATTTTGTGTGATGCCTTAATATTATCAAAGCATTGCATTCATTTATGGAGATTATTTACTGCAATAAATAGCCCAAGCTGTGAACCTTAATGATCTTTAGCGTTGACGCGTATAGGTTAGTTCGTTTAGTAGCGCATTCATAAGTGAGAATTATTTATTCTGAATGATTAATACATTTTTCCTTAATGTTATCGTATTCAGCTGATTACTTTAATGAGCAATTAAAAGACTGGCGATTGCAATGCTCTACAAGACGCTTTCTGTGTAAAATTTGAGGGCGGATATTTTAATGTGTTTTGACTAATAATTAATGTTACGATCAGAAAAAAGAAAGGGAAACAGTTTTTCAATTGCGACAGCACAGACTTGCTGGTCAACTTTACTTTGTGTTATACTAACGTAGGATTCCCGTGCTCTTTAAGCCCGACAACTTTCGATATAAGAAGCAAGAAAATGCTTTACGTAAGTCATTTCATTTTGTTAAAAACTGTTATTTTGGCTGTTACATTAGGATTCAACGCACACTATGCCAGGTATAAACAAGGGAATATCTCTGAGCAATACTGGCGTCTTACAAAAGTATGGCTACAATTTAGAATCACGATCAGCGAATATTGTGGGCTGTGCTTGTAGACAAGCGCCTTGGGGCATGCCTACGTTTGGTCCAAAGCTTTTAATTTAACTTCATTGATATTTCAGCTATAGCATAGACTTCCAAGATAACTGCCCATTTATGTAGCAAGCCTTGAGTGAACAAACATCTGACGCGAGCCTTCCTCTGAGTTTAGCTTGAAATGCGTATTGGTATTCTCACTAAGGGTTCCTGTCGAGTTCCTCATTTCACACGCACAGTGTACCACGCAAAAACTTGCTGCAATTTTTATTATCTTTATCAAGGGCTCCCTAGATGTGCATTTTACTAGACAAAGACGCGGTCCAAGTCTCAGCAGATTTTTCTTTGCAGTCCTACAGGTACCTTCGTATGTTGCAGCTAAACAAGGTGCTTATAGGGGGGTGTTAAAAGAAACAGAGCAAGGGAAAATGGGATGTTTGAGTTAAAATGGTCAGCAATAGTTTTCTTCAAATTTTTACTTCCTCCTCGCGCAAAGAACGTTACACCTACTACATTTTCGACCATCCATTGCCATAAGAAGCAATTTCCGGAAGGCTAAGATACCATGGGGGTTGCTGTGATTGTTTACCAAAAATATTTCCGGAAAGCGTCGCAAGGGAAGAGGTGGGCGTGATTTTAAATAGCGATAGGAAAAATGGGCCAGTATAAATGCTGTCAGAAAAATAAACAAAACTTCGCAAATAAATGCCTTGGAGAATGCTTAATCTTTTGCTTAACCTCAGAAATTGGCGTCCTAAAAATGTACACATGTTCTCCCTGGCGCTGTTGAAAGCAAAGGAGGAAATATATTATGCGTTATTTGTTGCAGCGGAAGAATTGGCGCCGCAGTGATGATCGCACAACAGTTTCGCCTGCAACCAAATCTGCCTTGAAGAAATAAACTTTATTGGAGACTGCTTCACCTGTGTTCATTACCTATTCCCTTTCCTCTAGTTTAACATGGGCTGGATCAAAAAACTATTCTGCCCAAAGCAATTTGAGTTGTTAGGGAGAGTATCGTGTCTCCAAAATAAACTGTTAGAAGGGTCCAAAAATGGGTAGCCATACTTTACATGACCCCGGAAAAAAAACGTCCACAATCACGTGTACTTTCCTTGCGCAAAGAACGTTATCCCTACTACCCGTTCCTCCCATCCCTTTGCGTTATGTCAAATAACAAACCATAATTAAGAGTGGCGGTATTTCCTAGACTGTTAGCAGGGCAAATTTAGGGAAGTAGTTTCCTGGATCAAAAATGGGGCGGGAATTTTAAACAGAACTGGAGTAGCACAGTTTCCTGGGATGTTAGAAGGAGAATAGCGATGTAACATTACCTGGACTGTAAGGAGGGCGGGTGGGGCATTTTAGTGGAGTGGCGTCTTTCCCACTTGACAATACTGTATTCCTTCGTACTTAGCGTGATAATATATGGGAGTGCATTTTTTAGTCCAGTCCTTCATAATTAACGTGGACTGTCAGATGGGTGCCAATTTCTTCATGTTTAACGAAACAATACATGGGGTGTTAAGAGGATGTATATTTGGGAGTACAGCCGATTCCTTCATACTTAGCGTGACAATATGTAGGCTGTTAGGAGGGTGTCTGTTCCTTCATACTTAACGTTACAATACAGGCTGTATTTTTAGCGTGACAATATATGGGCTGTTAAGAGGGTGTATTTGTAGCCGAGTCCTTCATACTCAACGCGAACCGTTAGGAGGTGTATTTTTAGCCGATTCCATCAAACTTTACGTTACAATACACGTTTGTTAGCAGGGTGTATATTTGGGAGTAGCACCGATTAAACGTAACAATACCTGGGCGGGTAGGAGAGCGTTTCAGGAACTGGAAGAAGTAAACTTCATTGCAAATAATATAGCTTTATGTGCCTCGCTTTTGGAGACATTTATGATGTTGAATTAAACTCAACACTTAATAAATAACTTTCTTCCTCGTCCACCAATCATCAGAGAGGAGAGTAATGCATGATGAACATGTTTTTACAATAGTGACTCAGTCAATCAGAGAGCAATCCTCTTATACTGACAACTTCACAATGCCAGACTCTTTAAACCTGGTAGCATTAATTTATTAGAGCATTTGTTTTCCGCATAAACACTGTAAGCAATGTAACATTATTTTTTTCCAAATACACTTGTTTTACAATCGTCTGATGTTAAACCCCCACACGCAAATAATAACAAGCTTTTACTTTCGAGACTGTTTCACATTTAGTCATTATTAAACTCTACCTACAATGAAAATATTCTACAAGAAGTGGGGATGCGATCAATGTGGTATGAGTGAGAAAAGATTTTTGGAAAGAGATAATAATAAGAGTTAAGGATATTGAAATTGAGGAAATATTAGCTATCTTAATAATAAGACAGTTATGAAATTATATAAAAATGGGTTAGAAAGAGAAAGATATAATGAAATTTGCGATAAGGATGGAAGGGAAGGATTTAGAAGAGCAGTAATAAACTTCAGGAAATATTAGCAAATCTTATTAATAATAAGGCAATTCTGAAATTATATAAAAATGGGTAAGAAAGAGAAAGATATAATGAAATTTCCGATAGGGATAGAAGGGAAGGATTTAGAACAGCAGTAATAAACTTAAGTGGGATAAAAACGAATTTATCAAGGGGGGATATATCCTATGTGTCAAGAACCAAGTCATTGTATTTAGAAATGTAAGCAAACTAAGTTTTTGGAGGGAACAGTTTCTTTTGAACTGTGGGGACAGTAGAATTCTAAATTTAAATTATAAAAAAGATTAAGAAACTGGGAAAATACATAGGCACGGTGAGGAAGGTGATAGGGGTAAAATTTTTAGGAAAGGAGCGAGTGAAATGTTAGATAAGAAAGGAGGAGGAAAACAGTATGGGGAGTTAGATACTTAGTATCAGGTAAGCAGGATTCTTAGGGTGTTAACGTGCATAAGATCCAAAGGAAAGCAACTCTCAAGATAGATTGATAGCAAAATTTTTATATCGGATTATTAGTGTAGAAATTGTAATTATAATGTAACTATGTATGTCAAGTATATTAATTTGTTCAATATGTTTACTATAAAATAAATAAAAGAGTTTTTTTGTAATATTTATGAATGCTGTATATGAACCTGGGTCTTCAGGAAATTCCAGTGAATGATCACTGATGAGCCAAAGTCCAAGGTAAAAATTGTGAAATGTTTATGTAGAGATATTGTTGTAAATAAATTCATTGAATGAAGGTTTACATTTACAATCGAGGAGAGATCGTGTAGCAGCTGTGAGCTGCGATACCTTAGCCAGGTAAGGCAAGCACATGTGTCGGTTGTAACCTTCAACAACAGAGACTTTTTTTGCAAAGTGTAATTCAAAGTATATATTATAGCATAGTAAAGTTTTGAAAAATAATACTGATCAGGAAACAGAAAGTCACAAAATTTAGAACTGCTAGAGAGGCAAGAAGACAAGTAATATCTTTACTCACTGCACTGTTAAGTGCAACAAAAATAGTATTTTATATTTTCCACTGGCATTGTAATGTAGGGCAATGAAAACAAGGCATGCCTTACCTCCACATCACTTAAACTATCAGCAGCCTTTGAGAACTGCCCAAAGGGACCGCCAATCATCGGGAAGGAAGCCTACCTCTTCCTTTCCTTGGTCACCAAAATTGGGCTGTTAGTTTTAATTCCTTTATACTTAACGTGACAGTACCTGGTCTGTTAAGGGTTGGCTGTTAGAGATTGGTCACCACAAATTCAAATAGATCTTTAAAAGGTAAGTAATGTATAATTAATCACAAAATAAATAATCAGCAGCGTTTGAGGGCTGCCCAAAGGGGCCGCCAATCAAGCCTACCTCATTCCTTTCCTCACCAATATTGGGCTGTCAATTCCTTTATACTTAATGTGACAATACCTGGTCTGTTACGGGTTGACACTTAGAGGTTGGTCACCGCAAGATCTTTAAAAGGTAGATAAGTGCAACAAAGACTGCAGTCTGTTATATTGCAATGTAGGTCAACGAAAACAAGTCTTGCCTTTCCTCCATACATCGCTTCTTAAAGGCATGCAACTTTGTTTCACTTCACGCTCTTATAATTGATTACTCTAAGGGCAATGAATGAAAGCTTCTTTTGCAACGCATATGGTAA
Source organism: Metallyticus violacea (assembly GCA_030762175.1). Classification (NCBI taxonomy): domain Eukaryota; kingdom Metazoa; phylum Arthropoda; class Insecta; order Mantodea; family Metallyticidae; genus Metallyticus; species Metallyticus violacea. The sequence goes on along the minus strand of CM060840.1, from coordinate 51,687,778 downwards.
CTGATTGTAAGAGGGACGCTTGCCATCTAATATTAATTGCCGCCGTAAGAGTATTAGAGATTTTTAATAACAAAATAAACTAGTAGCAGCCTTTGAGGGCACCAATCATCGGGGAGAGGGAAGTCTTACTCCAAAATTGAACTTTTAATGCCTTAGCGTGACAATACCTGGTCTGTTAAGGGTTGACTCTCTGAGGTTGATCACCAGAAATTCAAATAGATATATAAAAGATAGATAATCACAAAATAAATTAGCAGCAGCCTCTGGCGGGGGGGGGCTTTAAAAAAGATGGCGGCTGACCAGTTAAATCGTGGCCTGGCGGCTGCCCAAAGGAATTTGAATTTCCCGCCAGAAGCATTCTGATTGGCTGGTGGGAGGTCACGTGACCAGAATGGAGCCATCTGATTGGCGGGCTCAAGATCCCCTATTACTACAATTTAATTATCATTAAATTGTTTTTGTTGTTAAAAACAACTCAGTATTGAGGAAACTATTTATACTGAAAACAGAATCATTCTTCTTCATTGTACAATATATAACTAAAAAATCAATAATGTTTTCACACAGTTATGAATGTGAAAGTAAACAAATAAGACAATATTTGCTACCAAATGAATTAGTTTTTTTATTAGTGTTTAACGCCCGTTGAGGCACCACATGCGGTGGACACTGATGATAGATACATGAGACGAAGTGCTATATTGGGAAAGGCTTTTTTTTTTTTTAAATCAAGGAAACGTTGCAGGCCAAGTTTAGGGTACCTCCCCAGCATTTGCCATTGATGAGAACTGAGGAAAACCTGGAAAAAACCTCAGTCAGAGAGGACAGTTTTGGCGGGATTCGAACCCCAGACCTCCCGCTCACGAGTCCGTGCCTTAACGACCTCGGCCACCAGTTGCGGTAAATGAATTAATTGAATATGATGGTTCTGAAATATATCTTAACACTAAATTTTCTGAAATTTCCTTAATATTTTTACTGTTTGCCCAATTGATGAATGCATGGTATTCTTTCTGATAAGCATCATAAGATTTTTCTCGGTACTAGTGGCAGTAATCCATAAAGTACTTAATTAACAACTGCTGATTTCCGTCAATGTGGCGAAACAAAGTTTCTCATTTATTTGTAGTGACAAGCACGAGGATGTTGACAAACCAACATGCAAACAGGAACTGCATGTAACATTTTCCTAGCGTTGTTTTACCCAGCAGCAGCTTGCATAACACGGCGGAATAGCAGTCGTGTTTTTATTTCACTCATATGGAACTTTATTCTGGTAAGTGTGTTTCACCACGTCCCCTGCTATGCATATCTTTGCCAAACCTATACGGCCATTATCACTACTCAAAATGAAACCGCGGTTCTGCGGGGGCCATGGTAGATACCACATTATTGCATTTCTAATGAACATATCGCTCCAAAACAAATTGTTCAAGCTCTGCTGTGTTCTCGACGCTTCTTTTTGCCATAAATATCCCTGTAATTATCAACACTTGGTCTATGTAATGTTTAAAACTTAATTTCGGATGTTTTTAAATAGTGATGAATATGGCTAGGATTTATACGCACAAAAGTTTGAAATGCACAAAATCAAACTATAAAGCACAAAATCAAACTATAAATGTGCAAAAGCACGCAATATAAAAATTTTGTATCGTTTTACAGCATGCTGTTTGGACTATACTTTTTTATTTGTTCCTTTCCCTTCATTTTCTCTTCCTTTTTCATTACAGTATAAACAACGAGAACATTGTTTTAACCGGGAGGGGAGCAGACGTGGCATACGAATTGTTGTGGTGTGATCATTTATTGTTCGGGAAGTATGTACGTTAAGTAGAATGACCTTTGATGGCAGTTGGTTGTCAGAAATTTCCATTGGCAAGTCTTGTTGTGCTTTAACCTGAGTGGTGGTTCAGAGTTTTCACTTATGTAGCAAGTAGTGGGTACGCTAGGAAAGTTATTTGGGAACAAACCTCCAAATAAGCAGATTCTATCTGTGTTACAGCTTCTCCAGTCCAGAAACCTACGCAGCTGAACTCAAAATTGTAAAATCAGGTATGTAGTATATGTAACACCATGTGATAATCCGGAAGAATAGATTTTATAATGTAATTTAGAGTAAAAATAAGAGTTTTGGTTTAACAAAATAACTTTAAATTTCTCTGCAAAGCGATTTATAATGTTCTATGAGATGAAACTTCATAGTACTACATCTTCATAATGCCACTATTGTAATATCTGTACACTAAGAAATCAAGGTTGTTGGTAACAGTATTACGTAATCAACTAAGTAATACATTGCCTATTGTTAATTTTCTTTTTTACTTGAATTATTTTTATTTTACAAATCAGTTATTTATACAACAATTTTCGTGTTTGCAAAATACGAATAATGGTTGAAAATTATCGCAATGTTATTGTGTAAAATACACAAATATATGAATTTACTAAGCCAAGTGCGAGCTATTGAACATTTCTTGGCATAAAATGTTCTTCCCTTTAAATACAGTACTGTACCAATTCATATTTTTTTATTCGTTTTATTTAAGGACGCTCTTTAACATCTCAGGCCATTGAATTTCGGGCGTGAAATGGTCGACAAATTTTGCTCAGAGGCCTCTTCTTTCAGGCTTCAGGTTCTTTTTCGTGCCGCAAATGTACGACACGGAACCCATGGCTTTACTTCCCTTCCGAAGGAAGCCATACTTACGATTTTTACGCCCGAAAAAAGTCATCGATCCTGGCCGGATTTGAACCCGCGACCTTGGGTTTAGAAGGCAAGTATGGTTACCACTACACCACCAGGACCGACTGTGCTGTACCAAGAGTGTTTTGATAGCATCATATTTAATTTTATTTTAACAGCTTCATAAGTGAGCCTTTGCACTTGGAAGAAGTATGCTATTACAGATTCTACAACTTTATTGATTCACAGAATGCCATTCCATTAATTTCTAGACTCTTAAGAAGGAAATTTTCTCAAAGTTCACTTTAACATAAGAACTTAATTTTTACTGCAACGAACAGAAGTGCAATTCAAGTTATGGAGAAGCACTTTTCATAATAATTCTAAATGTATATAATTCAAAGGAAATATTTCAGTTCATACATAGGACGCCTTGTTATGACAGACCGGAGAAAATAATTTTGTGCTAATGTTGACTGGAAAGGGCATATTGCTTGTGATTGGGAACATGTATATCTTGAGACAAATGTGTTAGAAGCATTAGTGGCACTTAGGCCTGATATATTAGTATTTCGTCCATTTTATTATGAATTGTGTGTTGTGTATTTTTAAACAAATAAAAGAAAGAACTGCAAACTTGACAGTTTATGCAACGGAATTTTGAAAATACGCTGCAGATTATGTACAGTACGTTATTTTATGGAGGAACACCAAAATATGTACAGAGAGAGAAATTTGTCGTTTTCATGATCAATAAGTTTTAAATTGTACAAACAGTTTTTGCACGGCTTTCAATGATCAAGTAAAAATCTCAACGATTGAAGCATTGATGTCCAAGAATAAGCCTATCAGTAGACTTTGTAGACTAATATGGTAAAAACCATAAAATGCAGGATCTTTATGCAGTGCGATCAGTTTTGTTTTCCCCCGTAGTGTTTTCCCTATGGGCTCGTTAGCCGGTTAGCTAGCCAGCCGGGTCTCGGTGATTAGCGGGAGGGTAAAACAATAAAACGAACCAACCATACAAGTTGCGGCAAATGAGTGAGGGCTCCCTCATAGGAAAACCCAGCGCGGCGAGAAAAAGCATCACTGATGGGTGCATGATTTTGCGCCAGATTTCTTGTTTAATTCATATTGAGAATTACGGCTATATTGAAGGGTAATGGATTTGCGCCAATGGCTTTCGGCTAAGTATTTTTTGTTAAGTTGGTAGCGTACGAAATCTGGTGACAGATGCATCGCAGATAGTGTGTTTGCATTGAATACTAGGCACATTGCGTTGGGGGACATAAATATTGTAAGGCAGACTAGTGAAGGTTGTCATGGAGGTTGTTCAAGAAGGCAGTAACAGAGGAAAAGACTTACTTGTAACAGATGGTTTCAAGTTTTGCAAAGTGTACACATATATAGATGAACGTCTGTTTAGGCGTTGTACAGTTAAGAAAATAATAACGTTAAACATTGATAAGAAAACTGTAGTGTGTCATAATCACCAAGAGCAATGAACGTCAAAATGTTCGGCTGTCGTGTAAAAGGAAAACAGCTAGTGACTTAAGTGAATAACCAAACATTGTAATATCCAGAACATTTAATGCGAATCCCGACATTTGTGCTAGTGTATTGCATTTTGCTGACGAACTATTACGCAAAACAATCTACAGAGAACGACGTCACACAAACCGGAACTACTAGCAACCTCACTTGAAGTTGACGAAGCTGTCTTGCAACCAATGTCCTCTACTGATGAAAATTTCATGCTGCCTGCAGTTTGCAATGTTTGTGCGAAGCAGAAGCGCTTTACGTAGATGGAGCTTTCAGATACTGCGCAAAATGTTTTACCCATTTATTTACCTATATTACCTTTCCTTGCAATGGACATAACATTCCAGCTGTATTTTTGTTTACTACCAAATAAGAACAAAGATATTTGTTCCTTGGCTTTTCGAAAGTTCGAATGTTTAGAGTTGAAACTTCTACCAAGGAGAGAAAATAGTAGCAGATTTCCAGGCTGCGCTTCATGAATCAATTAAATCAACATGAAGTGAGGCAACTGAACTCTTGGGTTGTCGCTATCATATGGGCCAGGCTTGGGAGCGTGATCTACAAAGCATTGGCCTAGTAAATATGTTGCTAGACAATTAGCCTGGCACTAGTAAACGGCTTAAACATTGTTTTGGTTTGTCTTATTTACTTCCAGAGGAAGTAGGTGATTGTTTTGTTTTTGATATGGCTAAGAGTAAGCGGTTATGCTCAAAATTTCGACAGTTCAGTGACTACCTTACTGATTACGAGGTCATATTCAATCGCATAATATGGGAAAGAAGTCGTCTATGTCACACTAACGACTAAGGCATTTTATAGTAAGTTCACCGCTTTATTTTACTGCTCATATCCTACACTTTCAAAATAATTTCAGATGTAAAACTTATCCAAATGGAGACTTATTTGAAAATTAATGGCATGTACCTGCACGCCCATAAAAGAAAAATAGTAAACAAAGAATATAAGGTTGATTATTACATTAAAAACTAAAGGGAAAACCGGATTTCTCGTACTGCTTTAGTGTAGTACTTTTCGTATTTAAATGGACCCTTCACATGAAATCCAGCACAAATTTTAACAATTTTAACAGTTTTCAATCATCACAAAATTTGACTACCTGTAGTTAAAATCATACAAGCACAACTTTTAACCACACCACGCGCATTTTCGCCTGACTGTCCGTAGTCTGCGAAAACCTAACATCGTACCATGGTACCAAACTAAAACAGAAACGTTGTATAATGAGTATGACCTACTGGCGCAAACACATTATGGATCTAAAGCAAATATTTTGGCCTAATTGCAAGTGGCGCAATCGTGGTGGCCCGTCACGGACCGCAGAGGATTTCAATAGAACGATGCTTCATAAGGTCATCAGCTTTTTAATATTTTCGGTGTCAGCCTAGTTGGTAACCATCTTTTTAAAACCAATACATTCGTTTCAAGGTAAAAGAATGCCTTCGCAATTTTTTAAACAAATATAATATGCTTTCCGAAATAAAGTTAAAAAATGTGTCGCCCAAAATAAAATTGGGATACAAGATCACATAGCACCATCACTTTAATTAGACAAAGAAAAATTAACTGTAGAAAAATAAAAAGGAAATGGCCAGCAATTTTTTATGTTTATAGTATTTAAAAACAAGCACAGTTCCAGAATGTACCAAACAAAGGGAAATTCAATAGTAAAAGTAGAAAATATGGAATAACAAAGCATAATACTTTGAGATTTGTAGCTTTCCTGGCAGCACCATTTACAGAAGTCTTCTCGAATGATCAGTGGAGAGGATACAATTCCTTCGTAAACAAGATATCAGCGTATGGTTGCCTCGAGCAGTGCAAATGACGGCAGAGGGAGGGGGTCGATTGTCAACCTGTAGTGTAGTGTTTATCTTGGACCAATGTGCAACTATACGGGGTTGAAACTTCGGCAACCTTGCATCCATGGAAGGAGAGGTTTCATGCTTACTGAATATCCAGGCAAGTGAAGGATATATTTTCAAGCTTTCAACAGTCAAACTTGTCCTCATTGTCTATGCTTAGTGTCACAATTAGAACATTTGTTAGTAGTAGTTAAAAAAAATGGAACATTTCGCAACCACTGCGTAAAAAAGTCATCAAACCTTTAAAACATTTAGGGAATCTTAGAAACCATTGTCGACCGCAATAGATAATGCACACTGCGAGTACTTGCATATAACAAGAAAAGAAAGTCATTGACAAAATCGTAAAGAGATAGGTAATATATTATTTAAAGCGATTGGATATAAAGACACCAGTCAAAACCTCCAATTGATATGAGAGAAGACCATCTACCATAAAATCTCCGATGTTCCGATCCTTTACAGTGTCTACTAGGTTTACTTTATACTGCATTCAGCCAAATGTGCGCGATTTGGGTAGGAACCACCGAAATTTACTTATAGCATAGTGTTTGCTTAATAATTTAAATATCTGTATCAGTACGATAACATTTATTTTGATGAAAAGTGTAAACTTAGCTCAAAATGTTGGCCTCAGATGTACACAGTATACGGCTTACCAAATAGACATTTGTGCCGGTTGTGTTGTATTTTAGCCTCAAGTATTGTTGTACATGTTGGCTATCGAAAGCTTGGAAATGTATATCCATCACTCACCCTACTCACTCCACTCACCCCTTCAAAAATATACTGTTACTTAGATCTGAAAATTAGATACAGTATTCAGCTGAATGACGTGACAAGGAAAGGTACTGGCATGATAGCTACAGATAAAACATTCGATAATGAAAATATACCAAGATATGTAACTGTTGCTGAAGAAAAGAAAAAAAAAAGAATTTTAACTGTCACCGCTTCCCTTATCATTAACGTAAAACATCATTTAAACAAATTCATCTCTCAACGTTTCTGCTATGCATTTAGCCCGGATACTTATTTAAGTTTAAATCCCGCATGATTGTGTGTGTTGAGCAAAATGTTAGTAATTAAAAATATTAGGTCTTAATTAATCGATGATAAAAGAAATAATAACGAGAAATTATCATTCTGCAGCGTAAATACTTAATACTATTTAGAAAGATTTATAAAACATGCCATATTAATAAACATCAGTATATTGCATTTTTATAACTGATCACATCACGTTGTAAAGAATTGTATAACCATTTATTAAATACGCAATTGGGTATATATGAAATTAAACGAAACGATTAATTGCAGATATCACATTTTACAGAAGAGCGGTATATATACTAGTCCACAGTATTAAAGTAATTAAAACAGTAAAAATCTACATCTCTGGCACTTATAAATCAATATAGGTACCGATCAATGTCACTAATGTTTAATATTCACTTAGATGAAATTATTAGACATTGGATAAACCAACTCACATATTATTCGCCAATTAAATAATAGATACTACACATTGACAATGGTCTCTGTTGATGATCAAGTAATTATTTCAAATAATGAGAATAATACCTATACAGAAAAGATTGAATGAACGATATAAAATATCCAACCAATATAATATGAAAACGTGTGTCGTAAAAAGTAAAATTACGGCTTTTCAAGGCAAAAATGCAATTCGATCTAAACGAATTATTGTGAATATAGGAATTAAACAAGTAAGTATATTTAAATTTCTAAGAATAACAACTGCATGCTAAGGAAATACTGACTAGAAAGGAAAAATAGAAAGATTCCATTATACGAACACTGTAATTAGAAGATCCCTTTGTAACAAAGTAGGAAAAGAAACAATGCTAAAATGTTAAAAAAATATTATCTGCCCCGAGTTTTTGTATGGAAATGAAACATGAGCCATACGATAAAATGATAAATTAACATTACAAGAAATGATATGAAATTTCTCAAGTAATTGCAGATTACACAAAGCTAGATCACAAAAGGATATCCGCTCAAAGTTAACATTTCTTTCATATTGAAAGACCACCTAAAGCTGCATTGTCAAGTGTTACAGGCAGAAATGTGTAATAACAAACGTTGGTGATATTAAATGTACACCCTGTATATACTGGCTACGCATGTTTCAATTTGCTAGAACAAGTCAAGCTTTACTTTCCATAAAATTAAAATGATACAAAGTGTTATACAAGCAAAGCCCTTTAAATGCTTGAGCTAGAACTACCAGAATATTTCTCTCCAGCAATAACGTTACTTGTAGCAACCAAAGCAAGGTTACTCAACATAAGGTAAACACGGTAGCGTAGTGAGTTTTGCATAAACAAATTACGACTCGTGGGCTACGGAATCAGTTCCGCTGGTTTAGATTCACGTATTTAATTAACAAAATGATGCTCTGTGCACGCGCATGTTCCGACAGATGGAGCGGAGAGCTCTCGTGTACTGGCAGGCTCTCTTCAGTACCCATTTCTAGAGAGCCCGAGGCAGCGTCCGAGTGGTGCATAAGAAAGGGACTTCACTCTTTACAGCATTCAACAGCCATTGTGTGCCTGCAAACAACGTTTAACCCATAAGAAAATACGGCAATTTATTTCAAGACCATCCGAAAAATGTCTTAACAAAGTCCACCTTTGTAGCACAGTAAGGCTAGAAAGTCTTTCTTTCTTTGCGAAATAGAACTAAGTACCAACGTCCTATATGTACATACCAGCTAAATTTAAACGACAAGGAAACTGCTGAAGCGCCGTTGCTACATCTCGATGTCTTACATAAAATTGTTGTTAAATTCTTTTGGCGCGTGGGTTTAAGCCTACAAGGTTTCCAACTCCTCTTTTCAAAATGGTGCCTGCAAGTAAATATTCGCTTGAATCAAGAAAGATTTTTTTTTGATTTGTTTATTTACGGACGCTCTTTAACATCTCAGATCATTAGCGTCCCATTCTATTCTGGGCGTGAAACGACCGACAAATTTTGCTCAAAGGCCTCTTCTTTCAGGCTTGAGGTTCTTTTTCGTGCCGTAAATGTACGACGTGGGATCCACGGTTTTATTTCCCTTCCAAAGGAAGCCATACTTAGGATTTTTAAGCCCGAAAAAATCCATCGATCCTGGCCGGGATCTAACCCGTGATCTTGGGTTTAGGAGATAAGTATTACCACTACACCACCAGGACGGACGAATCAATAGAGAGAACACATTTTAGAACAGCCACTGAATTCTAGTAAAATATTAAGAATATGAAAAGTTATCATCCTCAATGTTAAAAAACCAGTTAGAACCTTAATCTTAAGGCAGAATTATACATTGGAAAACAAAAATTACATTGAATGCACGCAGTCTTTCGTCTAGTTCGCTTAACAAGTGAACGTATTCAATAAAATGCAGCAGCAAAGCTACGTTAAAACCTCAATGTTCATTACTGGTAGTAATACAGACTAGAGTTGCGTTTCCCAGCTTTATATTCAAACCCTTGTTGAGGAATCAGTTTCTGTCCAAAACATGCAATTTCATCAAACTCCGTAATTGTCCTGCGTGTTTAGTTCCTGTGAAAAGGAAGAGCGCTACTTGGTACGAATGTTCCCACAATGAAATACAATGGCGTTCACTGCTAACGAAGCAAAGAGGATATAACACGCTTGATTATGTTATAAAGAAGCAAGGGACAGAGATGTCATGAGATTCTGGCCAGCTGGGCTCCTGGTCACCGAGAGAAACCAATGAAAAACCACAGTTTCATTAGTTGCTTCAATTCAACTGTAATCAAACATATTTCCCACGATGCTACTACATACCAAGCCTGCACAAAAACGCGTGCAGCCTGTTCATCGAATTACCCACAACTTACTACGCCGGCGACATCACCTCTATCATATTGGCTATTCTGACGAGTTTTGGAATTGATCATCATTGCCTTTGTAACGTGCTGATATTCAGATAAATTAATAAAAAAAGTGTACAATTTAGCACTGTTTAAAGCATTTGCCTCTTCAAAGAGCATGTAAATCAATTGCGAGAAACCTAACAAAAGCACATAAACTCATTCTGAACCAATAGGACGTTAATCATTATCTTAGCAGTGCTCGGGTTGCAGCCAATGGTGAAACGCGGTTACAGGGTAGGGCTGAGGTATAGGGACGTCGAAATTCATGGAAAATCCAATTTATGTTAAAAAAAACATTGCGAAAATGACCGCACTGATATAATAAATATTTCTAAGTCCAAAATTATGATATTGTGACGATTAATATGTGACAATTGATTTAAATTACACAAAATATTTTTAAAAGTTCACATTTCATAACTCATCATTACATCTGTTTGCATATGAGCTCAATCCTTCGGTCCTTTTTCTGTGCCTATACATTAATCCCATTAGAAATGCATTCCTGAACTTTAACCGATTCTATACGACCTTAAAACCATTTATTACAGTTTGTTTTCTTGTTTTATTTTTGAGCGTTCTTCATATTATGTCGCTCTATTTTATATTGGATATCTACTTCTTGATATATTTTACAACTGTGATAATTAACAGTTTGTCTGTTCCACTATTTGTTCGTCGATTTAATCTTACAGCATCATTACCTAGGCAAGTCATTGTTTTGGCTTTATTTCTAGCTATTAACATATTATATTTCTTACCTGTGTTATTTAATTTCTTTTATTTCAGTTGTCATTAATATTTAAATTTTGCAAATGTAATTTCCATTGTTGAAAGACATTGTCCATAAATTAAACAATTGCTGGAAACTTCACTCCTTTGTCTGACGCCCAAAGTTTTTGTTTCTATAAATAAAAATGACTAAAATTAACAAAATAAAGAGATGTCACTGGCGGAATTATAATGAGGAAATTCGTAGCAGCTTTAGAGGCGTCTCCTTGCTTATCCTAATTTTTATCATAGCTGCGAAAGATTTAAGGATATTGGATTTGTTCGGGGTATGAAAGTACGTTAGAGCTTAGTAAATGGCAATTAATAACGTCTTTGCTATGAGGATCTGGGGATATTAATACTACACTATAATCTCTAATAGCACCGGGTCCACTTAAGGAAAATTCCACACACGTTCACTTGAATTTAGGCTTCCGTACAATCCCTGAGAACATAATTAACGCTGGGAAGCGATTTGGCAAAAAAGGGGAACCTTAAGCCATTTAAGTAGCAGAATATTTATGGGGGGGGGGGAGGGGAATGGAACGTTATGACTTTAGTTCCAGTATCAACTGGGCATGTTTTTCTTTCAACTTCTGTACAGCCCAAAACTCTTTTTGTTAGACTAAAACATTTTTAAAAAAAATTAAAATTTACATAAAGTTTATACGCAGCTTATATACCTATTATATCTTGTAAAACATTTTTTAAAGTCAACGGTCATAATGTATCTGCTACGATTTTAAGGGGAAGATAATGGGATTTTTTGACTGTATCAACACGTATAAAAGAAAAGAAAAAGAAGTAAACATTTGAAAATTACAGCCTTAAAAATCAGGTGTTTCTTTTATTGCTATAATTTTCAAATTGATGTACAGTTTTATGCGATGTTACGATAACAAAAATTAATTAACTCTATTTAATATAACCCCACTATAAGGCAACACTGTCACTAGCGCGAAGAATATCTTTGGCTTCACGTTTACTACTTTTATTGTTCTTTACACCCGTCATGGTTTACAGCTAATTTTGTGCACAATTCCTATGTCGAAAAATTAAATCTTACCTTCTTTTTCTGCACCATTTCAAAGATATCCAGCTGAACTTAATCCTACACACATTTAAAGGTGACTGTTTCAACCTTTGCAGGTTAACAGTATTCTGGTGGCAATAACAAAGAAATAACCTTCCCAATCCCACTATGCGTTAGCCTGGTTCACAATAAGAGAAATCTTATCATAGTTACTTCGCAAATTGAATTATTTGTAAACAAAAGTAATAAAAGAGTCAAATTTTCCATTTGAAAACAAAAATTACCATGCACAAAATGTAAAATGTGATGTACAATCTAATAGACAAAATTAGAGCGAAAACCTGCAACTCCAAGATTATGTGAAACGTTAAATTGGTTAATTAGTTACTTTAGATGCCCAGATTGAAACCTAAGGAATAAAATGATGACAATATAGAATAAAAAAACAGGTAAACGCAAGGAGAACAGACTGATACATTTCTTACGCGCAGCAACAAACAGAGGAAAAAGTGAACTATGTCTACACTGAAGCAGTAGAATTCGTTCATGGAGTATGAATATATTACAGTTACCTAGGCTATTAATCCATTATTTTCTCAACTACAATGTAAGAGACCTAGCTATATATATATATATATATATATATATATATATATTTAGTATTAGTGCATTTATTTACAAAATATATTTTTACAAATCTAAATCATCCACATCGCACGGGTCCTGGGACCCTACGTGCTTTCCCATCAACTTGCACAAACCAATATTTAACTCTTAAGAGACAAACAATATATAACAAAATAAATGAATAAACAGAAAAAAAGAAAAAATATAATAGAAAAATATTTAAATATCGAAAAAAAAATAAATAGAAAAGAAAAAAAAATACACTTATACTCCCTCGCATAAATGTACAAAACAAAATCACTTCCCCTCTCCCTTTCTAGTTGTCTTCTCTTCCGATCTGAGCTGTCTCGTTTATTTAAAATTTACCTACTCCTTCCTCCTCCTTCCTATCTGCAAGGAAGTGTTTATTTAGAACGAACGGTTCAAGCTTACAGATCTGTCTCACATGACTGCTTACCGAGAGAGGGAGAAGAAATGCAAACGGAGTCATTTTCAAATAGTTCTCTCTATAATCTCTAAACTTTTAAAGATTTAGTTCGCACGAGACGGTATCAAAAAGTAAAGAAACTGGTTTTATTCCATTCATATGCGCTCACTCTAGCGATCGTCAGTTATCACAGAAAGCCCTCACCTTGACTGAAACTATGAGTGATGCTGGAACAGGAAATTCTTTTAGAACCTGGTGCTTAAATTTGGAATCACAACAGCGAATAACAGCAAGCAGATTTTGCAGCCTGGAACTGAAGCACAGGATGTGTTTGGCAGAACATGTTTATGGGTGGCATAAAAGATGGAAAAACGTGAAGATTGTCTTCTTGATGTTCCACATCGAAAATTGAAGTGAATATGATATTCCGAGAATATCGTCATTTAACTATCTAAGTGGGGATCTTAACGTTTCTCATAAATCTACAGAAAACATGTCCCATAATGATCTAGGTTATAGAAAAGATACGGCAAAATGAATGCTCATCGAGCATGTGTCTGCTAGACAGCTGCTAGCAGAGCATCCTGTAAGTTATGTTTCTGGTTGTGGGAAGTGAAATTTGTAATGCTGCTTCGGGTACACTGCCAGAGAAAGGCTTTTTCGAGTACTCTGAAAAGGAGATAGAACTTTCGATTCAGAATATGATATCAAAAGGGTACTAAAGACATGCTAAAGTGTGTAATTGAATAACTTGAGCAATACTACAAAGCCTTCGAGCATGAACTTGGCCGCTGGTGGCATTGTAATACGAACGGCTAAGGGGCACACGATCTGTCACCCCTCTTCTGACCTTATATCTCCCGCGTTCATTCAGTCAAAACTCGTGCCATGCAAGGAAAGAGGTATTTGTGTTTAAAAGTATACGAAACAGTGCCATAAATTGTGATATTAGCACCTCATTGTGCACTAAGTAGTGTTATTGTTCCGACATAGGTACAGGATTTTCATGTACGATATTACAATTTCGTGCAGGGAAGTTAAAAGGCGTTTTCGACCAAATTTCCCCAGAGAAACTGCATGTTTACTTGTTAATATATTTACACAAACGGAAATTATTCTTGATTTAGAAGGTACAGGTAGAGCAGTGTGTGCTAACCGAAGCGAAACAAGACTAAATTGGAGAAAGATTGCGTCTCTTGCATACAAAATACAATTGTTTCAGACCACAACTTGGAAAGATACTGAGCTGTTACAATTGAAATCATGTAGAGTTACTACTGCCCAGCAATTGCAGCCACATGTTGGTGAGCAACGGTGAAATTTCTATAATTGAATTTTGGGGAGTACTTGGTCATGATTCCTATTCCTATTCTTTACCGGCGAAAAGCTTGGTTTCATATAAATAATCACGTTGCGTCGCCGAGAACAGAGAAACCCGAGTTTATAGACCAAACTTCTTGCAAGGCGAGAAAATTAAGATACGTATTTATTGTGATTTTAATTATAATTTCATGTTGTAAAAGCATAATTTAAAAGAAACTTAATCTGAGGTACGGTTACACTAGTCAAATTTCGTCGGGATTGACGCACTTGCGAGGCGCTATCTTTGTCGCCAGGTACCAGCCAAGTTTACGCGCGAAGACTCTGTAGCCACACCCCCCCCCCTTTTAATCGTACTTGAAGTTATAACACTAGTTTTTATTAGCCGCTGTTAAACATGTACTGAAAGTGAAGCCCTGTGTTAATGTATAGACATTTACATTGAATACCACCACCGATGGCCGCAGTTGTTCAGACACGGACTCGTAAGCGGGAAGTCTGGGGTTCCATTCCCGCCAGAATTATCCTGCCTGACTGAGGTTTTTACCAGGTTTCCCTCAGTCCTCATAATAAAAAAAAAAAAAAACTTTTGCTCCCAATTTATCATTTCATTTCATGGTGTCCACAGCCTGTGGTGCCTCATCAGTAAAAATGGGCGTTAAACACTATTTAAAAACCCACTGAATGACCGAATTATTAAATAATTTATAAAGTGCGCGTTCGGCTCTTTAGTTGTACAAGTCCTTCACTGAATTTAAAACTTGGAAAGCAATGACCGCGATTTTTAGTACAAGTACGCAGAAAGTTCTCAACTGCGATAAGCAGAAAATACTCATTTTAGAACTCTCCGCATTTTGTCATCAGTGAAAATGGTTAAATGCTTCGTTAATGAGCCAGATAGTAAATTTATGAGTTAGATACGAGTGTAGATCAATAAGTTTTCGGCCTATCCATTTTCTAGGTATGATAAAGACAAAAACCATATTCCACTTTTCAATATAATTACCCTTCATTACAGGATACTTCTCATCTTTGAATTAACATTTCAATTCCGCCCCCATCAAAATAGTCAGGAGTCTTGTCTGCAAAATGGGCATAAACAGCATCCATCACTTCTTCGCCACACCTAAATTTCTTTCTTCGAAGGTTCTTCTTGAGTTTTGAGAAGAGGAAATAGTCACTGGGAGCCAGATCTGGGATGTAGGGTGGACGGTCGATATCCTTGAAGCCACATTTCTTAACAGCTACCTTTGCAACAAGAACTGTGTGCACAGGCGGGTTGTCGTGAAGAAGGCACACACCACCACTCAGCTTTCCTCGCCTTTTCTCTTTGATGGAAGCACGTAGCCTGTGCAGTAGGCCAGCACAGTACTCCCCAATTACTGTGGTGTTCCTCTCCTTGAAGTCAATGAGGAATATTCGTTTACAGTTCCAAAAGATTGTGGCCATGATCATCTTGGTTGACTGAGTGACCTTGGTCTTTAGAGACGATGCTTCATCAGGTTTACGCCACTCCATTGATTCTTTTTTGAGCCAGGGATCATAATAGAGGACCATAGTTTCATCTCATGTAACAATGGCTTGCAGAAAACTTCTCTCTCGTTGCATGGCACAGCTCCAAAAAGGCCTGACAACAGAAGATTCGTTGCTGCTTTTGGACTGAGGAAAGAAGTCTAGACACTAACTTTATTTATGTTTAAATGTTCGTGAATAATTGGAAGGATTCTTATTTCAGAAAGGTCCAATCTTGCTGATATTTCTGTAACTTTGATCCGCCGGTCTTCCATAATTTCTCTTCCCACAAGAGTGATGTTTTCAGGATTGAACACCTCCAAGGGTCGACCTGTAAGCTCTTCATCTTCAATGTTTTCCCGACCCATTCGAAAAAGTTTGGCCAATTCTTTTACGGTAGAATATATACCCATTTACACGATCCAATCTGTTTAATTTCATTTGAAGTAAATCCTTCTTTTGTGAAGAACTTGATTACAGATCGAAATTCCATTTTGAACGTGTAACAATCTTCTACATATAGCCTTCTTTATGCAACTATGTCTGAACAGCGGAGCGTAAGTTACAGCTGAAATTATTTACTTAACAGATAATGGATGGCACTAGATATGGGTTTTGCGAAGGCAATAATCCTTATGGGAGAGGCTGGAAACCTATGGACCTAGCCTCATATTTGTGCTATGCATATACGCGTAGAGTATTGCGCATATAGTACATTAAAGCAACTGCCAAACTGTGCTATAGCTTTGTATGAAAAATATAGCGCACAAACTTAGTTATTATAGCTTAGAGGTTTAAAAGCATGCATAGAAAAAACTGCACTCTACGTGACCCCCAGCTACTTCATGGAGTGTACTAAGCCAAACGTTTCCACCTATGTACGCACTATTTTTTTAGTAAAACGTTCATCCAACATGTTTTTTTAAACATACCTATCAGACAAAGGAAAAATGACAAAAAAATATCACAGTCCTTCTCTTTTTATAATTTCGGACTTCACTGTAAGATACTTTTGACAATATTGAGAATTGAAGGTTATAAATCTTGCTACGCATTGCAGGTTGGTGAATTACAAAAATGGAAAGTACGAAACATAACACATAACTGGAATTAATAATTTGCTTCAGATGCAATAGTTTATATTTTAATATAAAAATACATAACATAAATCAGGCTTTTATTTGTAATTATTTATTTTGCTAAAATATTTGTGATGGCTAAGCTTGAAGAAATTAAGAAAATATTTAGATTTAAAACCCTGTCAATTTTACTATACAAACAATACTACATTGCTTGCTTTAGAAATATAATTTGTTTTTAAAATGCCGGAGTCTGTTACTTAAAGCGAAAGAAATTCTACGAAAAAATTCTCTGTAATAAGATATGGTGTATTAGAAACAAGAACGAGAATAAATAAAACATGAAATGAATCTGCAAAGCAACAATACAAATTTATTTGATCTATGTTCATCGAACGACGTTTCTACATTAAACAGAACGCAGGTTTCAGCGCAGGCTTTAAATCGATGACGTCATACGCAATTGTTTTTGGACCAGTGTGAATGCTTCACAATAGGTAGGTAAATTTTCTCTACCCGCCCCTTACTGCAAAATGAAACGTAATGCAACACTTTAGTAACATTCATGTTTTGGTTGGACACCTCAACAAATACATTTTGATAACAAAATGAAGGAGCACCCTGTAATTCTACAAAAAGATTTGCCCATAAGAAAGTGAGAGAGAAGCGCTTGGGTTTTGTTTTATCCCTAGGGAGAAGTTAACTGAAACGACTTCTTTTAAAAGTGCGGAGAGTTCGCCAGAGTGACTTTCCAGCCAAACTCCTTGAACCTCTTCATAGAGAATTGTGTATAAAATTTTTTACATTGTATCTCTCAATAATTAAGACACAAAACAACGAAACTTTTAACAATCATTTGGTGCCTGTAGCATTGATATATGTAGTCAGATCATTGATACACAAGATTTAAACAGAGAATAATGCATACTTCAAAACTTATGCATTTTGCAGGAAACTCAAACTGAATGCGCGATCATTGAAAAATGAATAATAGAGGAAATTTGTGTTCGTGCATTGTATGCCTTAAGAACAATATTTATAATACAAATGTTAAAAGAAGCATTTTATTTTGTGAGTACGAAGTGTGATAAACGTGACCAGAGGCCACGTTTATCATACACTAACCTTGCTACTTATAAACATAAATAAATAGGTAGTTATAAATTTAAAATATTTCCGAACGTTCCTTGATTCAAAGAAATAGCTTATTTTTAACTAGAAGGAGCATCTCTAGATGTTACCAATGTCTCAGCGGGGATAAATAGTGATTTTTAAACATATCTTGGCAAAGTAAAATTACTATTATTATTTTATTACATTTATTTATATATTTTACTAAACTGCGGTTTAAAATATAATTTTTCCATGCTGAAAGAATCTATAGTATGCACAAGCGCATAATGATGGAATCAACTGTTGGTGTTTTTCTTTTCTTTTCTTTTCTTTTTTTTCCTACCCTGCTTGACATGGTTACAGATTTTTCCAGTATTAGTTTTAACAATTATTATATACCTAGGTATTTACTATATGGCCTTATTTCGAAATCGAAGCAAAGAATGTAAAAATAAAAAATCTGTTATGACTACATCGCGTATAAAACCTAAGTTGATAACACTGGAGTATTATAAACATTTTAGCACTGAATGTTACAAAATGCATTGAGTATTTTGTATTAAAAGAACTATAAAAATCGTGTTCTTCATAATAATTAATTTATACGTTTCTCTTTAATATAGTGTAAATGATATATGATAAAACCATCTTCAAAACGAAAATAATGAATCAATTAAGTAATGTAATGGCCATATCCGAGGTGTTCCTCCGCCTAACCATCTTTGCGAAATCGTTGGTTGAGATATTCTCTCAGATCCTAAACAAAATGAAGGATGCTCCATCTTGTTTAAAGACAACGGTGTCCATATTACCATCTGAAATTTATTGTTATGTCAAACCACTCAATTGAGCATAGTCACTAGTTCCTCTATAAATAGAATTTTGTAGTGATAGTCTGAAATAAGAAATAAAAATTCGAGTAAAATCTAATTATTTTTAGGACTTTTAAACGCTATGTTGAAATAAAACAAAAAGTACATATATATTCTACATTTAATATACATTTCATTTATATGACGAATTATTATTTCATAGAAAATGATTGAAACTTTATATCCACTCTGTAACGTGATATACATATAGCTCTTAAGGTTTATTAATGCATTTCAGAACATAACTGGAGAATAGCAAAACTTTGGTGCTAATTAATGTGTAAGTTTTTGTCACACAGGCAGTTACTTTGGTAATCATCTAACTAGGCGGAATCTTTATGCACAAAAATGTGCAAATCAGGCGTTTCCCTTACAGAAGATAACTTTTGTTCTGCCTGAAGCCGAAATATAGGCTCGTCTTCTTTTATTCGCCAGTTTCGTTCTAAAGCAAGATAATAACAAAGAATCACATCAAAGAATGCCTCAACAACAATACATTCTGACCGAAATAATAGCCACAAAGACGGAGTAATAAACTACGAAAAAGACACAGAAATACGTGTTTTCGTGAACCATGCTAGTTGCCTCGCTATGTTCAATATCGTTTGTGGAGGCGCCTGGAAATGTGTTTTTGTCACGGAATCAAAGACAAACTGCTTTGTACTCACGCTCACTCTTTATAATTCTCAACTCTGAAAATATTTTCACGTTTTCTGGTTTTTGTTTTTGATCTAAGGGAGGGAGGAATTAAAATTACTATCTTTAGAGTAAATAATATTAATGGAATAAATATTTAGATGCATTGCTATGTTTTTAACAGACATATTTTATTTGAAGGGAGGCTTGCATGCCATTTTCATTTATGAACACTTTTAATCCCATATTCCTATATTCCACACTTTTCATCAACTTATGTTAAATATGCATCAAAATAATGCTACAAGAAATTAATTAACGAATAAAAAATCAGGATAAGGAAACACAAACCCACAAGACTCATTATATTATCATAGCTAACGCCCATTGTAGAGACAGCAAATCTCTGGGTATTACTCGTGCTTATTATATGGATGATCAATTTTTCAGTCACCAATGCATTGTTCTAAATATCTAAGTTGCGAACACATTTCAATCTATACTAAAATTGAATAATGTTCATACATATGTTTAAGATGCCGGGGGGAACGAATATAGATGTCATTATTTCGACAGTAAGGGATGATGAAAAACATTTATAAACCCTTTCTTTCAGTTATTTGTAGAAAAATATTTTGAAAAAAGAGGCATTTGGCTACCCCGCCTTTCTCTTGTAGCTACTAGAATGACACTAGTGTGCAGGTCAGTGTTAAGGATGGAAGGATGATACCCCTTCCCCACAGTACTGGTTTGTTGCGCACTGGAAGTCGGAAAGCTGAGGTAATTAAGTTGAACCAATTGCACTGCGTGTGTAGTATTAATCTTTCCTACTGGAATTATTTCCTAAGATAGTATTTATGTGTATTTGTAACGAAAGTTTCAACTTTAATGAAATTGCCTAAAAACGAAACATACTTTAACTTGGAAAGAAAAAAAAAAAAAGATTCGCAGTGAAAGGCAAACTTAATTTATCGTACATATTTATCATATATACCGGTATATATGAAGTTATTCTAAACTCAGTTCTCAGTTTCATGTCCAAGTACTAACTTAGTTCCCTGTCAGTTGATCTAGAAGTGACTGACTTACCATTTGTTCCCCTGTCCTCGTAGGAAAATAAGTGTAACTGACATGTCTTCTTGGCCCGAAACCTGCCTCATAGTACCTGCCCATGTTCCTTTGCTATTTAACTCTTTACTGTCCTGACAACAGCATCTTATAAAAATAAAAACGTGAATATATTCGTAATGAAATGATCTTTTATTAAAACAAAAATAAACGAGAAAAGTTAAACATTACCAACACCATGTTGTTCAATAAGAAACAGTCGTTCCTCTATGTGAGTAAGTGCATACTTAGGAATGTTTACAATGCTATCCCAGATCGATCGTTTCAGTTCCTCATGAGTATAGGTTTACTAAAATACTCATTTGTTAAAATAACCCTATAATCAGTAGTCAGCCGGATTCATATCTAGTGGCTTAGGAAGGCAACTGTTCAGAAAATACTTGATGTGTTGCTTAATAATGTTTCCATGATATTGTGTATGTGAGGTGGAGCGCCGTCTTGCATAAAACCATTCTAAAAACTATTGTTCAAAAACTGTTGTCAGTAATCCAAACCATAATTTTTTATACAGGCGTGACAATTAGCTGGCAACGAAAGTTAAACAAATGTATCTAGGTATAAGAAAAAGAAATACCTCTAAAGCATAATGGTATCTATATGGAATTAAACTCTTAATATGTACAGGAGATACAGCCATTTCAAACTGGGAACTTACTTTCAAATACACTTGACTGTCAGATTACCTCAATTACGTATTTTCCTAAATTATTATATTTCCCTCTTCTTTACGGGACCGCAGAGCAAAAGGGTAGACAAACACGAAGCTCTCCCCACAATTTCCACTATGTGCCTGAAGCGGTGTGCCCGGCTAGAACTTTTACTGGATTTTTCCTGCCATCCATGAAGGCAAATAAGGACTAGGGAACATTAGGCATCCAGAAACCCCGCGGATAGCCACTAACCAACGAAACTCTTTGTGGTAGGTACAGAGAAAGTTGCTGATAATGTCTAAACACTACGGGGATTATTTTTAGATTCAGCAGCTAAACAACAGACGATTGCATTTTGTATGTGTATAAGTAAACTAATTGTCAAATATGTTGTGCTCGTATAATTGCTCTGTTTCTTTTGAACAACGTTTAGGTACAACATTTCTGTTGGTGACTGGGCCACGTTGAGATACGTTTTTCAGAAGTGCCGCTATGATCGAAAATAGCGTAGAGCTCGCCAGAAGAGAAATGAAGAGACCAAGTTTTTATCAATACTTTTGATATCCTTTCCTATTAGAACCTACAGTAACAATTTGGTTTTTGATTATTCTTATATCATGCACAAATACGCATATTTATTAATTCTCAAGCTGCAATGTAGATGCGCTAAAATTGATGACAAATACGTTTGTACTTGCTGTAGTTTCAAGATATAGTTTTTGGGTTATATACTTTTTTCTTTAAAGTTTTAGTTTAATGGCAAAGAGTACTGAGAAAAAACAATTAGAATATCTTCTTAACAATAGTACGCTTCCTTAGGTGTGGTGGAATAAACTAGTATTGCCAACCATCAGTTTACGCTCGAGAGACCCCACGCATATTCTTGGAATCAAATCTCGTATAATGTACACATTTGCAATATTTATTAGATATCGATTAGTTCATATTAATAGCAACTTTTCATTTGTAAAATAAATTGTGCCCAATAAGTGCGGTATTTTTATAGATAAAACATGAAGTATTTATTACAATACTTTAAATCTATTCAATAATATGTTCATTATTAATTCTGATGTAAATTTAAGTAACAAAATTAATAATAAAATGGGATAAAGTATTGCCGAAATCATGCGTTTGTTCTGCAGATAGCATTTTTCTCATGGGGGAACAAAATTGAAAAAAAAAGTTCCATTATTGTTATTATTATTATTTAAACAATATAAAATATTGTTTAACCTTATAATAATTTATATACAATAAAGGATCTGCTATGAGGCAACTTTCGGTTGCCAAGAAGAAATTTTAGTTACACTTATTTTCCTACAGAGGGCAGAGGGACAAGTAGTAATCCAATCGCTTCTAGTGTCAACTGAAAGGGGACTAAGATATTACTTGGACATGAAACGTTCGATTATATTGACTAGAGACCTATTTTTTCAGGTATGTAGTTCTTTAACGTGCCTTAAATCTATGGCACGGTGCCCACGGTTGTAAGTCCCTTCTGGAGAACTTGCGCTCGAGAGTTTTACATCCTGAAAAATCTATCCGACGGAGTTCAAACCTGGGAACATTAGGTCAAGAGAAGAATAAAATATATTGATTATTAAAACATTAATACAATTACATAAGTAATTTTAATTGAAACTCTTATCGGTTAACTCTACAACCAATTATTTATCACTGGAATATAACAATATATTAAATAGCCCATTCAGCGATAGCTTTAAAATTCCGAACTTTTAATTGCATTTGTAGATTCACATATTTTCATTAAAATGGGCAATTCACGTATTTAATTAAGAGATTATAAGGAACATTAATACTTGACTTTGCCATATAAGTATGAACATCAGTTCTAGTAAAACATGAACTATGCCACTTTTTTACATTTTTTAATGGTGTTTAACGCCCGATTTTACTACTGAGGCACCACAGGCGGGTTTTTATTACTTTTTTATTTTATTTTATTTTATTTTTTTACATTTAAAAGGTTAAAACATGAGCTACAGATGAACAGACATTCTTAGTCTTCTTCAAAAGTAGTTTATAACGATAATTACTAACCTTCAGTCCTAGAAAATAACCTAATAGTTAAATTGTGTATTTTAAATGCATTGCTAACCTGTGTACAATGCCAAAGCAAATGAAACTATAGCTTTCAAATATATACATGTGATAGGAGGATATAAGTTATTTCATGTCACAGAGACACTGCCTACAGTAATTGAAACACCAACTATCACACCTTTCAACTAATTTATGCATCGACAAGTAATAATGGAAACTTCAGATGAAGAAAACTGACCCAAGTGTATAGCACACGCACCTACACTTTATCATCCATGCTCTGGTGTACCTTTCTCGTTTTGCGCCAGGACTCCCTTTGCTCAGGATGGCTGTATAAATCATTTTAAAGGATCTTCAGATCGCTGCTCTATATCTTTCTATATAGAGGATGAAATTTATAACCTGAACATGTTCCTTGCGACAATAAGAAAAATATATTTACTTTATTTATGAGCACCACTTACATTTTCCTTACAATTCCTGGCCTATTTTAAACAGCTTTCCGGAAGCTTTTATACCTATGTAAATTATAGCATTAAATGTCACACACATAAAAACAGCAGCGAATGGTTGGTTGGTTTAAAAAATCGCTATATACTATAGCACTATCGAATGAACAGTGGTATGTGAAAACACTGCGTATTCGTGACGCATTATGTGCATTATAGTTGCTATGAAATACAAAATCTTCATTACAATACACAAATTGATTTCGCCGACGGAAAGTTACTGTATAACGTCCTCACCACCTGCCGAGGGAAATAATAATGCGCATTTCTATATCTTTCGTTATTTATTAGAAATAAATTGTGATTGATATTGCATTAAGACATTCGCCGCAATTCATCCTTTCAAATATTTAAACTACGTGCAGGATATTTTGTTTCGGCATCTCCATGGTTTTATTTAAGGTGCAGTAATTTTATATAGGTGAATTATTTTATACGAATTACCAATTTGCTGGACTAAAACTTTCGAGGAGAGGTTTCTAATAGATAGCAACCTGTCAAACCCCATTTTTATTCAATGAAAAGGCTTTAGGATCGAACTATGTTCAATTTGAAAATTGCATTTCCCGATGGAGGCGCTACTCCTGGAAATTTAGCACAAAATTCTCTTTACAGTAGAGGAAGAGGTACAAATACGTAATTTCATTTTGTTTTTGGTTGCTACTGGTAAGGTAACTAGGAAAAGACTTACGAAATGTGAAGTCATATCAAAATTTTAAAGAGTCTATGGGATATGAAGTGCATAACATGATCGAAAATGCAGAAAAAAAATCTTTTTAAAAGAAGACTACTTTTGAAATTATTTATAAATAAATAAAATAAATTTATTTATTAAAATGATGAATTTTTTCATATGAATGTAAAAAATAAATAAAAATAAAATAATCCACACATAAATAAATCTACCCTCATCTTTTTTTCATTTTCAGTTATTACAATGGGCATGTGCCCACAACTGGTGCATTTAACACAAGAGCTTGATCACACTTTCCTTGGTAAGTCAGAAAGAAGTGACTGCGCGTCCTGAAAGATATCCTATCCAATGTCTCTTCACTAAAATTTCGCTGCCGAATTCTTCCTGATGTGAGATTGTATCTTTTTGCTAACTGGGGTGTCATGGTCTATAAGCTCTTTCTTGTTAGTCTAAAGAAGTTGTTCTTCATTGTAAGAGCATATTAAAGTAATTGTTCTTCCACCTCAGGAAGTACTGCTGTTTTTGGCTCAAGTTTTAACTAGTAGTCTCACTTGTTGACATTTTTTAATTTGCTAACCTAAACAGCATCTTTTTGAACTTCTAACTCAAAACATGCGGAAACGCCTATGAAAAACAACGTATAACATATGTTAATGGTGCTTGATATGTGTACTACAGCACATGTCCGATTGACTTCGATATAATACCTATTTACTCTCATTTTACATTGAGATGAAATGAACATGAAAAAGAAATGAAGGGGCAAGGAAATTAAGGAGTTATGCGAAGTGGTATTTGAAATAAACAAACTGGGAATCATG